>VWZV01009956.1:10799-356607 GCA_013397155.1 Irena cyanogastra | reverse complement strand
AAATCCAGGAGAGGAATAAAAAACAAGGAAGGTCCCTCAGTATTCGACTGCCACTGTGGGTCAAGACACATTCTGTAAATTTAGCCATATATATATATGTATATATCCCTGTTTGCACTAACATTAATCACTCTGCCCATTCAGATAATGAGTAGAATAATGCTATGATAATAACCACATATTTGTCACTGAAATACAGGGAAGATTTCAATGGCTGCAAAGAATAGCCTCCATTGCTGACTTCAGCACAAGCCAATAACCTTCAACAGCTTCAGCAGAGTCAGGATGAGATTTTGACCATATCATAACAGTCAAAACCAAACAGTAATGTTTCCTAAGCAAAGTTTTTTACCCATAAATTTAGTCTCTTTCCTACTCACAGGAATAATCCATGAGTTTCACATAATCTATTTTTTGTAAGGATGTGATGGTAGGACCAAGCCTCAGTGCTTTAGGAGGTCACTGCTTTTCTCCACCAGCAGCACTGCTGAGAACAGCCCAGGCCACCAACTGCAGGGCCAGCAAGTGGCTGGGAGTGAATGAAAAACCTCTTCTGTCTCTTCCCTAAGTACCAGAAAATAACTCAAATGCAGATGCTCCTAACAAAAATCTGTGGTTTGGCATTTAGCTGTTGCTGTCCCGTCAAAGAAAAAGGTGTTCAAAATTTTAGTGGCCTCTGACAGTAGCAACACCTGCACACACAAGCATTATTGCAAATTACTTGGGAAAAAATTAATTATCTTTCTAATAAAAAATTAAATTGCAATTACCAGTCATTTTCATTTAAGGAACCAACTGTTCCTATTTGCAGAAAGATTGCATTATTGTAATTTTGAAATTATATTGAAAGGTCGAATGTGAGAATTTATAGTGTAATCTTGCAGATGCTCCCACAGATGTCAGAACAACCCTTTATTGTTCAAATTCTCATGAAATCTATGAACCCATCTTCAGGTCCCACCCAGAATCTCAGAAATTACTATCTTCTTTATGTTTCCACCATAAAAAAAAGGTATTTAATCTTAAAAGCACGTAAATCTGATTTAGGGAAAATAAAGAAAAATATACAAATGAGCTCTGGCTTGTTCTTTCCCAAAATGTCAGTTCAGTAGCTGATGGTTACTTTCCACTGGAGATTCAGCAGTAGAGATTGGATAGAAAAAAATTGTCTTTAATATAGAAGGGCCTCCAAAAGCCCAGAAAACACTGATCAACTGCCACTCAGGAAGTATGGGTATTGAAAATCTCAAATTATGTGATACTAAAGACAAATAATCTTTCTGTATATTTAGACAGGTATTAGTACCACAGGAGGTGCCAGATGTAATATACAGTATGCAGGATTTTGGTCAATGAAATTTTTAGTCTGCAAGGAATTTCAGGATGTGAACTTTTGGAGGGTCCAAAATGGAGTGAACATAAGTATTAAAAAAAGATTCAAAAATACCAGTAAACAATACCAAAACGAATTACCCAATTTTTAGTTAAAACACTTCATTTTAAACTGCTGACATTCTTAATTTCAAAATAATGTTTTTGAAACTGAGCTACTCATTTGGTATGCCTCTAATGAAGAAATCAAAAGGTCAGCATCAGAATGGTATTTTAATAACTTCAGATTTTGACAAAATGCCAAATTTCCTCCTGGGCTTTTGTGTTCATTGACACTGGTGATGTACTTCAAATATCTACTGAATATTCCTATGTTCTTAAAATATTTTTTTTCACCTATAATTTTGAGCATGACAATTGCGTATTTTAGTTGCTTATTTATTCCTTAGGACGAGGAACAAAGGCTTGCAGGGAGACATCCCAGTTCTGTAAAGCAGCAGAACCATTTTAATGGCAAAGGTTTCCCCGTCATTAACTGTGTAGGGTGGGAGAGGCCCTCCAAGACATGATCTAAAACCAGAACTTCCCTTCCTTAAACCAAAAATTCCCAACAGAATATGTTAGCCCCCAGATGCAGGTGCAGGCCAGTCAGCCTGACATTAATCTAGCAACTGCTTCATTCATTTCCTGCAGACTCGGATATATTCTGGCAATGCCATTGCTCTACCTCATACAAGACCAGTGAGTACAAGTGGCCAACAACCAGCATATGTTGCAGTTATTGTTTAATTATAATACTTAGAGAATAACTAAAATTCTATTCCCACTTGATAACTTTTTTTCCTGTCATCTGACATTAAATGTCCCAGGGCCCTGGTTTTTAGCCACTCAGAGAGGATGTGGTTTGTGTGCCTTTGCATTCTTACCCACGAGTCTTCTGTGAACTGTGTTATCAATAGCAACAATATCAATAAAAGTAATTTTAAAAAATTGGAAAACTGGTTATTTGAAGAACAGACTTTAAAGGCTGATCTCAAAGAGCAGTAGTAAAGTTCGGGCAACAGTGCCCAGAGTCAAAGTAGTAAAGGCAGAATTTAACTCCTGAAAGGCCATTTTTAAAGCTGCATTTCTTTCTCCTATAAAACCATATGTTGTTGGTCATAGTCCAGCCCAAGCTTGTTACTCTTTCTTTGTCTCATGAATTCTTTAATTTGGATTAATGCTAAGCATTGCTGCAAGCCCAGAGGATAGTAATGACATAGTTAGTGTACACAGAAGACAGAATTTAGGCAAAGGAGGAAGTTTCACTGGTCTGTCTGTTTCCAGTTTATCACATTACCAAGCTGTTAAAGGTTGCCCTAAGCAGTAGACACTCTAGCTGTAATTTAATCAGTAGAAGCAGTATCACACAATTTCTTTTGCTCCTATTACCCCTTATATGATAAAAATATGACCAAAAGAAAAGGAGAAAGAAAGGAAAAAACAAATTCACTATGTAAAGGTGGGGCAATGAGGAGTTGAAAAGACTGAAGAGGAAGAAATTATATTAGAGAATATGAATTAGTTTTTAAAGGTCAAAGGCAGACCCAACAAATGCTGGTACCATGCTCTGGGGAGAAAGAAGCAAGGGTGTTTGACTGAGGAAAAACTGGCATGCAAGAGAATCCCAGCTAAGTGAAATCATCATTTTCTAAGGACACTGAAATTTTGGTCAAAAACATCATGGTCAGACATGGTCAAAGAAGGAAATAATATCTCTATAATGACAAAGAAGGCTCCAATATTTAAGTCAAATCACTGTCCTGGGGAAAGGAAACACTGTGAAACCTGTACTTCTAGACTAATACTCAAAATTTAAAAGAAAGCATTTCAAATGCTTTACCAGAAGAAGCAGTAAACTGATGTCACACAAGTTGAATCATAGGAAAATCACTAAGATGAGGAAACTGTAATGATATAATTAAGAGACTGCTTAATTAGTGCATGTCATGAATAAGAAGGGGAATCTGCAATGACAGCCCAAGGCAAAAGACATCTCCTGACATGAAGGTGGCCACTGCTCACTGAGGCATGGATGGCCATATGCTATATGGGGCAAAACCCACAGAAGGAGTTTAGGTGAATGACATCTTCTCTCCCAATGTTATTATTTTCCAATCAGCAGCAGCAAAGCAAGACCACACCATTATCAAAAAATCAGAAGAAAAAGGTACCACCTTCCCAATGAGAGCTGAGACTGTCCTTGCCTACAGCTGTGCAGGACTGCGAAGGTGCAGCCACAGGCTATGGCCAGATGTAAATTCAAGGGCCAAAAAATAGCACAAAAAGTAGACTATAAGATCATATATATATATAGCATGCACATGGTCCTTGATACAACTCTCCCTGTAACCTTTATTTCACTGATGAGGCACAGCATGACGTTTGCAGTGTCTCTGTAGGCGTTAAAAGACTAATTATATCAGTATGCTACATTAATGTGGTTTGTGGTGGAAGGAGACTAATACATGAGAAGTAGCAATGTGCACTTTGATGAATCAGTTGCTGGGAATGAGACTCATATTTTTCAGTGGACAAGTAATTTTATTCCATTTTGAGAAGATGTGGAAATTAATAACAGAAAAGACCTTTTTCTTTTTTGATGAGAGGCAAAGGATGTACATTCCTGACTAGCAAAACTGAAACGAGCTGAAGCATTTCTTTCTAGATCAGCTGAAATGGACAGGCAAACTTAATTCTGAAATTTTGTTTGCAGAACCTTAGCCTCCAAAACATACCAGTAACTGATTACAATATGACCCAGTATTTTATTTTTCAGGAACTGCCAAACTGAGAATGGGATACTATGATAAAAACTTTACATCAGGTTTATCTCTCTGAGAGCAGAAGTGTTCATTTGAGTTTTAAATGATTTTCTAAAGAGAGACAAAAAAGCCAGCTACCAGAACAAAAGCCACAGTCACAGTTAGAACAAGAATTTAGTTGTAATCCTACACACCAGAAATCTTCTGAAATTGAGCTTTTCACTGGACTTTGATGATAACAGGAATACATGTGATAAACTAAGACAAGCATAAAATCCAGACATCTTCTGTGATTGAAAATCAAATTCAAATACTAGATTTTTACTGTTCAGAATTTACATCTCTTGGGAAAACTTTCCTGACCACCTTAAAGTAATCAGCCATTACATATGTATACATTTAAGTAGTCTAAAGTACAGGAAAATGAGTGATCAAGGGACATACAAAGTTCACGTTCACACTACTGAAGTTATGTCTCAAACCCTGATTCAGCTTCCTTCATCCAGGGAAGGATTTCACAATTCCTGCCATTTGATGCTACTCATTGCTAGTAATGGAATAAAACCACACACACTTAGGAAAGGTTATGTTTAATATTTTGGTATATGCCCCAACCAGTCACAAATCATTAACTCATCTGCTCATGAATACTTCTCTGCTGTGAGCTCTATTTTAAACTTGCCTGCATTAGAACTTATTTTTAGTTCTGTTTTATTTCTGTGAAGAGTATAAGAAGCAGAACATTTTATCTCCAGTTCATAAAGGAGATATAAATCATCCCATTCTAAAAAGGTGGAGCACTTTTAGCTCTAGTTCTTTTGCAATCAATTTGATCTAGCCTAAAAAGAGGCCTCATCCTGCTCCTAAACTGGCTTTCCTTATCTAACTCAGAGCATCATAAACGTTCAGCAATCTGCTTGCAATAGAAGAAATGAGGTTATTTTTCTACTCTAATTATTGCTGTGCTGTAGAAAATGGGAGAATTAATATGAAAAGGCAGGAGCAGCATTATATTTGAATAACCCATTTGCAAAGGGATCAGCTGCCACTCCTCACTCCCAATCCCTGGAGCTAGGTGGGCCTTAGGGTCCCTTCCAACCCAAACAATTCCATGATTCTGTGTCCCAGCTTACTACAACAGATCCCTCAGGCTCTGTTTTTCTCAAGGCCTTATGCCCATCTGCTCCCACAAGCATTCAAGTGACACCAGGAAATTACTCCAGACATTCAAAACAGAGCTCTTGCTGAACTTGGAGCAGCAGAGTCTGAGACTGACCAATAAATATCAGTCATGGTAATTTCATGAGAAAATTTCATCCTCCATTGAGTGTGACTGGAATAATTAATATGGCCTTCAGTGCTTTCAAAACGAGGCTAATCAATGACTTATTGCCATCAACAACAGAAAATCATCTTGTGGCAGCCAGTGCCTACATCAGAGATAAATTCTGAAATTTACATTTGTTTTTATTTTGACTCTGATTGCACTTACGCATGCTAATTATCAGAATAACATTTTTTTTCACATAAAAGAAGGTAGAGAGTATCAAGATCTGTGGGGAGAAAAAACTCTGGAAGAAGCAATAACCATTTGATAGAATGCACAATTTTTTCAGAAAAATTACTGAAGTAGAGGGCTCCCTTTATATAATTATAAAATTATTGTTGGTATGACTGATTTAATTTGAATAGCATTCCCTGGGGAAATATACTGTGCTATCAACTTGAAATGATTATGATTATTTGGCCTTCAGCAGTAGTGGGATAAGTCAGCAGTAGAGCTGGATGGCAGTGTGCCCACAGCTACACCTAATGAAATGAAGCACATCTGTGGCTCTGACAGGAGGAAATACCAGGGAACAAGCTCATCTCAGTGCAACTCATTCCACGCCTCATGCCAGCAGAGTCTCCAAGCATCCACAAGCAATACCCCAAGGTCCTAACTCAGCTTTTACTCAGAACTGAGGGAATTTTGATCGTAGAATGAAAACCAAGAGGGGCAAATGTTACGCTAAAAAAATATTAATATAAAGAGGTGGCTAACTCTTTGCTTTCTTCAGTTTGGCAGAAGATGCTTGAGAGGGGTCTTCTGTGAGCTGGACTGCAAGAGCATGAAGTGGCATTCAGTCAATCATTTCTCCTTACAGAAATGTTCAAATATGAAAACTGATATTTTTTTGATAAGTTAAACAGAGTGGAACTTCATCAAACTGGCAATAGCTTCTTTATTTTAAGCAGTTTCCCTAAGATCAGCAGGCTAATTTTATACCCTGCAACATTTGTGGGGGAAGCCTTAGCAATGTCTTCCTCTGACGTGAGAGAGGAACAGCCCCAGAGAACTGGTTCTCAGAGGGCTTCTGCTCCACTGAACAAGCCCTCTGTGGCAACTCAGAATAATATGGTCTTTTAAATTGCAATGACAGGTTGCACAATGTTTCTCTGCTCCTCTTGACTAGCAATCTAGCAAGCAGATGAAAAGGCAAAACCTCTGCCTTTGTCAGCTTTGCTGGCACTCTGCTGAGGGAGATCAAAGCAGGTGCTTTGAAGGAAAGAGAGTGAGGATGTAGCCAAATGGTGGTTTGAGACAAAGGAGCAGCCTGCTTGAGGTCATAGATGGAAGGAAAAAGCCCGATAGAGAAAGGAAAAAAGAATCTCTAAACATATGTTGTGCAGGAATACACAGTTTGCCATCCTTCTCCATGGAGACTAAACTAGACTCTGCTTTCACAATTCATTTGGACTGCAAGAGAGAAGAGCTGCCTGTTTAGAGGCTCTGAACCATTGCTGCCCCTGATTTTGTTAATGGCAGCAAACTGGGGAGCAGCATGGCCTCCTTGTTGACTGCTGTCTCTATAAAATGCAAGTTCCTCAGAGGAAAAGGACATAATGCCAGAAAAATAAATAGCTTGCTTTCCATGGAAAAGCAGAATAGTATTCTGACCACAATAAGCAGTTTTTCCTCCTTCCATGCAAGGCAAAAGAGGTCTGTGCAAAAATAATCCCCTCTGTCATAGCATAAAAGCTATACACAGTCTAAGAATGACTTATGCTTCCTGGGGACCTTACCCTGGGACATAAAATGATGTATTCAACCTCTGCTGGACCTATGCTGTGGCCAGCTTCCCAGGGGCTCCTAGGAAGCATCCAGACCCAATACATTAGCTGCTTATCGTTCAGCTTTTCCATTTTCAGATCTCTGGTTCCCAGTTATCCTCTCCTGGAATGAGGTGCTGCTAAGAGACACAATGCAAAGCACAAAACATAATTGGGATGGGTAGAGCAATCCGATTAAAATGAGAAATCTGCCTGAGTGGGAGCAAAAGCCAAGAAATGAAGAAAAATATAAAAAAGGTGAAAACCTAAATAATTCTCATAAAATCATTTTGATTTTTCTGTAATCCCCTGACTCCAATAGCACCAAAACAAGAAAAGCACCTTTTGCAATATTCTTCTGGTTGGAAAGGGGGTAAAATCAATGCACTATTAATAACAATCATTTTATTAACTTTACAGAGGCCCATAAATGGTTCTGAGAACACACAAAAACCAGATAAAATATACCATCTGTCCTCAAGTTCTGCAGAAGCTGGTGCCAGCAGTTCAGACAAAGGTGGGTGTAGTACAGTGCCCATTTCAAGGAAACTCAGCAGGGAAGACTGAAAAAAGAATGTTTTATTGGAGGTAATGAAAAGTATGAAGTAGCAAGTATTTCTTTTCCAGGAAAAGGGAATAACAAAGCTCTGAAGGCAGATGTTGGAGAAGGATTAAGTAGGGAGGATCAGAATTTCTACAGAAAGTTCTTAGCTATAGCCAATATAAACAGATATATCATTAAATCTGCTAGAGTAAAAACCTATAGAACTAAACAAATTCACCAATGTGTGACATTTAAAACATCTGTCCATTGTTCACATGTGGCTTCAGTCCAATCCTCTTTTCTGCATGACCTATGTATCTCTTTGTAGTACCAAGGGCAGGGCACAAAGTGCATTTCACAGCACAGGTGTAATGCCTTGGCATGGCTTGGCCCAGACTTACTCCACCTCAGAAATGATAAGAATATCTTGAAGTATCTGAGGGGAAAATCCAACAGCACCCTTTATTCTCCAGAGGAGTACTGATGGTGTATTTCCTTAACTTATCAAATAGGCATGTTTTGACTGTGGCTGATCCCCAAGTTCCACAGGTTAAAAAGTACAAAATAAGCCACTGCTTCACCTCTCTGATAGGGTATATGAGCTGCACTTCTACAAACATACAAAGTGCTGCAGCCCAGAACAACACCTTACTCTCTTCAGGTGAAATTTCCCTGACTCAACATTCCTCTTTTCATATGAATAAAAATTGTCAAACGATCTTGTGAGTTTTTGCTCTTTTTGCTACAGAGGGTTCTGGAAAACTTTCCACTGAAACACTAGATGCTTTTGTTTGGAGTTAAATAGAATCTTTAATGTAATATTAGACTGCTTTAAATATTTTTAGACAGATTTATTTAGCTTGATATAGTGCCATTTCTTCTAGACTTTGTTTTCAAAAATTCCTCTCAAAACAATTTATTTTATTTTAAAGGAAGTAGTAACATTGCTGTGGAGGAACAAATGTAGATAGTTTTCTTAATATGAACTGTTTTCAACTGCAAATTTAAGGATATATTTATAAAGGCTTATACACTTAGGAGGTGAAAGCTTGGCTAAAATATAAAATCCTTTTAAGCAGCTTGGCTTTTATAGCATGCTACAAATTCATGAAGAAAGGAATACAGGAGGATTGTAAAATTTCATGCCTGACACTTGCATGTTATCTTTGGGAATCCAGCCTGAATAAGGAAGGCATAAAAGGAAAATATAAGCTTGCATAGCTCCAATGTAGTGTCATAAATCAGAAATTCTGGACTGTAGGAAACCAAGATCAATAAGACAAGTGTCTCAGCATATGACGTGTCTATATAAAAACAAGTTAATTATTTCAGATGTGGTATTTATTGTGAAGAATACAATTTGGGATTAAAAATAAATTCAATAGTACATATACGATGATCAGTAACGTTCATATGCATGGCTAAATACAGACACAGAAAAGATAATTAAGATTTAGCTTCTCTATTTATAGAACAAAAGTGAAGCAGATTCATTGTCTATAAATGTGAAGGCTGGAGTGAGCACAGGGTGATATTATGTGCTAGTGAAAGAAGATATAATTCATTACAAAGATGTGTTCTTTTTCAATAAAAATAACATGTGAAATACAAGAAAAATGAACTGATAAAACAAAAGGACAGAAGCTACAATGTAGGAAGTGAAGAACAAAAAAAAATGTTCTAAGCCATTGGGATATGTATTTTTGCAAAAGAAGTAAATGAAAATGATTGAAGAGATAAAAAATCTATAGAGACCCAAGACAAAATAATAACAGGAGTTTTGGTAATACAAGTGTTTTTTCTTTAAATGAACTATTTGCAATAAAACTATAAGCCACTTTTTCATTGTGAAACAATGCAACAGCTACCATTATTTCACAGCTGTTGAGGCAGTCTGTAATGTTCAAGAAAGTCCACTTTTTATTATTGATAATTAAGGATATTTAAAGGAACACATATTCTGAGAGTAACAGCTATTCTGAAAGAAAGATGTAAAGAAACTTAATTGTCAATTTTCTTAAATTCCTTATTATAATACTAGTAATCAGATAAAGTTAAATTATTTCAATGACTCAATTTACATTTCAAAACATTAAAATTGTAGAGCAGAGCTTTTTCAATCTGATATTAAGATTAGTTCCTTGAAATACCCCTGGAGAAAACTTGTAGGCTTTTTTTTTTTCAGTATGGCACATTCATATCCAGTTTTCTATAGAACAGTCAGGAAAAGATGTGGCAAAAATACCTCAAGATATTTCAGAACTGAGAGATTAGACTGCTTTCAACTTTTAATTGATTTACAAAGAGCTGTAGAATGGCAGTGAAAACTCCCTATTGCAGCTTGCTCAGAGTGTCTCAACATCACTGCACTACTTTGAATTATTTTTTCAAGAACAGGGCTGCTGCTGGGCTGACAGAGAGCATTCAGCACTCCCTCTTTGACAATTCATGGCTTCTCCTCAGAGAAGTTTCCTTCTTCAAATATCAGTGGGTTTTGCATACCACAGAAGTTCCATTTGGATTTTTTGTCACTTGGTCACAAACTT
This sequence comes from Irena cyanogastra, assembly GCA_013397155.1. NCBI lineage: Eukaryota > Metazoa > Chordata > Aves > Passeriformes > Irenidae > Irena > Irena cyanogastra. The sequence goes on along the minus strand of VWZV01009956.1, from coordinate 346,288 downwards.
GATATGAATATCACTGATCAGGAAGAACTAAAGTGCTGGGTTTATGTGCTGAGGTTAATAAGGATGCTTTTAGTATGAATTTGAAGTTGGGGAGGGAAAGGTGGGCAGAGCAAGCTATCACTGATTGTTTAATGCTTGCTAACAAAGACAAATAGCCTCCAGGTTAGATGTAACTCTGAGAAAACACATTAGATATGACTATGAAGTGATGCATCAACAGCAATTTTGTCATTTAGATGCAAAACACAAAAAAAGAATTGAAATGCACCGTTAATATTCCTTGCTCTAGTGAGCTGACCTTCTGCATATTGGTGATACAGTTCATACATGGAAAAGAGATGCATTGAAATTGAATCAGTCAATGCTGCTGAAATGAGGAAGTTTTTGCTGACTTCAAACTACAGATTCTGACAAGAAGCTGCAATGGGAAATTTTTTCCAGCCTTCCATCTAACCATGAAGCAACTGTGTTTAAGAACATTATGATAAGGTGAAAGCAGAAGATGAGATTGCATAAAATGTAAATAAATCAGAGAAACAGAGATACAAAGGATAAAAATATGCAAAATGTGACTCTGAAGATGTTTTGAAGTCTCCTTTTGGACATACCATATTGGTTGGGTCGCTTGATTTTTTCACATTTCTTTGATGGTTTTCCAGGCTAGCTACCATTTTACAGCATGTGACATTGTATCATCATCACACACTATCAGATATGCTGTTCCTGCATGCACAATGAGACTGCATTGCAGAACGAATGAAAACAAGTGTTCTGTTTCTCTTCTTCCAAAAAGTAAACATCAGAAAAGCTAGAAATGGTTTTCTATCACTGTAATTCACCATCCTTCCTCTCTCATTTTCTAAGGGTTTTGGAGAACTAAGCAATGGCCACTTAAATGACTTTTATGCCATTTATATCATACTGGACATCAACAGCAAGGTACTTGATCTAAAAATCTGAATGCTGAAACTGGTTTTCCCCTACTTTTCCCAGTACTTTCCTTTATCAAGAGAAGCTGTTTAAATACAGCCAGGATGTCCTCTGTCCTTTCATTGAAATAGACCCTCAGTTCAGAAATGTCTCTTTTTAGGACCAATGTGCATCTGTGGAAAATTTCCATTAGTGCTTTTAGGCTCTGCATATTTAGCTGATAGCATAGTTCAGATTTTCCAATATCTGAGACACTATTTGTGAAAAAAAGGACATGTAACTTTCAGATAGCTCAGCCTTACAAAGTACTGACACACTGTGCAAACATGATTTTAAGACTTCCAGGACTAGCAAAATTGGCAGCCAGCTCCTTTTGCAAACACAGAACTTAAACAAACAAAAGTGCAAAACACGCCCTGATGAGAAGAGAAATCTTTTGAGTCCAAGCAATTTGAGATACTGAACTACTTGGGAAGAGGTCTGCAAGCCTTGTTGAGCATCTAAAATAACACTATTAGCAAAGATGATTGTATGTGATCATTTTTGACTTCAAGATGCTCAAAAAACCCCAGTCATTATAGTATTTAGTTTTAAAACTATAGCTACCGATGACTGCTTAAATTATTGTGCAACAATATACACTGGAATTGTGTGGTTAATTCAAAAAGAGGAAGAATAATTGAATTTTTACATTGTGGCATCTTTGTTTATATTTAATGTATAACCTAGACAGGGTATTTTAATAAGGAAGCTGAGAAGAACAGACTTGGGAGGGAAAAAAACAGGAATCAAACATACAGACGGACAACAGAAAACATTAGGAACTACTGCAAGTAAGAGACATGGAATAGGCCCAGATAAGCAGGCCCTGAACAAGAGGGTGTAACCAGGGCACTGCTGAGTGATGGCCCTGTCAGAACAGATCTGGCACAGAACGGGGCTACCTATTTCTGAGTAGATAGATGGTGTCTTCACCGTATAATTGAATCATACTACAATAACACTTTAGTAAAATTACAATCACAAAAGATGCCTAAATGTGCAAATGGAGTTAGAGATTAAAAGTTAAATTGAGTTTACTCAAACAGTACAAAAACCTGAGACTAAAAAGGTCTGCAGAATGAAGGCAGAATAATTCACAGTGGTTGTCAAATCACAAGAAAGAACATCACAGCAATACACAAGGTATAGCTTGGAAGTTCCAGGTGGGCAACCTGAAGAGGAATTTCAAGATCTTAGTGAAGCAGGAAGGTTAGAGAAAGTGCGAAATCAATGCTCCCAATGGCATAGCAGGGATTTACACGTTTCAGTTTTATTAATGCTAATGGGATTTATGTTCACCACTACCCCATACATCAAGAGAAGAATTAGCAGCCAGGTCTCTCTTGTTTGGAAAAGGAGGGGATCAGCTCTAAGTTTCTGCCTCGCAGTACAAGACTTACAAACCTCACATCTTGGGAAATTATCCACTGGGCAGCAGCTATAAAAGTATGGAGATTACTGCTCCAGAAGGTGTCCAGGGGAAATTCCAAATGGCCAAAGTCAATTTAAGAGGCCTGGGGTATCTGAAGGAAGAATTTCCACAGACAACCTCAGTTGTAGGAAAGTAGGAAATCCTCAGTTTTCAGGAGAGTGAGACAGTAACCTGAGAATGGCTGGGAGCTGCAGCCCACACTGGGAACAGCTCCCTGCCCTCACACACACTCAGCCAGACAGAGAGCTCACCTAGCAGGGCACCAGCAAGAAGCAGGAACTCAACTGGTAGGACACAGCTGCAAGAGCTGTATTTCAGCAGATGTTCAAAGCCTAAGTAGCTCCCCTTTAGGCTGCACTAACACAGAGCAGATTTAAAACTGCTTTGAATCCCTCAGTGTGTAGAAAGAAGCCTAGTTCAGGGAAAAGGGTGCTTGAGTGATACAAGAACACACTCCCATCAGCAGTCCAGAGTGATTGAACCCAAATGACAACTGAGTACCAAGTACTACACAACCACTCACTCACTCACCAGTTACTGAGAAGACAATTTACTCTGTCCCAGAGTAAATTCACCAGGACACAGTGAAAGGTGAAACATTTGCAAGAATGGCCCAATGTTAAACAAAAATCTTTCACTAGGCGTCATCAAAATACTATTACTTGAGCTATCAAAGATTTCCAGATTGCTCAGAGAACACAGGACCGAAAGGATTGGGTGTCAGGAGCTTTGCCATTTCTGCCAGCCTTGAATAAGAGACAGAAATGTGTGCCTTGTCTGGAACTGCTCCCATACTGGGGAAAAACCTCAATTCCTGTGAAAACTAACTCAAGGAGTATCTTTGAATACTCTACACACAAATAAAAAATCCAGATAAGAAGACTCATTCACAACTATCTCCACATTGTATCTGTACCAAATTCTCTCTTTTTACATATCCAGGAACACATGCACTGCAGTGAAGAGGATCATTCAAGATTTGTAAATGTAGAAATTCATATAGTCCTGAAATAACATTTTTACACTTGTTTTTAGTGTATCTGCTAAAACAGTATGTGCATGTATTGATAATAAAAATAGAAGAGCACAAGAGAAAAGATGTTTTCAGCTCAAAATTCTTTTATTCCCCTCCAGTTCTCTTTGATATTCACAGAACGCTTTCTTCATTTAAACCTCCACGCACAAACTGCAAGACACCCCTTCATATTTTCTGTGTAGTTAGGGAATAGCAACTGTTGGCACCAGTGCAAGATGTATGAAGGCACTGGCACTCATTTATTAAAAAACATTAAGAAATGCACACAAACTCTGCAAATGTTTGAAATGTAAACCTCAATTAAGAGCTACATTTCATGGAGTAAATTTTAAACAGCTTAAACTGAAAGTCAAGATTCAAGCCCACTGAGCAGTGAGATATTGAGGGTCTGGGTTCCAGTTCTGTAGAATGAACCACCTTGCAGTAACAAAGTGACTGTAGGCAAGGAAGAAAAATCTATTGTGCGATTTTCTGCTTTTTTAATGAAATAGGTCATCTTTAGCTAAACGACTTCACTGAAATCAATGGAGTCCCTCTGGCTTTGGTCTATTAACATCAGGAATAGTTAGTACGTATTATTTGACCAGTAGTAGGTCTGGAGTGCTGCCCATCCACTTAAATTCTGGAAGTATGTTTTTAACGCTTTTCTGATTCTCTAGAAATTAAAAGTAGTTTATAGTGTTCTGTAGGACACTAAATCTGCAAGATGAAAACAATTGCAAGGAATAGCAGTTGCTGTTTCATCTGCAGCTCTTAACACTGCATTGTTACAATAATGGTTGAGAAGTAAAATGTAATAAAGAATTCATGAACTCCAGTTTTAAGTACTAATAGTTGTAAGACCTCCCAAAAACTGGCATAACTCTTAAAGCAAATCTGCTTGGGGAGACTCAGCTTGTATAAATCAGTGTTGATCCTCCACTAACTCCTGGAGAAGCCCTTGAAGGATTCAACAGGACTTCTAAGAATAAACAACCTATCACCAAATGAAGTTGTACATTACAATTTTCAGACATGCAAGCCAGGATCCATTAAATAAAGGAGAGGGTAGATCTGGAGCAACACACAGCTAATCAGACAGGTGAGTTATATGATACTTCTCTCTTCTCAGGAAGTAAATGTTCATTTCTATGTCCATGAAATGCATCCTGCATGAGCACAAAGAGTCTAGTAAAGTGAGTAGCAGCAGCCAGGGACAGATGTGTTAGGGGAATGAGTTTCAGCACCCCAAAACATATTTCAGGTTTGAAATCTGTCTTAGGAATCCTTTCTAAATCTGTCTTCTTGCTTTAAAAGACCTTAAGATTCCCACCCTCAACCATTGCCCTGATCTCTGGCTTGACATTCCATTCAGTGAAGGCGGAGGAAAAGCAGAAGAAACTTGGATAATGTCTACTGAGCTTTCTGACTTTCCATGTTCCTGTAGCCCAGGATAAATGTTTCACGTGCTTGCTGTTGCTTTCTCTTAAGACCCTGCCATCCGAAAAATCCATTCCATTATTCTTTACTTCACTTTGTCAACCAATCCTGCAAACAGGAAAATTTCTCTCCTCTGTCTTTACTTCTCAGACAAATTGTGTTGAGCAGCAAAAATTATAAAGAGACCTAAAGCGCTTAAAATTAAACCAAGGCTCAGGTATTTTCTTACTGGAGCTGGGGTTCATGCCTCAAGATATATTCAGCTCTATTTGTGGATTTAAGAAAACAACAGAATGTACTGTGGAATATGCAGAAAGGCATTTTACTGCACCCACCACCCTCTTACACATTAGTAACCTAGCATTTTATTATAGCAAGTTTATTTTTTAAAAACATTTATTCCAAAAAAATTTAAAAACCCAAGTTATATAACATGATGAAATTATTTCAAGTGTTTAAATAACAACCTATTTAGTTTTGTTTAGAATTGGAAATCAGAACTTCAATTAATATTTGCATTTTAAGATCTTAATTTCTGCTAAACTAACTGCATTACTTCAGTTAATAGCCTTTCCAGCCTGCAGTACACAGCTTAACATCCCTAAACATTTCTGTATCAATTACTAAATCTAAATTGAATGTTTATTGGAGTTATTTACTTCTCAGCATTCTCAAGCATGGCCATGGTCCATGACTCACAAGCTGAGTTTTGAAGGTTTCTTATGGCACAATGACTATTAATTACCTGTAGAAGGTTTGAAATGAGTGAACAGTTTAAAAAGACTTCAGATACAACTTAATTTTACCTATTAGCAGCAGAACAACTCTGATGAGGAAACATGTGCTGAAGATAAATTGCACTGATGCTGCTGTCAATTTAAGATGGCTAACATGTGGTAAGAAAATTATTCTCACGAATTTCTTTTACAAGCCAAGTTTAGATGTAAGAAAATTAAAGGAACAGAGTAACCAAAACTGGTAATTTTATACAGTATAACCTCTGTTGGTCAGTTTAATTCAAGAATTGTGTATGGACTTGATCCTTTAAAATTATTTTTCACTTACTGCATTTTCATTGGGGTTTAAATCAGTTTCCGGTAACTAAGAGGTTTCTCTCTCAATGTACGAAGAGGAAGGGTTACAAGGAACTTCAGTGCCATACAAGGCAAAGCAAAGTCAAACAAGTTCTTAGTTCCATTATTACACATAACGTTTTACAGAGATGCACATTGATCACAATAACATATGGCAAAGAACAAATACCTTTTGCCTTGTGGGTAAATTGTACATAAACCACCAAGATGTTAAATTCATAATTATTTTTACCATATTTTGTATCAACTTTTACCAGTAAAACCACTTTTACTACTAGTTTGGACCTCACCCTGCTAAGTGCTAATGCCTGCTGGAATTTGTGAACTATAGGAATCTCAGATTCCTTACCAGACTTTGGCAAAGTCCTCTAGTTTTAAGAGCATTTATTATTTAATTTTTAACGTCCTTCCGTGTGCATCATGCCCTACTTAATGTGATGATTGCCGGGATGATTGACATAAGCCACCAATACCAATGGGGCAAAACTCAGTGAATATATCTGTGGAAACATGTCATTTTGCAGACCTATAATTTTGAAGTCTAACCTTTAATTTCAGAAAAAGATCTTCCAGTAATAAAGCCATTACTGCAGGTTATACTGTTTACAAGCTGAAAATTCTATATTAAATTAAATAATTGCCCATGACCGACAATGCTTAGATTTATAATGACAGTACACAGAACATATTTTGTTTCTCCGTGCTCTAAATTTCCAAAATATCTTAAAACTTTAATATGATCCCATGTGAATTTTCATTTTAATTTCCATTAAAACTCCTTTACACTGGCCCCAGAAACATCCAATCAGCCCAGAGAACCTGTTGGATATCAGAGCCTGAGCTGAGTTCTCAACCCCCTGCCCCTCTCAGGGCAGTCCTCACACACATTTTCCAGCTCTTCTTGCACCTTCTCAAGACAGTCCACTCGTGAAGGGACATAGCCCAGTCATTTGATTTGCTCCTTCAGGTGACCACCTATCTTCTATTTTGTTTCAATAGGCTGAGTCAATGAAACCTTTGCAGAGCAACTAAAAACAGTTCAACTGCTAATCAAACTTTGTTATTTTCAGTGTAGAATTCAGCTTAAAGGAACCCAGTCTTTTAAAGCAACTGAAAAGTCAAAAAACTAATAAATTAAAAAAGCCTCTCTTGCTGCATTGTTAAAGCCTGCATTGAATTGCATACCCAAAATAATCAAGGAAGGGGACTTTGATCTCCAAATCCTGAAATTAGCCCAGATCACCGCTTTTGTACTTGCAAGCTCAGTAAGGAAATAACCTGAGAGGAAGAAAGCTTTTGGAAAGGCTTTACTGGCTATGCCAACAGCAGGGGCTTGTCAACCAAAGGCCTCATGTTATAAATTTCAGTATTTCTAAGCAAAGCACAGGGCCTGAAAACACGATAGAAGAACAAATACTTTTTTGACAGGTCGATAAAATTTTGAGGTAAAGTCTTTACCAGAATTTTCTGGTAATCTCTTCCAGATTTATAATGTTGTGGAATATAACTCTATTTTCTTTAGAGATTTACTGCATGGGGTTAATTGCATAGCTTAAGTTGAAATGACTGTAAGAGAATGTCAGAGAGAGACAAAATTGAAAGGAAACTGAGACAGACTTTTTTTAATTTTTGGAGAAAGCCTGAGAAAGGAGAGATCCGACAGGGAAGACTTCCTCAAAGACACATTTTCTGCAATTCAGCACAGAGGCCACTGCCTGAAGAATGCAGAATTGGCAGGTGCATGGAAAAGACAACAGGAAAAGTTATTCTTCAAAAGGAATGAAGTTCTGAGCAAAAGGTAATAATCTACATTTACAGGTGACTGTTTAGGTTTCTAAGCTTTCTTACTGTTTCTAATCAGGCGCTGCCTACCTAGCCTCAAAAAACAACTGTTTTCCTGTAACTTTCTACAACCAAAATGGGGAATGGAAGTAGCTCTAACAGGGTCTTTAAAAAAAAGCTTTTGAAGCTATTGTAGTGCTAAGAAATATGTAAATATAGACAATGAGAAGAACACTGCTATGGAAACAACCAGAGACCATCAGGGAATTATCTATAGTTTCTCATATAGGTCTGCTGACTGTAAAAGAAAATTGAACAATGTTGTATTTCAAGATTTACCCTGAAGTGATACAACTTTAATTAAAAGTCTTCTATGGACACCAACTGTAAACTAGCTGCTCTTTCAACTTGAAACTGTTAAGAACTTGAATGAAAATGGAATATTTTCTATGTTGCCATCAATGTCTAAAAATTTTTGAGATTTTTTTAAGTTTTCTACTATTACACACTTAGTATGAACATAAGCCACTGTGGCTTATGAGACATATAGTACAGAAATTTCAACAATATAAGGAAAACACAAAGATCACGTGGTGTAAGCTTTGATGCTATGAAATAATTTGCAGAAAACCTGGTACCTTTAATCTTGGGGGGAGCACTCCTCTGTGACCAAATCCAGGAGAATGGAGGGCAGCAAAGTGGATGGACCCCCATCCCTGCTCTGCAGTCTGCTCACCAAAGACATGTGTGGAGCACCTTTGCTAAGCGAAGCAGAAGAAATTGAACATTGATTGTACTGGCAGTTTGTGCTTTGGAAAAGACAATTAATGCAGATAATCAGCATTGAACTGCAGCTCTGATCAAACTGCCTCTGGTTTAGACTGGAGATGGGACACAGCAAGGAAGGTGCTAGCTACAATTAGAGATATTCCAAATCTGCCAAGCTCCGCAAAGGTCCTGCTTGCTCCATCTACACTCCTGATGTGTTTGATCCATACCCTTGATGTGTGAGCCGATGGTGCAGCTAGGCAGAAATACCAGTAATTCTCACTGGAGTAAAGCACAGGGTGTTTGCCTCCTCCTGCCATCCTGGAGGAGACAAGATGCAGAAATTTGGTACACTTACCAAAACTTAAAGAAATCCATGACAATCCCTTCCTGCTTTGATAAAGTACATTAGGTCATTATGTGCCTAAAATCATATGGAGAACAACAGGAATGAGAGGAAAGAACAAGCTGCTGAAATGCTAAGCTTAGCTGAGTCAGACAGGTTCCCTGGTAACAAAAGCAGTTACATTTATAAATATGCTGCAGCCTCCACAATACGGATTATTTCCCATTGTTTTTTAAAAATGGCTTCTTTAAAAATATAGATTAGAAAAAGAAGAACTTTTGCCAAGAAATACGAGGAATTATTTTCTGCCCCTTTTTGCACACTGAATTATCCCAGGACTATTGACTCTGAGAAATGAATTTCTCACTGTGACTATAAAGGGAGCAAAATCTCCTTACTGCCATTAAAATGAAGATATCCAGATTCCACTCTCACCTTTAGGTTCTTTTTAAATGAAGCATTTCTAATAAAAATATTCTGCTTATTTAGTGCAGTACATAAAAAGGCAATAAAGTCCAAGGTTGTAGGTGTTTTTACATAATTTTAATTTATAATAAAATAAAAATACACAATACCTAAAGTACTGCTAAAAATGAACTTTCCTTCTCTCTACCTTAAAGTATTAAGAACCTTATTCACATTAGGAAAACTGAGCATTTATTTTAACTTCATTATAAAACAGCTATCAGACTAAACCATATCAGAATCTTGTTTGCACAAAACCCAATCTATTTCTGATACCACTATTCCTTCATATCTGAGTCATATCAGTCACAACAGCTGTCAGCATAAAACTGCAACTCACTTTTAAGTCCTCAAATGTATATAAACTTTAATACTTGGCTTAGATCTCTACACTGGAACCCCAGCTAATAATACCTCTACATTTTAGAGAGTATCTTTTAGGACTAAAAATCCAAGTACTAGTTATCTACCAAGGTAATGACAGAAATTAAAGGAAATTTCATACAAACATAGGTCTAGTTTGCAGGATTCCCCAACATTGGACACTTCAGATTTGGCTGGACAAGGTATTGAACCGTCTTCTCTGGGCTGTGCTTTTGCCAAGTATAGTTGGACTAGATGACACTTAAGGTCCCCTCCAATCTGGGATTCTAAGATTCAATCATTCTGTGATATGAATTACCAAGTCTGGAGCTAAAACAACACCACAACAGGAATACCCAAATCCAACAGAGTAACCTACAAGTCAAATTTCTCCTCCAAGCCCTGTTTCTTCCTAAAATTGACTAGCAACAAAACACAAGAATCAACAAGCCAGATCCAGGCAAGCTTATTCCCCACCTACACAATCCTTTCCTATGGAAAAGAGATGCATTTGTTCAGAGCTTTCCCCTTCTACCTCACTCCCTGACTTCCCTCGTTGCATCTCTCACCACTTTCTTCAACTCACTGAGCAAAGCAACATGTCCCTGCTGCAAAAGCTTTCACTGACTACGCAGTGCTGCTGATTTTCTGGTTTTTCACAGTCCCCTCAATCCAGTTAATTCTATTTCCTCTCCCAGCTCAAATGCAACAACTGCCCATCCCCAGCTCACAAATCTGCACCATAAAGGTCTATTTTGTCTTCATCCTTGCATTTACCTATCCTCACGCTCCATGACCATTGCAGTCTTTACTTCTTTTGTCTTCTAGCCCTGGAAGAAGCTCCTGGGATCTTTCCACTGTGTCCTGAGGTGACTTTATGATGCTGAATTGTATCGCCACCTGTCTGTTTAGCCGAGAAATAAGTTCTGCACCTTTAAGACTGGTTCCCAGAGCGAAGAGGGGGAAAAGAAGCGCACAGTTTGTTTGCAGAACCTGCACTTGCTCCCCCGCATTCCTTCTCACAGACTGTGTTGTCTGCAGCATGGACAGACAGCGGGAGAGAGCTCTCCTTTGCTTTTAGTTAGTTCTTCCAGCTAGCTGAGGCAGAGAATCCCTGGACTCTGGCTTTTCTTTTTCTTGGAACTGATCAAGAAAGTGCTGCTCTGGACCAAAAACCCAGAAAAGCACCAGGAACTCATACCTGTGGCTCCCTGGGGCCCGGGATGTGGTGTCTTCCAGTGCAGGAGGACTGATAAGGGATTGAGCGAGCCGAGCTACACCTCACAAAAGGGCTTTCTGAATTTGCCATCTCTTCAGAACAACGAGAGGTTCCATTGTTTAATATTATGCATTTTTTTCATGTTTGTGAGTACTTTGCTTGTTAAATAAACAGCTTTTTTCCACTTTTCTTAAAGGAGATTTATCTCTCAAAGGGAGAGGTTTAGTTCCCATAGGGCCACTGAATTTTGCCCTTCAGGGAAACATCCCTTTGGAAGTTTCCTTCCAAATTCGTCCCAAACCAGGACACATTGCCTCTTCCCACTTCTGTCCCAATCAGCCTGCCTCTTCCACTAATGTTTTACCATAAAGGTCTCTGGCTCTGGAAAGGCAAATGCTTTCTGCTTCCCTTGCTATCTCTGATCACATCTTTCCTGCACAGCACAGGAGTGTGACAGACAAGTTTGAACAGTGGAACTGGCTGGAACTCAGGGAGCCAAGAGGGCTCTGCAGGGGTCATACTGCAATTTCTGCTCATAATTACTGTGCAATCAGGCCTTGTTTACTGTCCTTCCTAAGGACTCTATAAAATATGAAGTGGTCTAAGTAACGTGTAGGATGCTCCAAGCTGGGATTAGCTAACTCCTGGGCACCAATAGAGGTTCAATTCTAAGATTACAGGAAACTCACAGAGCTGGACCCAGCTGGGCCTGCAGCACACACACGGTGAGAGCAGCTAGAGACTCTCAAGGAAACCCAAACAGTCCTGTCACTTGCTTATTACAGAGCCTATCACAATACATTAATTCAAATTAAATATTACGCCTTGAAACTTGGGATTTAAAGCTCTAAAATGGTTCTAAAATTTTTTATCTAAAGGTAGGAGGTTGGAATTTGCATATACAAGCCCTAATTGTTTGCTATGAAGCAGAAGACCATATTGCAGAAATGAAGGCAATTACAAAAGTAGGTCCCCAGATTGTTTTAAGGGCTCCCCATCACATTCTTAGTTACCCTCTCATTTGCACACTTTTGTTTTAAAGCTGGGGTGTTTGACAGCAGATCAAGGGCATGGAGGGCTGGCAGACCAGATAGAGAGAGACTGGGCAGGGCAGAGCAGAGCAGGAGGAGCTTGCTTGGGGGAAGACAGCCCAGCATGATGGCAGTAGAGCTGCACAGCCAGATGTGGATGTAGCCAGAGGAAGCCAAAGGCTTTCCCAGCTTCATGCCTAGAGACAAGAGTGTTGCTTAGGCATAGGATAAAGTGATTACACAACCACAGGAGAGACATGCTGAAAGCTGTGGTGGGTAGGGAGCAGCCCAGCTTGCTCCATCAAACCCCACACATGCAAGGCCATTCCGAGTGGGGAAGCAGCATGTCTGTACAGAACTGGGAGTGAGAGACACTGACTTGAAGCCAGGGCTGTCAGTTTGAAGGAACTCGGGGAGGCTGAGTACTGGCAGGAGCACAGCGAAGTAGTCTCATCTCAAGGCAGGTAACAAGCCTGCTCCTGGAGGAGAAAGACAACAGGAAGATAGAGATGTTCATGTGCCTGTTTCAGGAGCAATACACAGCAGGACTCATACAGAAGAACAGCCCTAATTTCAAGGCAAAAAGGCATCAGCACAGTGAGCAGGATACCAGTGACTGGTCCATCTCATCAGGAGTCTCGTGCTTCCTCACACTGAGGAAACGGGCCCTGGCTGCCAGGGGAAAGCATGAAGTGATGAAGGGAGGTTGCAAATCAGAGGGTTATCTAACAGGGTCATAAATGTGGTTAAGTATTGGAACAGGCTGCCCATGGAAATGGTGGAATCACCATCCACGGAAGTGTTCAAAAAGCATTCAGATGTAGCAGTTAGTGGTGGACTTGGCAGTGCTGGGTTAACAGCTGGACTTGGTGATCTTAGAGGTCTTTTTCAGCCTGAACAGTTCTACGATTCTAAGGGAAACTAAAATCCATCAGTAGCATCTGCTGTCATGGCAAAGCTGGGTTTTGTATTGTCTACATTCATTCAACTTTTCTTTTTCCTCTCCAAACAGTCACTCCAGTGAGCTAAGTGGTGGTGGTAAACATGAAAAAATTGCTACTTTGCACAGCAATTTGTCATAAACAGCTTGTAATTATTGCAGGAAGAACATGAAGATTGAGTGAGAACAGATTGAGTGAGAAAACACTGTGGATGGTTCAGAAGAAGTACCTGAGAAACTGACACAAAATATGACAAGTTGGAACAAACCGTCACGACTTCTAAATTCCATCCATCTCGTCCGTGATCATAAGGGATCATGGGAATGGTCTGGGAACCTTTATCTCAGACTTGAATTTGGTTTGTTATATGTAAGACCAGTACTTTAATAAAGTGCTACTGCTGAGAGATGCCCTCTAACAAAAACATTACTTTGGAGGAATTAGAAAAATCTTGCAAAATGTTCATTAAAATAGTCATATTTCTGAGAAATCTCCCACTCCCAACTGAGTTACTAAGGCACTGCTAGTGTGGAGCGGCAGCTGAGTTTTGCATTAAGATGCTTTTGCACTTTATATCTTGGTGATTTCGTCAAGATTTATTCATCTTTCTGCTTTTTGTATGAGCCTGACAATTTTAAAAAACCTGTTTCACGTACTAACAATGAAACAACAGAAAAATTAAAAGACCTTCCCTTGGAAGGATTTTTGCTAGACTTTGTCCCTTTCAGAAATATCCTAGAAAAAATGCTCATTCTATCAGGCAACAAAACTCTGAACTCTCTTGCAAAAGCTGTGAGCTCCCAGTAGCTGGACCTGGCTGGAGGCAAGTGAGGCACAGGAAACAGGAAAACCTGGCAGAGTTCTGAAAGACCTTCATTTATCACAATTATCAGAAAATTGGAAATGAATGAATGGCAGCTAATCAAAATGCAAAATTTTCCTGCCTATCCACCCCAAGTGGGAATTTGCAACCCAAAGCCTGGTACGTGCCCAGCAGCTGCTCCCACGCCCAACACAGAGAGTGGACAGTGGAGGGTAAGCCCTGCCCATGTTTTTGGAGACCGGTGCAAACTGGTACATCAGTTCACTGATTCCTCACAACCCAGACTCATGGTGTGGTTACTGTGGGAGGGGATGTGAGCCAGACTCTTACTCATTTCTATTTGCAAGCATGGGTGCATGCGAGTCCAAAACTGCCTCACAGTGAGCTATTTAGAAGAATGAGAAATATGTTTAAGAAAAATGACATTTGAGAAAGTCACAATCTGTCTGCCAGTTTTTCCTCTTCCTCTATCAATTCACAGCAAGTGTCTTATTCATTGCCCATTCTCTGCCTTCTTTTTCTTTGATGTGAGTTTTCCTGCTTCTTTCAGTCTTTAGAGCATTTAAGGGACTCATTGATTTTTCTATATAACAATAATCTTTGAATTGCTTTAATATTTGCATCACTGTCAAGAGCAGAACCTCCTTTGCTAAAGGCTTTAGTAGTGCCAGAAAAAAATTTAAATTTAGCTCAGTATATATACATATATATTTCCTACTTCCCACACACATAAAAGCAGCACACTCCAGTTGGAAGTTCCTTTAAACTCTTTAATTATACAGGTTATTTAGTCTGGCTCTTTCCTTTCCGATTACTTTTTAACTAAATTAAATGTCTGCCTCTTGCTGTCCTTTCTACATTAGGAGGCCCATTATTGATTTTTATTATCTTTCCAAAGAGAAGGTTTTGCAGCTGATTGCCATTTACACTGTAAGCAGTTCACTTCTGCTGAGGATTCCTGCTGCCACTGAGAGTGCTGAAAACAGTTCTCTCGCAGCTCAGCCATGCCCAGCACTGCAACAAAGATAACTGCAAACATTACGCAGCTTTGCATGGGAAGCAAAAACAAATGCACAAATGCTTCTGTAGCATAAAGAGCACAATGATATTGCTTATTTATGAAGCATTTTTGTACCAAAATAGCTCCTTTTGAAGGTTCCTCATTTACCAGCCAGCTCCCTAAAGAGATTCCTATTTGCTCTCCTGTATGCAGTGATGTTTGCAGAAGAAAACATGTTGCTTCTTTTTCTTCACTTGCAATCAATGTAGGGGAAAAGCAAGTAAAATGATAGGAGACAATGAGGAAAACAAATTAGTAAACATTTTACAAAATATTTGGCCATTTGACAGCCCTAGAGATGATCATGAAGGGGGTGACAGGGGAAGCTCAAGTCCAGAAGTGTCAGGATGGTTGGTCACCAAAGCAGTGACCAGCAAACAACAAAAGGAACAATTCCCAACAGCCACAGAGCAGGTTTTCTTTTTCTCTGTTGGGTACAAGAGCGACTGCTTCAGTGATAGCTCTTGTTTATGCTATGTTCCTACCTGAATGCTTCAGAGCCCTGATTTCTCATTGATTATGCTACTTTCCACTCCTAGTAGCAGTATCAGAGCAGAGGTATCAAAGACTCAAACAAGAACAAAAAAAGCCTAAAGTGGCAACACTGATTTGTTTTGCTTTTACATTACACTTTTCCTCAGCTACAGTTCTGAATTCCCAAAGCATTGCATAAATGGTCAAAACCAGATGAAAATGAAAACATAAATCGATGATTCAGAAAGAAAGCTGGAGAGGAGCACACTTCAAACAATAATGGCTTAGAGTGGATTGAGAAAATAACTACCATTAAAATAAATGCAAAGCCTCCGGACAAGCCTAAAGAAAAAAAATGGGATGAATGCAAGCTGGTATAGGAGATTATAAATATATTTACTGAGAATATACAACATTTTACATTAAGATCTTTGCATTTCTCCCAAGTATCTATGCACTTGGATAAAAACGCATCTAGCAATGACTTGAATTATTTTGCAACTTAAACCTTTAGAACCTATGGTATTTATACAATGAGGCGCACTCTGCAAGAGTAGAATCTCTTTTAGTTGGGGTTGGGGATCCCATTTTGACAGTCACAGAAATAATTGCAGTTGAGTATGAACATACTGGGTTGGAGTTACAAATGAACCAGCCAGGTAGTGACTGTAGAGTGAATTCAATGGTATTTGCCAAAATCCCACTGCAACGTCCATGGGCACTAGGCTTCCAGCTGAGCAGCACCCAGCCTTGTAGCTACAATGGCAACGTCTGGCAGCCCAACCAGTGCCACTTCTGAACAAGTGGCACACAAAGGACCACAGGACACACAAATCACAATGATCACAGTATGAAAAGGAAATGCAATTTTTTTTAATGGAATATATATGTGACATCTATAAAGTCACTCTCTCAAACACATGGCCTGCAAGTACTTTAGCTCCCATGGAGCTAAAAGATCCAACTAATATTTCTTATTCCTGCAGATTTTATGGAGTGAAAACAAGCTCAAAGAAACTTCTTTTACTGTTCCCTGAGTCCCACAGATCATCCTCCCTTGTACCACATTGATGTTTTGCTTCCCTGGCAACTGTACCTTCAGTGACACAGTGCTTGGGCTGTGCTCTGAATTGCACCTCAGCATGGAACAACCACACCAAACACCTGGGGCTGAGCCCATTCATTACAGCACAACCTTCAGGGAAACAGTAGAATTAATAGTTTTATAGCACCCTCAAAACATATCTGATTAATGAAAGAAACATTGCAGTCCATCATCCTGCTCTCTGTATCCACTTCTGTTCCATTATTAGTGGTTTCTTTCCACAATTTTAACATCTTTCCTGGATTTTATTATCAGGTTGGACAATTTCCCTCTTTTCCTAGTAACTGAAAATTAGAGTCCACCTAGCTCAGTGGAGTTTTGCTCCAGATGACAATTCAAATATTTAAGAATCATAATGTCAAAAGGTAAAAAGCATCACATACTGACCTATTAGTTAATTTGATCTGACTGGGAGACTGGGACATATCCCTGGGGGATTTCATAGCACACTTCCTTAACTCTCTCACCCTTACCCACCTCCAGATCCATCTCAGTGCCTCTATTCAGACCAGCACATTTTTTCCCTGAGCCTTCACAAGCCCTGTCTGACTTTCAGACTAGAGGGAAAAATCAGAAGGTACAAGTTTTAAGGGTTGCCTTAAAAATGTGGTAGGAAGATTTTAAAGAAATTTATTCCACTTGGTATTTGAAATCAGTTAGAATAAAGTAATCTTCAAATTTTGAATCAGAAGCATTTTAATGCCTTCTGAACCACTATGGGGAAGAAGTCATACTCCACAGGCAGGTTTTCCTCTATCAGGAGAATTTGCAGTGTTGCAAGGTAAAATTGTTTGCCACCTAGCTCTTACTATTTCATAGAACCTGATTCACAACACTCTGTTAGAAACCTTTATTAAAATTGCATCAGTCATTTCCCTTCAAAAGAGACTATGTGTGCAGTTTTTCATGCTACACCAAACACTGGAAGAACAAGATAGAGAGACACATTTGAATTTACATAAAGATTGCAAGCTGTTGTTCCAAAGTAATTCTGGTGAGCCCTGTGAGTAGGCTTTTGATCTGATCAGATTTCTGCATATTGAGTGTAACATGTACAAAATCTATAATTGGAGTCTGTTTTCTAAGAAGAGATAAATTGCTTCTTTCTGTTAAAGGAGAAAATAGCACATTTCTGGACAATGTCTTCCAGGCCATGTTTTTCATGTAAATTGAGTCTTTTTTTAATCCAATAGATACTTAGAATTGATAAAAATTTTTAAAAGAAATGCTTAAGTACTTTTTCTATTTCAGAAAGGTTACACTTTATTAAGTATATATTTTTCTTTATTATTTTTCCCTGATATGTAAATGCTGTATTTCATTGCTTATTTAAGAAGCATTTATATGTTGGGATAGATGTGTTATTCCAGACCTCCCTGCATCAATTTGCTACTTCTGAAAAGCACCCCTATTTCTGGGGAATTCTGGCTAGGCTCAGTTTTTCTTAGCACTAGCTTACACTTCTGCTAGTCTATATACTTAAGAGACGTTACTACATTTCAGATGGGAACATCACAAGAAAATGCTCCTTGTACAATACTGAACTACCCAATCAATCAATCAATCCATTTCCAATGTTCTCTAGTCTCCACAAGCACTGAAATTCTGGAAGAAAAATAAAGAAAAAATCTGATGGATTTTGTTTGGTTTAAGTTTTAGTGTCAATTTTCTCAGGCTGTACAGATCAATTTTTCTTATGAATTGCTCATGTCCTTTAAGTCCATTTTATTCTAGAGTGCCTACTTCACAACCAACAACCCACTCAAAGCGTTTCAGTATTTCTTCTACACCCAAAGCAAGCTGAAGATTTCCCAAGTTTGCTGCATTTTCATGAAAAATAGAAGATTGAGAATCTAAAAGCAGACCTCATGTTCCTACTCTAAAAGTTCAATTCACAAATGCTGTACTTCTCCACACTCTAAACCTAACACCAAATAGAAGACAAAGAGCCGCAGCAATGCAATAACACACGAAAGTATGGAACAACAGGAGTCTAACATGTGAACCCTTCCTACTGCAGTCTGTAGCAAGAAGGGACTTTGCAGCAGGTCTTGAAATGTAACCCTTCCATGCCCACCGCAAAAAACCAAAACCCAACAAACAAAACCCAACAAAATAAAAAGAGAGGGAGAAAAAAGGACTAGAATGAGATGATTCCTAGGTAAGATTGCTGTAAAGGAAAGACTACAACATCCAAAAGCTGAGCTAAGTAAACAAGGACATTAATGTAAGCTGGATAAAAACAAGAGTAGAAAGAAGCCAGCCATTAATGTCTCTTTCTGAACTAAGAAAACCCCAGCAAGCACTGAGACATTCAATTTGCCATTTTACTAATCTCCAAGTATAACTGTGTGTCAAAACTCCATGCAAATCATACATGAGCACAGAAATGTGTGCTGTGTGGGCAGAGGAGCAATCATCAGAGCAGATGCTTCACTGCATTAGCACTTTCTGGAAACAGCAAATGCTTGCAGATGTTCACAAAGGTGAGGTCTAGCTCCAAGTTGACCCCAACACTGACATCTACACCCCTGGTGCTGAAAGCAGCCCATGTACATGCTCAGGACCCCACTGGTACTCATCAGTTAGAAGCACTCTTGTTCAGTAGTTGCAGGTTACCAGCCTCAGCAGCCTCTGCTTTACCCACCACTAACGGCCTGGATCACAGCAAACCCCATCAAACAGAGGGCCCTGCTCTATGCACCATCATGTCAAACCATGCTGACTTTTGGCATCCTTTTCTGAACCTTTCAGATGTTCCTGGGCAGCCAAACTCTGCAGCTCCTTCTCTTCCTAACCATGACCTGACCTAAAGCAACCCTTCAGGGCAAGACTGCACATACAGAAGCAGGAAGGAACTGGAGCCTAATGGACATGCTGCTAGCAGCCAGCCTTCAGTGTTAACTTTACTACCCCTATGTCCAGTCTTGACCCTAAAGCACACTTGCATATGTCTGCTATGTTCAGAAAACTCTTACCTTCTAAGAAAATAAAAGGAAATAAAATGACTGAATACACAGCCCAAAGACTATTAACAACTACAGACAAAATGAAGATGGAGAGAACAGGCAGCAGGCTCGTAGATCTCTGATGTTGTTTCGCTAGGGACAGCTGCTTTGTTCCTGTAAATCACAGCACCCACACGGCACCTGCCCGCTGCTCTTCTACACCAGTGCAGACTGTGAATTCTAGAAATAAGCTACTATCTGTTCCTCTTAATCACTACAAACAGCCTCTTAATTTCTCTGTCTGTCCTTTGAAACTGTTGTGCTCTCTTGGAAATACGGGATTTTCCTGCTTTTATTTTTCTAAGAATAAAACAGTGCTCACTCTGTGAGATGCAGTGAGCCAGCTGCTCCCCATTGCCTTATGTCATGGCCTATCTTTAAAATGTTTTTTTCTCAGACCTCTTGGAGTTGCAACATTGAACAACAAGATGCATAAAAGCAAATGGATAAATGAAACATAATCAGCATCACTTTGAAAGAGTAGTATTGACATAAATCATATGTATGTGTCTGTGTATTTTGATATATCCGTATAAACGCATACACACACACACTAAATGGGGAAATAAAATAACAGAAAACAGTTACTATGTCAAAGGATCTATTGACAGATTTTACGTTTGCCCTTAAGTACTGGCCTTTTAATGAATTCTTTTAAAAGTCAAAGTATGGATGTTCACAAAGGAAGCAGCTGAAAACCAGCAGTTCCTCTTACCCACGCTAGTCCAAAAAATATATCCTGAGTCTTCCAGTTCTGTCAGTGATTCTGTGTAAAATATCCCAACCTTGTGCTCTTCCTCTTGTACAATGTCTGGAGGTTTTTCTTGCTGAAATAAGTTGAGTTAGAAGGCAAGAGTGGCTTTAGCTCATTGGACACACTGGCATATCTGGCACATCCGTCTGTGTGATCAGCTGCAGAAGATACCCTTAAACAAAAGATGTGTAAACTGGTCTGTTTGCTGGGCTCAGAGGTGTAGGAGAGCACAAAATAGTATTATTTGGCCTAATTCATGATTTACAGGCAATAGAATTGTAATAGATCTAAGCTACTCAAGCTATCAAAGCAACTGCACTCAGACACATCTTCAATAAAGAAATCTTTAAAATTAGAGAGAAAGCAGTATTTTTTGCACTTCTCAATTAAGTTGGTATTTGAATATTGGCCTTTATTAAATTCTGTTTCCATTTTTTCTGAGTGTTAAAAAGGTCTTTGTTGGCATTGGGACTGTGATATATGAACCTTAGCTGCTATTCACACTTGGTATCCTGTATATGTCATTCTAACTAATAGGGGAAGCATGAAAATCAATATGTCTCTACTAAGAACTAAAACTATCTAAATTGACCTATGACACGCAGGAAAATAAACATTTCTCATAATTTTCTAAAATGGATTCTGCATTTTTCAGCTCTGCAGTAGTTTGCACACCAAAAATATCTAATATTTAGCTTTTACATTTGTACTGAATGGTAGAATAAGTGAACTATGTCCACTTTATGACATTTTAATATTAGACATAAATTTATATTTTCCAGAAAAACTAAGATATAAAGCTACCAGGAACTTAATTTTGGTTGTTTCACATGCTTTAAAAAATTCAGACCTCTGGGATCTCACATTTCATAGCTGAAGTTGATGAGCCATCACAAAAAGACAGCAGACACTTCTGAAGTTATGGGCTGCTAGCTATGAATTGCCAAATTATATTATAACTAATGAATTCTTTTCTATTTATACAACAGGACAAAGGTCTTTCTAGCATAATAATCTAATAATAATTGATACAATTGCTTTCTGCATATTTGTCCTTCCATGGCTAAAATTAGTCCTTGTCTGCCCACATTCAGAAGACTTCCCTTGTCTTGAATTTGGGAGTATTTGCTGGGTTCCTCATTCTCATGAAAACTGAAGAATTATAGCAGTTTATAATGCAGAAATTTGACACCCAGTAGCTGCATACTATTGCCAGGACACTGCAACTCTGAGATGAAATAGTACCCTCCATCTCCCAACCCCACTGAAATATTTCTTCCTCTGCACAAGACCTGTGGCTTCTTGCTGATGAACAGCAAACCTTTGGATCTATTTACCAAACAGATTCCACAAACTTCATGCCCATTTGTAGCATTTCATCTGGAGACTACACCACATGACATCTACTGAATGTTTTTGAAGGTTTTATAGAAACAAACATTAGCTTCTCATCTGATTTCTTTTTGTGTGTGGTTTCCTTGAATACTTTCCTTGAATAGGTTAAAGATTCTGGCAGCAATTTGTGAGTCCAAGCAGTCAACTACTTGTTAATTGACCCAGATTCACGTGAAGGTACATTTGTGCGTAACGCCTTCGCCAGGGAGGAGTTTCTAATATCTAATAGATATTACAAAAAAGTTTTTCACTGACTGAAAGAGTGGTGAGTCATTGGAATAAGTGTTCTAGGGAGTAGTGGAATCACTGTCTCTAGAAGCATTCAAAAGGTATCTGAATGTGTCACTTGGGGATATGGTTTAGGAGTGATTGTTGGGGTGTTGGGTTCACTGTGGACTGGATGATCTTGAAGGTCTCCTCCAACCTTGATGTTTTTGTCATTATCAGCTTGACATCTACATCCAGAAAACACCTTCCAAGGAAGAACTCTGGACTATTAAAAAAAATGTGTTGAAAAAAATTAACAGGCCAAATTTAAGAAATTTTTCTTTTCATCCATTTCTTAGAGAAAAAGCTCCATTAGTTCAAAATTTTGCAGAGATAGCAAGCTAGAAGAGGAGTTAAGATGCCCAGAAATTAAATCATGTTGTATATACATAGGAAGAAGACAATTTTTCTAGGTTCTACATTTCAGCACAAAAGAACAAAGGAAAAACCATTTGACAACAATTTGTATGCCAAAAATGAGAAGCCATAATTATAGGATTGCAAAGTTACACGTTTATATAAAAGGGAAGAAGAAAAAGGTAAATCTTCAGCTTGCTTAATATATTAGTTCTTCAATAAACGTACCTAGTTAAAGAACATCATTGTTCTGTTTTGCAGAGGAAAAGCAGTTAATTGCTTTCTATAATTACCATCAAAGAAAAAATTTTATACCCCATTTCAGAAGAAAAGCTATATGAAGAGCAGTAAGTCCCTGAAAGAAATCTTCCCTGTGAGTTCTCCCAAGGGCATAGGCTAAAGATTAGCATTTATGTGAAGATACACAGGCATTTTCATCTGAGTATTGCAGGTCAAAATCTTACTAATAAACACGCACCTAACACAGTGTGTCTTGTAATCTTCCTTCCACCTCACACTGCAGCCCTCATTTTACATTTCTGTTGATTCGTATAGACTGGGAGGAAATAGAAATCCTTTGCTTCATTCTTAAAAAGCTTCTAATTCCATATTTCAGCCAAAATTCATTCTGCTACATGTACTGCTTCAATAAACATTGCTCCTGCACTCCCCACCTCACATCTCTGACTCCTCCATTTGTGAAAATCCTATGCTGGCACTAAATTAAGAACCTGGAAAATGTAAATTAATTAGGCCAAAAATGATTTATTGCAGCACCAAGAATTAAAACTAATAGAAGGATACAGGCCTTTTTGATCAATCTACAATGCCCCAAAGGCAGTTTTATTTAAGTCAAAGTGTTATCTAAAATAAGATGAAGAAAAAGCAATTCAAAAATATATTCTAGAAATATCTTAAACTGGCTTTGTAGAGACACAAGAGTACTTCCTTTCTGCTGCATTAACACTGATGTGCTGATATGGTATCTGCAGAAGCCAGGCAATTAGAGCTCTGTGGGAGAGTGCTCACAGCACTCATTGAACTGCAGCATAGTTAAAAATACAATTTAAAATAGACATAGATGAGAGAAGTTTAAATAGTCAAAATGCATACAGAATGATTGTTGACAGTTGTAATCAAGATTTCTAAAGACTTCACTAATTAGAAGTCTAAATAATCGAATACATGCTAATTCACTTTAAAAAATTTAAAAACACAGACTGCTTTTTCTGGGAATAAGGCTTTTTTAGCCTCTCCTTCTTTCCTAGATGCCTCAATATTGTTCAAAAGTAGCCAGAAATCAAAAGATATTTGGTCAGATATTGTGTTAACTTATTAATACTGGAAGATGAAGAAGCTCAAAAGAGAGACATTTGACAGATGACAACCTACATTTATATGCACTTTATCCTATTATTAGCACACTTTGGACCTTAAAACACCCATGAAGAAACCTTAAACCAAGACTGTAAATTTAAACACCTGCGGATGTGAGTTCTGCTGAACAAATTTGTTCCCTGGCTCTTCCTTATTCTCCTGAGTCATAGGCAGACCCTCACAGAGAAGGGTATAGTGAATATCCTTTTCTCTCCTTACTCCAAAAAACACAAGTTGAGTCCAAGAAATTTTTACCTGGTGCGGAATTTCAGGAAGTCAGATAAAAACACTTACATTCAGCTCCCTTTTACCAGGACTTTTCTAAAGGTGCACCAAGGTAAGACCACTCAGCTAAGGACCTCCTACACCACACCCTTTTGGATAATGACCTAAACCGCGTAAGAGCTAAATGTCAATGTGGCAACAAAAACTACAGGTGATAGAATTTTGTTTCAACTTACTGTCAAAGAGCTAAGTTCATCACCTTATCCTTCTGGTGCAGGCAGCGATTAGAGGAGGACGGATAGAGGCTGGTCAATTCCTCCATTTTTTATGTCCCCTCATCCAGCTTCTTTAAAGAACTCTTGAGGCTTTCATGAAACACAAATAAACAGCTCAAATCAGACAACATGGTTGTAAGCATTGACAAAAGACACATAGGATAAAATGAAACAACTCCATAGCAGGGAAGGGAGGATCCTGTTTCTCCACCAGGCCCCTGCAAGATAGCAGAAAGGATTTCAGCCCTCAGCAACCCCTGTCTGCCTAAGGAAAGGCCCAAGTGAGGGCCTCAGAGGTAAAACCCTTTCCCCTGTCCTGAGTGCCTTCCAGGTATTCTTGGGTGTGAAACATATTTGCTAGAGCTCACGTGTGAAACTACACCCAAACCATTGCAATCCAAAGGGCTAAACAGGATAGCTTGTGACTGGCTGTGATTGAGACCAGAAAACAATGGGGGACCAATGAGTTTGGGGTGAATGATCCCCAGCCTCCCTTTCTAAAACCTGACAAATTATTCTTTAATAAAATTATGCTCTGCTGGAGAGCAAATGCAGAGTAATGTGTGTGTTTATCAGCTATCACATGTCAAATATGTGTCATGAAGATAGTGCTGCCACTTACTGTTTCCCTCAAATGCAACATCATTTAAATATTTATGAAGCATCTTTCTTTGAAACTTGGTTTGCAATTGTAGAGTATTTTTCAAAATAATACATCCACTCACAGAATACAGTCAACTGTGTCTTGGGATATGAGATCAATAACGTACAAAATCTCACATTTTGTGTTAAGATTTTATTCTTGTATTAAATGAATTTTGACAATCTTTAGGCTAGATATTACTAAAGTGATAATTTGGTGATTCTTCATTTCTCTGAAACAAAGTAGTAACTTTAAGTATCTCCATAGAGAAGAGAGAGATACTTTAAGTATCTCCATAGAGAAGAGTTTACGTTCAAGAATTTAGCATCCCACCTAACATCACC
This sequence comes from Irena cyanogastra, assembly GCA_013397155.1. Lineage (NCBI taxonomy): Eukaryota > Metazoa > Chordata > Aves > Passeriformes > Irenidae > Irena > Irena cyanogastra. The sequence goes on along the minus strand of VWZV01009956.1, from coordinate 321,313 downwards.
TAGGGAGATTGATCTGGAGAGGCAAAGACTGAAAAACCTTTACTGCCTGGAAGAAATCATTCTTCCTAAAAAAGAATATGAGATTTTATCAGGAACATAGATACAGGGAAGTCTGACAGTCTTCACAATATATTTGTTATATTTTTCTTCCAAAAGCATTATATTCACTGAAAAAGTCAGCTCCTTTCCAGGTATCTGATAACACATTCACCACTAAATTCTAAATTTTATTTGAAAAAATGAAACCCTTAAAACTGTTTCCTTAAACAGGAAACTTCCACAATAAAGTAAAAAATCTTCAGCCAACTGAAATAATGCAGCTTCAAAGGAAAACTTGGCAATTTTTCCTTGCCTTCCTAATGTCCAATAAAATATTTACCCTTATAATCAAAATTCAAATATTCTCTTGAGAAAAAATGCAGGTGATTGCTAAAACAAACAGATGGTACCCAAACTTCTGAGGAAATTTCTTTTTGTAACATATGATAGAAATTATCTAGCTACATAATTGAATATGTAGCATGAGTGCAAGGAAGCACTAAATTTATGCACTGGCCTTTTTTCAAATACTTTTTTTTCCCTTGAGAAAGTATAGTTTGCTCTTTTAAATACCCTTTGTTTTATCAATTGTCTTCCCATAGGCTTAATTCTGTCTCAGGGCTGTAATGCCAGTAAGTTACATAGATGCTGAAAGTGCAAGAAAACTTTGACATTTAAAGAAAGCTAATTAATTTGCTTTAGAAATGCTCTAAAAGGCTGCAGAAATCAGCATCTTTCAGAAGGAAGCCAATGGTCTGGACAAGGAATAGAAATATAATAAACTATAAACAAAGGCAAATATTTTACTTAGTAATTTTTAACATTTTAAGGAGGTCTTTTATCACACTAATTTTTGTCTTTAAAAATTCCTCTACTTTGTAATGGGATAATTTATTTTCAAAAATTTCCTAAATAAGGAAAGAAATATTCCATTACTTCACTTTTATGGAAAAGATTTTTGGTCTAAGCCCTGTTCTCCTGATAGTGTCACACACAAACTTTTGACTCTTCTTGGTTCAGGAAGAGCACTGAAGTCACTTCCCCAGGTGATAATTTAGTCTTGTGTTTCTTGTCACTGCTTTATCTAGCTCTGCTGCTCCATCTGACACCTTTCTTGTGCCTGTGCTGAGAGCAGCAGAATTTGGGATCTATGAAGAGCAGCTACTCAGCAAAAAGTGACATGGAACCTGAACAGACTCTCCAAAGCACACTTTATATTCATACTGAAACCAGCCCTGGAAAAAGAGGCACACAAAACAAATGTCTTCTCTCAGTGTTCCCTGTCCTACAGGGATTAGTGCCTATCCTTAGGGCTTTTTCTTCCAGAGTTACTGACACACCTATGATATGTCTTCCTAGTCACACAGATCATAAAAATACCATTAATGAACATAAGCAGCATTTTTTTCTCTAAAGTAGCACAGAAACACTTGTTAGATTCTGTACAGTAACATCACTGTCCACAGCATTGTATTAAATTATAGAGCCACCAACTCAAGCTTGGGTGTTCTCCACAAATTAATGCAGCAAACTGATTCCAACATTTTAATCAGTTCCACTGTCCAAATGCCCATTCAGTTGTTTTGACACGCTGGAACAAGTTGTCGCTCTGACAATTTGATTGCCAAAGAATTTCATTTAATGAGGTTCAACAACCTGGTTTAATGTTAAGAAATAACTTCCAGCCCCAAACCTTCAATGTTTAAATTGGTTTAAATACTACAATATCAGAAACACTGAGGTAGCTACTGCTACATATGAAAGCTATATAATTCCAACATAAATGAGAATGCTACATCTGATTGTACTGCTACCACAAAACCACGTTAGACCAAACTAAAATTATTTCACGCATAGGGAAATCTATACATTAGCATGGGATTTTAAGATGATCCTTTGTTTTAATTTTTATTTGCAAGTAGAAGTGTTCTAAATGTTCGACTTTTTCCAGAGAAGAAAAATTTACTTTCTTCTTAGTGTTAAAATTGATTTGCATCAGGTAAAGTCTAGAATTTTGCATTTTACTTTTACAGGCTTGATGCTGTGATATACATACAAAATGATTGATTCAGTGGTATCTGTGCCTTAAAATCTAACAAATTGCTGGATTAAGCTAATATTCATGTCAGCTCCAGTAAGAAAAGTCAAATAAATGCATACACTCTAAGCTACTGAGAATGCTGAAACAGAACAAAATAAACAGAGAAGACCAATAAAAATGTCTCCTCACAGGAACAATGCCTATTAAAACCTCAAAGAAAGAAAGAAATATCCCTGAATATAACTTTACACATTTGTCAGAAGTTTTATAATTGTTAACATAAAACAAAGCAGTTAGATCTCTAGGCATCTTTTGCCTAATTTCCCTTTCTGGGCCAGCACTTGCCAGCCTCTGTATTTTGGCTTTCAAGTCAAGAGTATCCTCTAAATAGAAGTGCAAGCATTCCCACATCATAATTATAAAGCAAATTTTCTGTTTCAGGAGATATTACATTCTACATTTTTAAAGCAAATGTTAAAGCTCATAAAGAAGATGAGCTTATTAGTATAATTTATACATCACATCATTTATAAACTCATATTTGTAGGACCCTGATTTTTCACTGTCTAATCATGACAGAGGCTTTATTATCATACAGACACATGCAAAGCAAACTGGCCAAAACCACAACCTTGGGTCTGACGAAAGGAACAGCCCTACTTTCTCCACTGGGTAATTTGTATCAGTGAAGGAAAAAATAAAAATAACAAAAGCATCGCCATTACCCCACGTACTTTGACCGGTAGTTGTTAGGTTACAACGAGAAATCAGTGTCACACACTGCTGCTGAACTAAGAAATATAGTTTCTCTTCATTTGCTTTCATCACAACAAGTACCAAAATTCTGGTTGATGACAGAGCAAATCTAATGTAATGAACTGAAAGTTCAGCAGGGCATGCCCAGTCAGTGGAGAGGGATGCCTAAGACAGATGCAGTGAGTCACCCCTGAGCACACAGGGAGCCTGCAGAGCTGTCCAGGTGCTGAAACACACCACACGAACTACTGCACATGTAACTGCAGCTCTTCTGGAAGCAAAGGCATGGCAGATCTCCAAGTTCTCCTCCTCTGCTCTCATATAACCTGAACTCATCGGACCTGATGCACCCACTGCAACCAAAATCATGCTAAGAAAAACTCTAAATTCAAGTGCTGGCACTACTTCATTTACGAATTGGTCCTTTGTGGTGAAACGTTCTAGACTGTAAGCATTTTAGGAAGCAATGGGAGCCAGGTGGCAAGGCATTGAGCATTCTCTAACCAACCTGGGAAACTGCTGAAGCAGAACTATTTTGAAATGTGAGCATTCCCTACTGACTTCCCTTTCTAAAGCTGAGACTTTAATCAAGATCATAGCAATTTACATAGAAAGAATTTAAATATTGCTCATCTGACTTTACCGTGGCCAAAAAACCCAAAACCACAAAAATCCCCAGACTCTGAGAGACTGAACTGACTTTTATCATCTGCATCAACTCAAGGGCAAAGCTGCCTTTCTGGAATTGTAATCATTACATCAAGGTAGAACTAAGATTTGGCTACTTCACAGAGCATATTAAATAGCAGATTTTACCTGGGCTCTAACAGCAATCACTAACTCTTACCCCATAAGACAAAAGATGTTTCCTGAAAGAAAGGGCCTGCTTTCAGGAAAAATGAGACCTTAGCTAACACAGTGCACGAAGAGGAATATCACCAATGACATGCTGTTTCTGTTTTGCCTCTCTAAGGGTTGCAATCCTATTTCAATGCTCTTACTCAACCTTACTCAACTCATACCCCAAATCTGGAGCATTACACAGTGTTACAAAGCTGTGAATTCAGTGCCTCCGGTGATGAATGAGGTAAAGAAAATCTCTAGTGTATACACATATTCAAGAGCCTGTCTCCAGATGTTTGCAGGTGACTGCACATGAAGCTTATGTATGCAGGCCCTGTTCCTGTACCAGCATGTTCAGAGTAAGATTTTCACATGAGCACTTGGACTGTGTGAAGACTAAAAAGGCTCCGTCTTCAATCACTCTGATTAGACAATGGAAATTAAGCCTGAAATTCTGCAATGGAAATACCAGGAATAGAATTAAATTAAACGTAAAATATAGAACAGTCTATTATAGACTTTTCTGTTGATTTATAATTTCGGGGGGGGGGGGGGGGGGCACAGTTAGCATCAGATAAGCACTCAGTCACCCCAGGACACAGCTGTCTTTTTTAGAAATCCTTTGTTCTAGAATTCCAGTGGGAGATTTTTGCTGAGATGAGGCTTTTAGGTATGACAAGTAGTGCTTCCTACTTTCACTTGAGTCAGAAAAGCTAATATGCAAATAGTCAGAAATCAAATCCAAATCATTGACAAATGACTGTTTCTGAGGGACTTGAAGTGAGTTCATTTTCCAAAAAATAAGCTGCCGAGTGCTAATCTAATGCTTTAAAAGATCAGCCTACCCAGGCAATGTAGGAGGATGTCATTAATAAAACACTAGCATTTAGGTTTTTCTTTAAAGAACATGCTCAGAGCTGAAGAACATGTCTTTAAATCTCTATAGCAGAGGTGGGTCATAGAATCCCACTTGCCTGTAAAGAACACAAGAGTTTCCTACTTTCTTAACTCAGGGAAGATAGAAGCTAGAGGAGGACAGCATAACAGAATGCAGAAACCTCCCCAAGAGCTAACCAATAAAAAGGTACACACAAGTAACAAAAAAAGAAATAAACAAAAAAGTGATGCTCTATTCCACAGTTACTCACATTTAGGATACACTTAAAGAAAGCATTTCTAAGTGTTCATAAAAAAATTACATTCAGGGAAAGTTTATATGACACACATGAGAAATAAACTGTAGAGTAGGTCCAGTCTAAGTGTTATATGGATGTAAGACTGCACTTGAAAAACCACTAAAAGCATGGAATCCAGGGTTACTAACTTCTAACTCAGTCTTATGGATGTGCTGCACTCTGGTACATAGGGTCTTTGAGTCAGCCTCAAAAATGAAAAAGATGAAAACATCTTATTTACTTTTCTTTAAGTGTGCAGTGAAAATGAGGGCTGTCTGAAGAGCTCCATTAAGGCCACATTCAAATGGCAAAGGAACAAATGCAGAAAAATGAAGCAAGACGTATGCAGAAAAAGAGGCAAAAGATGATGCGTAGAATGAGGACTGCATAGTTAAATGTGCCCACTCAGAAAGTGGGTCTGGAGGTTAGAATGAAAAATTACATTACATAATTATATAATGTGTGCAGTTCTGGCCCCCTCTCACTCCCATATCATTCCAGAAATTATACAGAAGATCTAGAAGCAGCTCAGGAAAGTATGACAGCAATGGGCAAAGTCAGGAATAGCTGCTAAACCTGTCAGAGAGGAAGGGACAGAGAAAGCTGTGCTGCAAGATCATTAATGGTGTAGAGGAGATTTCAATGTCCATCAAAAAAGAAAAAAGTTAAGGAACTTCAGACAAAAACCAGCGGGAAAAGGCAAACACAAAGTTCATATGGGATTTGATTTTGCAAGCCTTACTGCAGAAGATAAAGATGCTGAAAATGGATTTGAGCTCAAGGGAAATTGGGACAAGCTCACGAAAGAGCAGGCTTCTAGAGCTATTGAGTACAATGTCACTACTCTCTTGCATAGAAGATTCTCTCACTCAAAAATATTGGGGACTGAGAAAATATTTAGTGAGACATCACAGTATGTTTGCTCTGCTGGGTGCTTTTCTCCTAGTCATTCACTTTGGCTACTGCCAGAAACAGGACACTGGGCAAAATAGATACCTAGTGAAATTATGCATCAGCTTTGTCCTGCTTTTAAATAAATACAGCTGGTGGATATTGCCATCATGACTATTTTGTGGTAAGTTTGGAGCAGCCAAGTCCTTTGGGCACTGCTCCTAGTTTTCTTTCAGCTCAGAATACTTGACATAACTTTCTTGATTCCTTTTACCCAGCACATTTCAGCTGTGTACTGGATTATTCCACTTCAACTGGAGCCTGGCTGCTGAGTCATAATGTATTAAAAAGACCAAAGATTTTGTAAAAAATTATGAAAAATGAATAATCCTCTCCCAACAAACTTCTAACAAGGTGCTTTGAGCAAGAGCTTTTCATTAAATTCAGGACTTTAAAGCTGGCATTCAGTTAAGTATTTCTAATGAGCAAAAGCAGAAGTATAACCAGCAAAAGTGTTGTCAAGAGCTTTTTCATTCAATCAACTGGCTGTGAGTCAAGTAAAAAGACAGGAATATTCAACATCTTTCCACAAATGGGAATGTGAAATTGCAGGTTATATATAGTCTTCTCCAGAGCAGATGCTGCTATTCACACACACCAAGTACACTGAGCAATGGGCTGTTACCACCCCTCAAGGCTTCCAAAAAACAAAACAGGTAGCCTTGAACAATTTAGGTAAAAATAAGTTCTTAACTGTGAAAATAGCTTTGAAAGTGTAAATAACCAAAACATTTCAGTACAGCCCTCATGTAATTCAAGAGAAGTTTCAGAATGCTAAATTTCTGTGACATCACATGTGTCAATATGCCACACATGTATAAGAAATGAACACAACAGAGGGTGAATACTTTTCACCTTTATTTCAAAGCCAAGTTTCTGTGTTGAGCTTATCAGTTTACTTTCCTAACAATAACTGGGAGATTACAAAAATAATTTCTGTGTTATGTACTCAATGGTCTAAAATTCAGAGAGGATCTGTATAAATATTTGTAAACAAATAGTCTGTTGGGAAACAGTAAAGTTCAGAAACTTCAGCAAAATTGAATAATTTTTGCTATCAGTCAAGTTACTAGTTTTAACTTCTTTGCTGGTCCAGTTTTCCCATTAAAAAATAAATAATGAAAAATCCAAAGGAGCTGTAAATTAATATTAATTACAAAACTAATCCTACAAACCAATTTTTTTTGCAACTTGAAAAATTTGCAAATCTCTTATGAAAAATATTTTCTAAAAAGAAATAATTTCCTATTATTTCTATTTTTATCCTTTCAATTTGGTATTTTTTTATATCCATCCTTGTATTTATTGTTTCGTAAAACCAAAATTTACTGCAATTGAATATTCTAATTAAAATTTGACGGGTACTTTTTTCCAAAATTTTTTCAAAATTTTCTTCAGCTGTTTAAATATCAATTGTTGCTTGTTTTGATGTCTACCTCCAAAATAAAGATATGGAATTTTTCACAAAGGAAACATTCTGAAGAAGGTTTGAGCAGCTAGAGTTTATACCTGCATATAACATAAATAGTGAAAGTGTATGGATGAATATTAATTCCATATCTTTATTCAAATCTACAAGAATCAAAAGAAAAAAACAAATGTTCCCAGGGTATTGTGGAAATTTCCATTTCTTTTCAATAGAGTCCTTCATCAAGAGTTTAAACATAACTGTCATAAGAGGCACTGATCCCATACTTCTGTTAGCACCTGGTCCTGGCAGCTTTGAGAGGTTCAAAACTTGAGCACGTGAATTTGCCTACACCTAACATTAAACCAAGGGGTCTGAAAACCCCTGCCTGTCACCAGGAAGTGATTTTGTGTTACATCGTGCTGCACCACACTGTGTAACACCTGGGCAACATGTAAGGCTAGAGGTTAGCGAGGATTAAATGATGCTGCTGTTACAAGTCTATCATTTAACTAAAATGCTTTGCTGCAATGTTTTTGTTCAAGTAAAATGTCAGTTGTCAGTTTGAACCAGTTTCTCTGGTTCGAATGTTCGGGCACAGAGAGAGCAGGAATAAACTGCTCCTGAGTTACCAACTCAGGCCTCTGGCTCCAGTGTGCTCTGCTTCTCATACTTCAGTTGGTTCCCAGGCACAGGCTAGTAGACATTTTGGGGGTACCCTTTCACAATCTCTCCTACTGGAAATGAAACTTTGGAAGAGTAATTACTGATGAGAACAGGGAATCCAATCCAAATATCTTCTGCATTTGAGTGCACCAGACTATTTTGAGTTGTGGTTCACTCTTTTTTCTTGTCAGAAACCCCTCTGTCCCACCTTGAACTGTACCTGACTAATCACTGGAGGTGTCAGCCCAGAAGAGAGAGTTGCTTTCATGGGAAGAGAAAACCAGCAAAATGCATCTGGTGTTAAAAACAAAATCCATGACAAACCAGTCTGACACCTACATAAAGCTGAAATTCTGAGCACAGTTACTGAATGCTCTATTTACAAGTACACAATCCTAACTAGAAAAATAAATCTTTGTGTGGGATGAAACTTAGGATTTTTTCCAGCAGGTAAACCATGTCAAAGCAAGATTACTAGTAAATTTTCTTTTGTCTTGCTTCAGAGTTTGATGTTATAAATATTAGTCAGTCTTTAATTTACCTAAGCACCACAGCTGGCTAAGTGTGGGAAGCTTTTGCATTCTTATAAAATAGTAGAAGAAAAGAAAACTTTAATACTTCTGCTGCACAACATAATAATAATAATTTAGCATTTCTCTAAGGAAGTTTATGATGGATACACAACTCAACATTTTCAAAAGCAATAAAGTAACACTCTAAGTAACAAAACAACTATTCTTATACTTTCCAATTAATATCCATTTACGAATTTCCAAATAACATAGCCAAACATATTTTATTTAGTTATTTATTTTCATCTAAATATCACAGAAGATCAACTCAGCTTCTAGTTGCCCTAATATAACAATAAAAAATTATTATCCTAAACCCAGGACTATAGCCAAATAAAACTAAACTACCAGATAATAACTCTGACCAAACAGTCTTATCTCTTCCGACAGCTCCAGAAAAAAACTCACTCTACACATTCTGGGTTCTTTTCAAAAAGCTGAACTTGGCACTTTATTTTGAAGTCTAGTCTCACCAAGTTCAATTTGATGGGTGAAGGACATCCCAAATTATGAAGGGAGAAATTGGGATAACCATTTCTGGTACTGAAACTGTAACCATGCAAGAGGCTGCATCTAAGCAGGAAGTTCAAGAAACACACATCTTTTTACTAAATCCTTACATTTCTACCAGCAAATATCTCAGAGCATTCCTGTAACCTCCTCACAGAGAATAATTCCACCAACTGAACAGGTCACTCTGTTGTTTTAGTGCCTGTTTGCACATGGACTTATGAGGCACATTTCACAGCACACAACAATCCCTACTTTTAGGCAACAAAAACAAGGTCAGAAGGAATGAAATGCAACAGGAAATGGCTCAGCCTCTCAAGAGACTGGCATGTATCCACACAACCAGGAAAGTTAAGTGTTGTTCATTCACAGATTCCCATTCTAGCTTTAAAATAGGAAACTCAGGTACCAGCAGCATAATCCTGGTGGCAAGGATTACAGCAAGGGGTGGAAATCCCTCTTGGGTGCCAGGAAAATCTTCAGACCATTCTTTACCTACTTTTGTCACCATTAATTTCACTCTGTAATACGGAAGCCAGCCAGACTATCCCTATTTCTGTGGTGTCAGTGCAGATCTCTTCAAATAAGAAAATGAAATAAAAAGACCCCACAATTAGTAATTTGCCCTGTTTGAGAACCTACAGCAGGCTGGGAACCAGTAAGCATCTCATCTACCAGCTGTGCAACTGCAGCTGTCATTTGTTACTGTTCAGACTCCTGGCAGCTTCTCCAGCCCACCAGTTTAACTGGCCAGAGATTAGACTGCTGAGATGCAGGGGAGGCTTCCTCAGCACAGCCTGACCAAGCTAGTGACATCAGTACACCTTGCATAGGCAAGGGGCAAACATTTGAGAGAATGAGTGGCTTATTTCTTCATCTTCTCACTTCAATCCCTTGCACACTTGTAAAACAAGAACAGCAACAGTTCTGGGACTCAAGAGTACTCCAGTCACAGATTTGTTCCTGGGATCACTGAGAAGCAACTTAACCACCAGAGAGCATCAAAAATGCACTTCCAACATGCAGACAACATCTAAACACAATCTGCTCCAGAGAACACTGACTAGCAGATGGCCATTGATTAAAGATGAGTGCCATAGCTAATGACAAAAACTAAAGAAAAAGGTGGAAGAAATACAAGCAGACTGAGAATCACATGAACACCACAGCTGCCTATTCTCCAACTCAACATGGGACATTAACCTCACAGTAAATCACTGAGAAGATTGCCAGGACACTTTAAAGCAGGAGCTAAATGTTATATCACATGCACTTCTTCTTGACAAAGAAAATGTCAATTTCCCCCTGCAAAGGACTCATGGGATTTCTCTAGCCAAAACAGATGAGGCTTTGAAGAGCAACCCAAGTCTTCACAAAGAAGAAGAAGGTATCTCTTATCTGTGAAAATAAAAAAGAATTGTGTAAACAGTGGCTATTCCAGAGTATACACAGATAGGATCACTGTCCTCTTCCACACATAAGCCTACAAAGATTCCTGCTTTATACTTGCATTATATAAGAAGGAAAGAAAATCTTTGTGCAGCAGTTTGGATAATCCTCTCTTCTCTTTGGGTAAATCTGGGCACAGTACTTTGGTGGGCTTTCAAACTCTTCCAAAAGATATGGGAAGGTTTGAGAAAATATCCAGTACTTTATCCAGAGATGAGTCAAAAGATTTTCGAAAAAGTCTCCAGCTATAGAATATGTGTGTGTGCTCACTGTGCACAGAGTTGTTGACTGGCCTTCAACGTATAAATGTCAGGTATATGTAATCACTAAAAAAAGCCAGCAAATAATTTTCTGGGTTAAGAATCATTAAGTTTTAATAAAAATATTATCATAGATAGCATAGTCTCTCTTTAAAGTAAGGGAAATTACTACTTCGCTATCACTACATGGGAAAAAATATTGTCGATACTAAAAGAATAAATAATGTTATGTAAAAGCATAATTTTATTTCCAAAGGGTATTTTTAAACCAAAGCTTGGTATATAATGTTGAATCTACCCATGAATACTGCATTTTGTTAATTTCAGACACTAATGTTCAATGGTTTGAAAATTTTTAATGAGAACTGCCATCTCTGTCAATTGAAGACCCTGGAAACAAAATTAAGAGCTGAGGTCTTGTTCAGCACTTGAAAAAGTAACTCTGCCTTTAAACATTTTAAAATTCTCATATAAACCTAATTTCAATTCATTTGGCTGCTGTACACTTCCAAAAGCTGTCCTGCTTAAAATCGAGTAGTACTGTGCAGACATGGAGAGCTGCCCTCCTTTATGGAACAAAAAGACTTGTTAGACCTCTTAGGGAAAAATATGCCTTAAATTTCAGAGTGAAGGTGAAGCCCTTGTCTGCCATCAAATGCATCTTCCCTCATGATCAACAGAACCAGCAACACTGACTGAAAGTCAAGTTCTTGTCATTAATCCTCAGGTAACTGCAAGGAATGCTTTTTCTATATTATCAAAAGCTACATGATTCCCACATTCCCTCTCAGAAGAAATGCATCATTAGAGAGGTTGGAGAGAGTGTTTAAGGGATAACAAAAGAGCCTTTAAAGTTTATCAGATGTCAGATTTGAGCTGATTTCTCACAACTAATTCCACACTTCAAGTGTTGGAAACAAGCTTGTGGGACAGGAGCTGAATGCTCATTCAAGCATTATTTTCTCCCCTCATTAGCAGTGAAGGTTCCTGTGAGATTCAGTGGATGATTGCTAGACAGAAAAAAATCGTATTGGCCAAGAAAAATCACCCCATACATGTATATGTTCTCAAATAAAGTTTATGTTCTTAAACAGATTTCTAAAAATAGAAGTTTGGTTTTGTTTCCATGCTTCTATTCCTAATAGAATCCAGATACGTAAAAAGCTGTAAATTGGAAGTCCAGAGAGTCCACATCTGAATGTACTCTGGTCCGAGTTATCTTCATTTCTATATAATAGAATTTTAAAACCTTAGAGAGTCATGAAAACAAAAATAATGATTTCAAAATGCAGTCATAGAAGTTATAATAAAAACACACTTTTCAACACTTTGTCAGGCTGTCTTGCTACCTATAATCACAGTGATTGAAGTTTTTGTATTTCAAAGGTAATAATAGCAGTGGTATAATAAGGAAAACCTATTGCAGTTCATTAGTCATGGTACATTAGAAGAAGAGATTCTTTGGCAATTTTATGGCCATTTTAAAAATAGTGCCTTCCCAAAAGAGAAAGTCTTAAGAGATTCATACCTCACTTGTTTTTCAGGGGCTAGGTAAACCACATCTAGAGACACAGTGAATTCAAGCAGGCCGTGCAGAGGGAAGGAGGAAGTGCTGGGGAGCTGCAGAACCAGCGCACAGATTCGGCATCTTGTTTATTTGTAGCGCCTGACCTACATCTGACTACCCAAACACAGAGGAGAGGATAGTTCAAAAACTTGTTCTGCATTTGAAAGACGTAATATAGTCCTCTCTGGAGAACAGTAAACAAGCAAGATAGGGTAGAAAAGCTGCAGATTTTTTTCCTCAACAAAGCAGCATTACATCCTGAAGGAAGCCTCTGCAACTTACACTGACAATTTTATCCCATAATGAAACAAAGTCTATGGCTGAATTACAGTAAAGAGTAAAATTATAAATCCTGCAGTTTTAAACAACAGAATCTCTGTGTAATAAAACAAAAATGTGATTAACCTGATTCTTTGTAATTTTTCTCAGTGAAATCCTTGTGGAAAGAACCAAGCAAAGGGAGATTGAGAATGAGAGGGGACAGTTCTCTGATGTGGAGAGCAGTTAAATATTGTTGTATACATATCCAATCATCAAGAGATTATGTTGATTACAGACAAGTATGTTAAGCTCAATAATATTCCTCATAGACAGCTTTTACAGTCACGTAAAATGATGCACATGGAGGGGGTGGGAACAACACTGAGCTCTAACCTAACCTTCAATATAAAATTATCCTTACTTGGAAACAATTCCTCAGTGTTGGTAAAGATAATTTTATGAAAACATCAACTCAGTTCAAAAAAGGTAGGTTAAAGAAGGAAGTAAATTTAGGAATTACTATATCAGGAGTAAAAAACAAAACAGTACTAAGATGCAGTTTTATGAATCTACAATGTGACCATATCTTGACTGCTCTAAACACTTTCAGTTGCTCTACTTAAAAATTAATGGAAGAGAAATAGAAAACGTGCAGAGAAGGAAAGAGATGATAATCAAAAATATGTTATCCTTTCCATTTTGAATACTATTTAATTATCCTGCAAAATGAAAAGAGTGGGGATACGGCACAGATCTATAAAATCATGAGTAAATACCACAAACAGGAATAGGGAATGGCTGTTGAGCATTGCTTCCAATCTGACAGAATTAGCTAGGCTACCTTTTGCAGCTAACTCCAAAATATAGCTATTAAAAATACAATGATAATTGATTATATTCAATTTAAGCATTGCAACTTAAAGTAAAGCATTAAAATTGAAAGGCTGAATAAACTGAGCTGAACACCAATGTAAGTACATGCCTTTGGAGAACAATCAGGCTTAGTTTTCTTTTCAACTGGTTTGTGATACAAGATAAAGCAAAATAATTCTCACTAAGCTTTAAATTATGAATGATACAGTAAATTATTAATGTTAAAGGTACATTAGTGTTTACTCATAGCTCCTACTGCTCCTTTTCTCTGTTTAACTATTCTTAGGTAACACAGACATCGTTATTGAAGGTAAGAAATAATGAGCTCCTTTCACGTTATAATTCAATGTACAGACATCTAACCTGGGAGTTTTTCAGTCTCTGGGGGGACTGTACAGGATGACCGCCTCTAGAAACAGATGTTTCATCCAGAGTCAGTGATTTCACTGACACCACTGTCCAAGATCTTTACAAGTTACAGTGAATCACACTGATTGCAAAGGGAACATACAAATAAAGGGCCTGGTCTTTCAGATACCTGAAACCTGTGCTAGAACTCCTTTCTATTCTCAGTTTCTCTGGAAGCATCATTACAATTCCCTACCATCTTTCTCAGGTTTACCACTTTCAGCAGTGGCTCCCAAGAAAACACCACACTGTGTTATCCCACCTCCTGCTCAGCTGCTTTTGTCAATGCAGGGAAGAGCTTGCTTTTGTGAGTAAAACCAGTTTGTACCCTACTTTGGATTGCTGAGTACATTTTCTCATGATAGAGGAATTCTATCTGGGGAAACTGTAAACTGCAAGAATCTTGTGTGAGAGAGACAGAAGAACTGGGAAAGAAGAGGAATTAGGTTCTCTTTAACCTGCACGGTTCCATTATCACTAGCAACCACCTCAAGCTGAAGTATTTAATTTTGCCTGGTATATGAGCTCTTTCTGATAGTAAAAAGTTCTTCAGAAGTAGAGAGCTAAGAAATCATGGACCATGAAGAATCCAGCCTCTTTTCACTAAAGTTAATCAAAGCTGTGGCACTAAAGTTAATGTGAGCAGAATGAAATAAAATCTAGACATTTCTCTATTCCTCTATTATGCAAATTAACTGTGACATGCACTGTTCTATTGCTTATTTCAACAACAGCAGGAAACCCAGGTAAGCTAACGCATTCTTCTTTTACAATTTACACTTCAAATTATATGATCACCCCCAGCATGCTGCATCGCAAACTATTGCAGACTGACAAAACACAAAATGAGGATTTCATTGCTTGAAACAAGCATTTCAGGGCTGGGAAGAAAATTACTAGCAAAGTTTCTAAATATAAAATACTGTCACATTATGGTAAATAGCCATTGGGTTTTCTTCTCGGGGATAGCTTTAAAATGTCTCCAACACCCAGTAAAACATTTTTATATATGTCATTATGAACTGCATACAATAACCTATTTCTGAAAGGTTTAGAGACATATTTAAGCTTTTGTAATCAAACATGGAAATGAAATAACCTCGTGGCATTTACAATTTTGATTAAATGAAACTTCTCTGTTCTAGTAGTCTCTCAGAACTACATCGTAAACTGCTTTCTGACTGACAGACTAAGCAGCTTTACCATCACTGCTGGTAAAGAGTGCAGAGACTCTGCAAAGAGCACACTCCACTCTCCCTTCAGCCTGTCCTCCATAGGTAGCTCCAACCTGAAAGGACAGCGCCACTGCAAAAGAGCCTTACATTTCCTGGGACTTCCTTCATTTATCATATGGCACAGGGAAAATAATAGCAGGAGGCTACCAATTGGCACCTAAATTGCCAACGCCAGTCAGAAGGAAAAATCAGGACTGGAGGCTTAAATGCACATGCAGGCCCTCCCCATAGCACATGGCCCTTCTGTTTCCCAGACTCATTACAGCACAAGACAGCAAAACACCAGTCTTTGAACAAGAGCAAAAGGGATTTCCCATGAAGAATAATGTAACAGAATTACAGCAGAAGATTATACATTTCTTATTGGCAATGATTTGGGTGTGGGTTTTTTTCTTTATGTCAAAGATACCTTAACAAAACTAAAAATATTTCAGTAGAAGATTAGATCATATCACAATTAGACCTGACCTAAAAGCATTAATTTGCAGTGTTTTCATACACTGTAATCCCATGTGTCATATGCAATACATCCCTTTTGATTCAGGTGCATAGAAAATTATAGAAGTTTGCAGCAGTTTGCAGACAGAGGAAAATTTAGATCAAGCTATAAAGTTAATTGGAGAGGATGAGAGAGAGTAGCTTTTTCCTGAAAACTCCTCATACACAGTCACTATTGCTGATCTAAGATAGTTGTTTCATTCAGATTTTGAAAATTTAACAGAAAATGAGTTTTGGTTCTTTGGAGCTAGTGAGGGAGCTCATGTAGCATCAAAGAACAACAACCTGTTGCTTTGAATCCACCTTTCCAGGAATAATAATTAATAGTACAATAAATAAATCACACTACAAATAACAACTGGAGGTGATTCAGCCCTCCTACCTCTGAAACCTGAAGTAATAATTTAGGAAAAGTTTCCTCCATTTTACTTATGATATAATTTCTGCAAAATGAAGTATCCACAGACTTACTTTGCTCCAAGCAAACACATGATAAGCAGAGCCTAACTTTGAATTTGGTCTTGGATATTTCTGAATGCAGAAAAGATCTGACACTTGGAAATGTGTTTTTATTTCCTGAACCTTGCGTGCTTCTGTGTGATTTCACAAAAAAGATTAAGGGACCACTGTACATGTTTCACATGCAATCAAACCTCCTTGGACCATGATACATTTTTAAACGCATGGCCAGTTAAACTATTTATACTTCTAGATTAGCATTTTCATTTTGAAAAACAGCTTTTTATGATTTTTGTTTAGTTCTGTTTCCTAACATGTTGAAAACTTATCATTATCATTACACTGTAACAATAAACTGTAATCGTTTCTGCTGTCCAGGATTTCCCATTATTCTGCAACAGTGATAGTGTAGGTACTAAAACAAGAAAATGGGCAGAGTTTTGTATTAATTATTTCTTTTTAAATGATCAAAGGCAGTCATATACCTCCACCAAGGTTCTTCTTTATGTTTACAGATTCCATGTTATCTGACATTTTCTATTTCATCTGAAATACCACCAAGTACATGCAGGTCTTGCGAAACTGGTAATTTTTTACAGCCTAAGGAGATGTGGCTTTGGAATGACATAACAACAGCCTCTGGCCCCGGTGAGGAGCATTAGGAAGATATAGCCAGGCTCTTCACAGAGGTGGTGTGGTGAGAGAACAGGAGTGTAATAAATTGGAAGGGTAAAAAAAAGGGGCAACAAGGTCACAAAAGATTTAAGGAAAGACTTTCCCTGTGAAGAGAGTCAAGCAGTGGAACAGCGCCCAGGGAGGCTGTGCTGCCTCTATCCCAGTTTTCAAGACCCAGCTGGATAAAGCCCTGAATAACCCAGGCTGTTCTTCTGCCTGACCTTGCTTTCTGCAGGAGGTTGCACTAGAGACCAACCACGTCAAAATCCACCAGGAAACCTCTGAGCTCTTCCTCTCCCTTTTCAAAAGTATGAAAAAAGCAACTGACTTTTACTAAGAATGAGAGATTGACAAATATCCTTGCCCTAATTTCATCTTCCTGTTTTTTATCAGATGAAATATTTCACCGGTGTCCTTCCTTTGAAGATGATTTTCAGATATGTAAGGAAATGCTATTTAAATAACAGCCATATTGTATGTTACATGACATATCTGACAAGCATTGCACTCAACTGGCACCACATATTTCACAGATAAAAGAAATTGGTTGACTATACATCCTTCTCAAAGATAGCATGCATGTATAAACATAAAACAGTCATGATGCTGGCAGTCAAAAAAATGTACAGAAGAATCTATATGATGGTTATCTACATGGTAACCATCATGTTACTATATGATGGTGTTCCAAGGATTTTCCTTTTGCTTTCCACTGTTTTTAAGTTTTTTGTTGTTCCTGGATTTCTAAGACAAGGCTATGGTTGAATATGAAGAAACACTGCTCAGCTGTATGCAACACCACCAAATATAAATTCCTCTGCCAGAATGCAGAGAAAGAAGAGGGCTGTGATGAATGTGTAGTGCTCCTCTTAAGTCTCACAAGCTGATTGGAGTTTTTATTTATAAAATTGGCTTATGAATGTCTCAGGAAGTCTCAGTCAGCCACTCTGGTTGCTAAAGAAAAGGTCACTGACTGAAGATGGAAAACAAAGCTCTAGACTGCTACAGAATCATTTTCCTAATGATGTAACAGACACTGACCACAGAGTAACTTTTGTATCCATACTATCCACATTTGGAATCTATTTATATTTCTTCCACAAAGCCAGTCTTGATTGTTTTAACCTCATTACTGCTATCCCATGCTTCCCTGAAGAGACAGCAGTTTGAGAGAAGAGTCAAAGAGAAACGATTTGTGTGCACTGAGAATAGAGGCAAGTCCTTAAAAGTTTTTATTTTAGTAGTTTTATCCTGACAATGACACCTGCAGAACTAAATTTAGATATTTATCAGCTTCTGGATATGTCAGAGTACCTCAGGTAGACATAGTCCATAGAAATTATAGTCCAGGGCTTCTCAAAGTCAGACATGGAAGAAAAGAGCTCATTTATCAACCAGGACTAATAATAATGGGTACACAGTATGTTCGTATCTCATGGAATTCATATATCATGAAAATAAGCAAATTATAACTTTAAATGTTTACGGACAGTTTTTTTTTCTCCAGCAGGAAAAAGGAGAACAGGAATTTTTTGTCTATTTTATTGAAATAAAGAAATATTGTGGAAATGCTCTTATAAATGTCTAGAACATCATCAGTAACACTTTCCAAATACCATCCAAACACAGTTCTATTTTTAATGTTGGACTGTTCTTGAATGGTGCTAAAAAAAAAATTTATTCATAACACATAAAGCTATATCCTGACTATGCATTCCTCTCCATTTGGGAGAGAATCTCAAATGTTGGCAAAATTTTAGAACTATTTTCAAAATTTTAAGAGAACCCAAGTCCTATCTTACAATTTTCTTCCAAAACTAACATTCAAGGATCTAATCCCGTAAACTTGATCTCACAAGTAATTCATCAGAATGCAAATAAATCCTTTCAATTCTGCAAACAGGCTCAATAAATACATACTCTCTAGTGATTAAACGTTTCCCATTCAAACATCACATTTTATTTTAGTGTACAATGTTAACAGGAACTATTTTGAATCATCCCTTTTCCTTAAGAAGACTATTTTCAGGAATGCAGAAAAGTCCTTTTCCAAAAATCTGGGTAAATATACCATGTATTTATATATTTAACAAAAATTTTATTAGCTCTTAGAAGCAGAATTACTGACTATGGAGAATCTGTTGCAGAATACTGGAATTTGGTAATCCACCATTTCCAAACCAGAACATGTGCTGTGCTGCTTCACAAGTTATCCAGGGTTCTATGGCTTTGTTTTCTCAGATTACGCACACATCTCCTATCTGTAGGAAGAAACTTCATGGAATTGCCTTTCTAAAGCCTGGCACAG
This sequence comes from Irena cyanogastra, assembly GCA_013397155.1. Taxonomy (NCBI): domain Eukaryota; kingdom Metazoa; phylum Chordata; class Aves; order Passeriformes; family Irenidae; genus Irena; species Irena cyanogastra. Next base: position 302,359 of record VWZV01009956.1, on the reverse strand, counting down.
CTGTAAAATTCTGCAGCTGGTCTTGTAAAGTTATTTTACCTGTCAAATGGACCTTGATCAGCACATAGAACCCTGGCTTGGAGAGCTGTGCCATTGAAAACAGCCACTTGGGTATCACTTAGGGAAAAGATTTGTTTTATTTTCTTTTTCTCTTCAGTCAAATTCATTAAAACACATTTTTGATTGCCTCTTTATGTACTCTTGTCTTTTGCTGATTCCTCAAAGCTTGCTATTGTTTTAGTTATTAAACTTATATAATCAAAATATTGTAATTTGGGAATTCTGTACTTAGTTATACCCAGGACAGCACTGAAAATCTGCTTCACTAATTTTGCTCCCCAATTTTCACAAATGCAATAAATAGTGCTATAAAAAGCTGCTCTGCAGTAACTTTCATAAAAGATCACACACACACACAAAAATAGAACAAGCCCAGGAACTGCAGTCCTGTGTCAGAAGAAATTTCTGATAACTATCAACACTTTTAAGTTTAAGAAAAATGGCACTAATTTTTTTTTCTGACTGTTCTTCACCTCTACATCATCACAGACAAGAAGTTACTGTGTTTGTTATTCTGTATCCTGTAGTTATGACACACTTGCAGGATGCATCATCATGTAGTGACTATTTGTTTTAGCCCTGTTTCAAGGCTGGGAGAAAAACTTGGATTGGTGCTGACGTGGCACCCTAGCCAAGAGGTTACAAGAAGTAATTGGGCAGCAAGCCTGAATGGTCATTTAATTGTTTTTATTTAAAATTATGTTGGTGAGAGATTATTTCCCTCCTGTTTTAACTTGGTACACAATTTTACGTGACTCATCTCATCAACAAGTAGTAACAAAATACTGTGTTTCCAAGGGAACCAAGAGGGAGCACAGCCACAGGGCCTGAGGCAAGGTGAGCGTGCTGTGGCTGCAGTCACCAACACCACTGCCAAGGGCTGTTGATGTTGAGACACTACCTCAGCTCCAAAGAGACACAAGGAAGAGAAAAAAGCAGAAGATACAATTTTTGAGACTCCTGCCTTGTGAGACACATCACAGCAGGCTCAGGAGCCCCAGAAGAAGCAGCAGGGGCAGATTTCAGAGAGTTTTGACCTCACTCTGCACCGCCCTCACTCCCAGCCTGAGCCCTTCCCAAGCTCCTACAAGGACACAGCCAGGGTAAGTTGGGTACAGATCAAATCTTTCCTTTATAAAAGGAATATACCTTTTTTGTTTAAAATAATACTTTGAAAAATAGAAGTTTTGCCAGCCTGGCCTTCCCCTCTTCCTCCATCTATACATTCATAAGAAATACATTCTATTTTAGTCATCAATGTCAAAGTATATTTTAGCTAATATTTGTAAACACCCTCATGATTATCACTGTAAAGGCATTAGATACCCAGACATTAATTAGAAAAACTTGACACATCGATTAAAAAAAAACAAAAACAAACAAAGAAACAAACAAACCCTCTCCAAAAACACACACAAGAAACCCAACCTTAGCAGGAAAAGGAAACCCATTTGAGCTGGGTTTCGCTCAATTTAAAACCTTGTGAATTTTGAATTAATATCTTTAGCCTACTGCTCAAAGAATGCATTTTTCCCAAGCTTCCCAACTCTTTTCTGTTCAAAAGATTAAGCTTCACCATCAGTGTGATGTTCAAATGTAGTTTTCTACTTCATTTGAACAAGTGTATTGCATCAGTCTGTTAAACCCCAAACTGTATGAAATACAGAGAATCAGGGGTTTAATGCCAACCCAGCTCATAAGAGATACTGCTATTTAACAAATCACACACAAGGAATTTCTCTTGTATGAAGTACATTTTTTCATTAATCTACTAAAGAAAATTAATGGAAATCTATGGAAATAAGTTTTTCAAATAAAACTGCTTTAATGAAAATAGAACTAAGAAAAACAGACTCTGGATGACACTTTTGGCAGGTAGATCTCCAATTAAATAGTTGTCTATGACAATGATGGCTTAAAAAAAACACTGATTTTTTTTCCCTACCAAAGAAGATGCATCTATTAACAAAACTGTTCCTCAGCCAATTTAGTTCTTGTATGTCAATTTCTTTACACACGGATACAGAAGTGTAGTGAGCCCCACATCAGTAAAGCATAAGAAGAAGCTTAACGTTAAGCACGTGTGGAATCCATTTTAAACTCCATGTTTAATTGGTTTTCTTTAACAGAGCTCTAATTCACTGAAATCAATAGATTTACTGCAGACATATTGAAGGCTGAGAGCAGAGATTAACCAAAATATATAGGTTGTTTCTAAAGACCAAGCATATATTCTGCATGTGCATACATTAAGGGGAAAAATCCTGAGGAAATGCTCTCCACTGGCACCAGAGGGAAAAAGTTAGGAGTTAGGAGTTAGTTAAAGGTGTTTTAAATGCTTCTTTTACTTCTCATTATCCTCCTCTGACTCTGTTCATAACAAATTTACCTTATACATTTAAATTTGAACCTATTTTCCTCTTAGAGTGTTTTCTCCCAGTCCTTATCTCAACTCAGGAGCCCTTTGTTAATTTTTTTCCCCCTCTCCTCTCCCAATTGTGGTAAGAGAGAGTGAGCGAATGGCTTTCATGGGTACCTGGCATTTGGCCAGTGTCAAACTGTGACAGAGGGACAGGATTCTATTGCATTCCAAGAACTGCTCAAGGATGCAGCTTTTGGGAAGAACATAAAAAATAATGAAAGCACACCTCAAATTCAAATCTCAACCAAACATCCCAAAAGGACTATTCCTGAATATTTGCCTAATAATCCTACCACTCTTACCTTCTCTACTTGTCTCTAATCCTCCAAAATTCATCATGCTTGTGAAAATAAACCACTGCAAGGAGCCCCATTTATTTTGGAGGATGCTGCACTGTAACACGGAGGCATGTCTTGAGATTCAGTTTCACCCACACACTGCATTCACAGCCTTTTTAGAATTTCATACATAGAATGTGTGAAACACAGGTACACCTGTAAGAACATATTCATGGAATGTGGTCTGAATAAAATTGAATAAAATTCAATGCAAGGATGTTCAAAGATATAAATATGCAAGTAGTACAAGCTGCAATTCCTAGCTAAACTCATTTTTCTTCAGATCCCCACTCAAATATGACTTTCATCATCAGGCATTCAGGACTTGATGAGAAGATCAGGGAACATAAATCTTTAACTGACATTCTTCACTGATATGGTAGAACCAGCTCATGCAAATTACTGGTCTCTGTAATAACTGTTTTCACCAGTCTCACCTTTTGTCTACCTTAGTCTTTTTGTGTAAAGATTATGCCTTCCAAGCCTGCATTAAAAGAAGTCCCTGAATTGATCTACCAACACCAAATCAATTTTAAAAATACCAGTATAGGTAAAATTTTTCATTTTCTATAAAAACTAAATTAGCATTTATTTATTGACCACACTTCAAAGGATTTCTGCTATCATGCCTTATATAGTGCTACATTTTTGACAAGAGCACTACTATATTTTAATATTATCTAGAAGTTAAAGAAAGTTTTCTAACAAATCATTTTAAAAAGAGAATATTTTGTTTGAATTAATCAGTTGCGGCAAAATTTCTTTGGTAAAAAGCTTGCAGGTAAAGAATAAAATTTTCAACCATTGAGGTAACCTGGAACAGCAGGCAGTTTGGACAGATAGATCTTCACTTGAGTCAAAGACTTTGTCTCAAATTTCTTCTGTTTCAAAACAGAGATGAGAGTGCATTAGACATATCCCTTGCCCAATTCACAGGCATTGTCCAGAAGGAAACATTCTATGAGCAGTTGTTTTATTTTGTTCTTAAGGTCTCATATTTATCCTGACATGGAAAGGGAGTTGTTTGAAATTCTTAAAGATTTTTCAAAACATAACTTTTTTTTTCCATCTTCACCCAGTTCTGATTAAGTCAAATCCCTGGAATGAATATAATTATTTTTAAGTGTATATTTTTTACTTTAGAAGCATGCTTTGCTGATGCATACTACAGCATTAATACTTTTGTATAAATTCGAGTGTGCCCACTGGAACCTCATTTAAGTAATTCATTGTCGTCTTGGCTTTTATTTGAAGTAGTTGAATGAAGAAAGTGGTAGTTCCCCACATTCCGTGACCTACAGGCTTTCAATTATAAGCAGCTCAATCTGGAACACTGCAACAATTGTCAGAAATGTACCCAAAGGTCTTCCCTGAGAGCATAAGAGTATGTGGTTAAAGTAGGAAAACTGGTAAGTCTTTAGGGCATGCAGAGCTATCTGCATGCAAAAAGAATGTAAAATGTCAAATTCTGGCAGTTCCTATGTAGAATATAAGAAATAGTTTCATTCTGTAAGTTCACTTGACCATGCTGTACAGGATGCTGTAGCAACAATGTCTGTATGCCTGTTTTAATAATGTTCCTCATTGGAGAGAAAAACACAGAAACGCTCAAGAGACAAGCTAAGGAAGTACATATATTTTTAATTTTTAGATATTCAAGATCTGATTCATGAATTATATAAAATTAGGCACATCTCAACTGTATCATAAGCCTGAACTGTTTAGGCTGAATGGGCTGTCCATGCAGCTTTATAAAACCTCAACAAAATCTGACTTCTTATCTGGAAAAAGACTGCTAAGTGTTCACTTACTGCAGCTGACCTTATTTTGGCCAGTCAGATGAATCCAAATGCTAACAGTACATAGTGTCCTTAGGATACAAGATATAAACGGTCTTCTCACCACCAAGAATGAAAACACAGCCTATGCAACTTCAGCATCTGCGATTTATATTCTCTGTAAAGACTGCCTAATCCCCATGTAACTGCTAAGTTTAACATAGCCTTTGACAGCAAATCTGAATCCCCCATTGCTGGGAGCCCTGGGAGAGAAACCATTAATTTTACCAGGTTTTAATACCCACTATTTACGCATTTGAGTAAAATGTATCCCAAGGAAACCTTAAATACAGCCTATTTCTTTCCAGGAATGATATCTCAAAAGAGAGGGAGAAAGTAGCCTAATAATATATAGTGTCTTCCTGGAAAACTAAAGGCAGAAATACAGAAAAATCACAAATCTCACCAAAACAAAAGAAATGGACTTTCTAAGAAAGCCATCACTTAGATTTTAGCCACAAAAAACCCACCTCCTAAAAATATGTTTATTATGCTATGTTGCCTAAAAAAGGAAATTGTAAGTGCTGTATTTCTGAAGCTGGTGATTACCTTCCAAACTTTTGCATTTTACATAGATTAGAAATTAAACTCTCCTTGCCCAGAAGGGGCAGGCTTCAGAGAAACAATGCTTTAGCCTACCATAAATTATCAAAATCCAGTTAACAAATAGTATCCAAAAGGATTGTAAAAGATATCACACTGTTTAAAACTCAGATATGCTTGCAATGCACATTCTGAAATGAGTTGTGCAAGCAAAACCATCACCAGGGAGTTCACGAGGAGTGCACACATTAATGATGCAAACGTGGTCAGAGAGCTCTGTGTATGTTCCACTGTATCTTAAGAAAAGGGAACCATGAGTGGTGTCTGGGGTGGAGTGGGACTGTCCAGCAGAAGACTGCACAACACCAGCCTAACTTGACAGCTCTTCTGAACACACTTTTTTCTCCATGGAGAGAACTGAACACACACTTCAAATAGAGTTTCAGTGATTTACACTCTGGAAAGAAAAGACTAAGCTCTCAATTCAAAACAGGTGTACACTGATAAATACTCATATATTCAAAGCCCAACAGGAAGCTGGTCTCCATTTTCCTCCAAAAAAAACCCATTTTCTTTTGGCAGAAAGTATTGATTCACTGGAATTCAAGTTATATTCTATACTTTTGTCTTTTTCTCCTCAAAACGACGTATTTAGTGATAGTGTTCGCAGTCTTTTCCCAGATCCATTAAAGATTTTTACTCAAAGCTATTCAAACAGAAGGAGAGTCAAATTCCTTAAAGCCATCACAGACAATGGCCCAACAGTTACAGTGGACACAGGAGGGGAAAGACCCAGCATAAATCCCTGCTCTAGCAATTCAACAGCATTTGCCTTCCAGTGGAGAGAGCAGTTATATTTTAACTCTGCAGCCAAAACCTTCTCCTGGCATACTGACAGTAAAGGCAAGGTGAAGGTTGGGAATTCAGACAATCTGATCTCAAGTCTTGTATATCCCTGGGCAGAGAAGGGGCCTGGAGTAAGAGAGGGGACTGGATGTCCCCCTCTCTCCACCCAGGAATTCAGGCTGTTATAGGTAAGCTACCTTCCACAGGCAGTTCAAGATAAATGTTTGTACCCACACTGGCTGTGTTCAGCAGCATTTAAGTATTAAAAATGGTCTGAAGTCCCTTCAAGTTGATTAAAAACTGTGGAACACTTCTGATCAATTGAGTGCTTACACAAGCTTATTGTATGGCAAATCTGACACCCACCCAAACTGTCCTTAAACGAACCAGGACACTTCATCAAGAACATTTCTTAGGCACTTTCTGATCTTATTCCCACAGAAAGTAATATCATTTGTAGAGAAAGGCATCATGTATAATTTTGTGCAATTGCAGCTTATAAAAGTTAATTATGAGTTCCTTCTACCCCTGGCACAATGAATGCCTTTTAATAAGCAACATTGTAACTGAGTGCAATTGTCCACCACAAACCCGTTCCATGCACCCAGACACAATTATATTACTACTTGAAATACAGAAGGAAGCTCAACTATCACATAAATTAAGCTCTAGGACAAAAAGACCTTTTACAGACTGGAATGCTACAAAATAGCAGTGAACATGAAGGTGTTCCCTTCAGAAGCTAACTGTAAGTGCAGATGAGCTATTCACATTTAGAATTTCTTTACTGCTCACTGCTGTAGCATTTAAATTTTCACACATTAAATAAAAACACCATATGTATCAAAGAGGAGTCGGAGGCCATTTTATGAACATTAAATTGTTTCCTGCCATTTCTTTCCCTCTATTCTAAATGGCAAACATCTCATCAGCTATTATAAGACCAGAGCAGCACTAGGAAATACAGGTTCTTTGGCAACCAATATAAAGGCCACATTCAGATACCACCCACTGTCCTCAAAGCAAAATTGCATCATATTTGAGATGTAACTATTGATCAAATATTATCTGCATATGTGAGAATATCTACCTCTGCATTTCTCTACAGTTTTGAATGAAACCAGGCAGTCTCTACTGGTAGGTAGAATGGCATCAAGCCAGCTTTAGTTTCCACTCCAGACAACACTCCTTCATCTCCTACACGATCACCTCAGCAAACACACAGAAAACTTATCTCTGTGGATCTGGATGTGTAAAGAACATACACCATATGTATCCTCCTTATATGATACAACACAAATAGTGTACAGGCCTGATGAAAACAGATGACGTGAGATTAACTTGTTTTGCCTTGTGAGGAGACCTTCATTTTCCTGATGTTTGACATTTTGAAGAAACTTCACATAAACAGCACAACTGTTCAATAGCCCAGTTACAAAAACCAGAGGAAAAGATGATTGTGTGATTTTCTGGTTTCAAGTAAATTGACTAGGAACAGTATTTACAATTCCCCACCAGAAAACAAGTGAGGTATCACATAGAGCAACTGGAAAAAATGTGGCACATATCAAGAGCTTATCTCCACCATAATTAAACAGAGGGTAGCTTAAGGGCATAAGTTTAGAAACTGAGATGGTCCATAGAATTTTTTTACTACTTCACAAGAGCAAAGTGGGGTAAAAAAATCCCCAACCCGCCCCCTGTCTCCACAAACCCTTTCTCATATTATAAGACTCTGGGTTTGTTAAGATGACCCTTGTGACTGGCCATATTTTAATACCTCAGTCAAGCAATTCTATAAATGAAAGTTAAAAAAATACCCACACTGGTTTTTCAAGTCAATACATCATGGGGCCCTTACTGCAAAAACTTCAATCATTTGCAAGAATGTCCATGTGAAGAAGATTTTAAAGCACCCAAAGCTGCTGAAGAATCTTCTAATGGAGGCCCATAGAATGCAGTAGATTGCAATGCCAAGTTATGCCATAGCTAAGGTAAGAAATTTTATGCATTAGGGGGATGTGCTTTGAAGAAAATCGAGGAAACCTGCATGACAATACCTGATCTACAGAACTACAAATGAAATGCTTCATGTTCCCCCAGCATCCCTTCAGAACGTTAATACAGTCACTGAAATGCAGCTTTAGCTCTGACCTTTGCAGTGTTTTATATCTTGAGCAAACGGGCATTCCATTCCTTCCCAGAGGCTAGTGAGACTGTAAATAGGAAGAAACGAGGAATTGCAGCCAATCTAATTACAGAATATTGAAAAGGTCAAGGAAGTGCACCAAGATAGTTTAATTTTCAAAATGAAAGTTATTAAGAGTCCTTTGATGTGAAAAGAAAAAAAAAGGTAATAGAAATAAAGTGTGCAATCAGTATTGACCCAGTTGTCCGTGCAGGTAGAGGGAAACCCACAGAACATGTGTAACAGGAATCGAAAATGCACACCTGTTTCAATGTTGCATGCTTCAAAGTACCAAGCAACCTTCTGTTTTTTCAAAACTTCCTTTAAGTTGCTTGAAAACTGTTTTCCGTGAAGGTCAATAAAAGTGTGGGGCAAGAGGATATTATGATTCCCAAAGGTTTCCTCAGACCTTACTTTACTTCTTGAATATGAATCTGACATTCTGCTTTGCTGTTCAAAGCCTCTCTTGGCCTTGCTTTTGCCTACAAAACGCGTCTGTCAAGCAAAGTGACTCCTCAAAGTAACATCAATGACTTTTTTGGTTCCACACTGAGCCTCCTGCATTTGTTGCATGAGCAGAGCTTAGAGCCCTGAGCAGAGCTATTCTACCAACCTGCAAAGTGTTCCAGTGCATAACTGGAGCTATGGGTGATGAGCTATGAACAATAGTCTCAAGAAATTTACATTTATATCTTGGGACTAGTCCAACTGATGCTTTTTTTTTTTAATAATATAAATGAATTTAAAGAAAATCAAATAGGAGGAAAAATATGAAAAAAGTCTTAAACACTGAGGAAATAAGTAATGCTGAAGCAGGAACCATCTCAAATTATAAAGCATTAACAATAGGAAAAAGAAAAATCTTCAATCGCTCCTAAAACCCCGGATTTTTGAAGTCAAAGGTCACTTCATATCATGATAGTAATATGCAACACCAGGAACAAAAAGCCCTTTTCTTCAGCACTGGTGTTTCCTCCTTATGCAAATCCAACGTCCAAGCTTATTTCATAAGGTAATGCTTTGGGCATGGGGACAATTTTTTCTTGCTCTCTGGCCAGGATAGTCCCACTCTAAATATATTAAGTGACCTGTCAGAAGCACAGCAGCAATCATCAATGCCCACAAAGATCAACCAGAGTAACTTAATGAAGAGGAAGAAATATATTTGCATGTCCTCTCTCAAGTTTTTATTAACATTTTCTTGTTTATCACATCACAGAGCTCATTACTGATGTAATTTAAGAGCTCTCTGTCATTAAGGAACCACAGGGAAACTATTTACTGGTCATATAGGTAAATTATGTAAGGAAAGAGTAGGATAATTGTGCAGTGAAACTACTTCCAAATAAAGTCATTTGAAAGGAAAACTGGACCAAAATCAAAAGATGTATGAGGAAGAATGAAGCTCCACAAACCAACACTAATCTCTAAAATAATGGGACAGAAATACGTTGCACGTACGTTTGTGTAATGTATTTAAAGTAATGAAAATAAAGAAATAAAAGCTATAAAATGAGGAGATGGGAGGAGAAAGAGAGCAAGGAAAGTAAAAGAACAAAGCCTGTATTTCCTTTTGAAGAGTACTGTTCTAGAAAGGCTCTGGAAAGCACAAACCAACTCAAAAAAGCTTGGGGCAGACAGGCATGATATTGAAACATGGCAAGAGATTATTTTACTGCCCAAACTATTGTCTAAGAAGGAAGAAGGGGAAGAGGAGACACATGCCTGGCATGATGCACTCTGCTGCTATTCCAGCCCTGTCCCTCATGACAGTTTTGGGGAAAGCAGTGGGAATGGGCCCTGCCAGAGTAGGCATGTGAGCAGTGCAAGGCTCTGGGTTACAGTAACCCAGCCAGGGTTCTGCACAACCCCACAGAGGGTGGTACATTTTAAGAAATATTCAGCTGATGCTAGAACATAACCTGGTCAATTTCTATGAAATAAAGAGACGTCAACTTCAAGGCTGCATTTTACTCCCTTTTGTTCCTAGAAGCATGACAGGTATTTGACAATGCAAGTGATATTTACAGCTGAGCTTCACAAATATGCAAAGAGAACCCCCAAGATTCTGGTAGTGACAGGGGAAAGACACAACAAAAGCCATCGAATCTCTAAACCAAAATGGTGCTGGCCTGTACCTCACTTGCTCATTGTCATTGTTCAGTACAAGCATGACAGTTTCAATTCACTGAAAATTACGAAAATACCAGATCTTACCCTGAGTTTATCCAAACCATTGAGGAATGCATCCAAGTTATTCCTACTATAGTCATTGATGCGTTGTTGCTACTTGCAAACAGGAGGAATTCTTTAGTAAACGTTGCCTAAGATCAGGATTGATCCATGCCACACACACTGAAAATGTCAGTGAGAACACATATATTACGAGTTATCACTAACTACAGTCCTATCCTCTGCTATTTTTCAGTTCTAAAAATATTTGTCATTCAGATCTCAAGAGCCATAAGAAGAAAACTCATCCATCTTTATTACTTTAAAGGGAATATATAACTATCTAAAGTGTCACCTAATTTTCAACACCAACTACGTATTTTCTTGTGAACATTTTACATGGAAACCACATCCACATCACACAGACATGACAGTTAATGTTCAATCAAACATTACAGAATTCCATCCCAACAAATATTTTGTTATCACCAGTCACTATAATTTATTGTCATCTATAAAGATTGTGCTCTCTCCTTCTTTCAAAAGAAGGAAGTACTGAAGTTCCCTCCTACACAAATTCAAAGCCACAACTTATTGCTTTGGGGATGGGGACAAATTGCTTTCACTCTCTTTTTAGAAATAGACATATAAACAAGAAAAAGAAAAAAAAAAAACAAAAACAAAGAGAATCTCTTTATAAAATGAATCTGTGTTCCCCACAGGAAAATTCAATTTTTGATCATTTTTAAAATAGATGAAAATAGTATTATGAAATGTCACAAATCACTCCTTCCTAATAGAAATCCTGGTCTGCAGCAGGCTCTGATATGGCCCATGTGAAATGGCTCACAGTTATGGTTCCCATTTGTCTCTGCTTGGTTTTCAGCTCAGTTGCAAATGAAAATTCTGCTGCAATTATAAATCCCAGACCAAACCTCAGGAAGTGCAAACCAGCACAGCTCCATTAGCTGCCCTTTGTCTCACACACCATTTCCCTGGACAGCATTCAGGACATGGAGAGGTGGGAGAGCTCCCACACAACAGCACTGGGCTCAAGCCACTTGGTCTCCCCCATTGACAACAGCCCCCAGAACCCAACAGGAGAGCCCTTGGGGTCAGCGATCGCAGGGGAAAAGTGCACAACAATAACAGTCCTTGTCATGCAAATAAAGTTACACACTTTAAAATCCTGCCATTCACCCCTCTGCCCCCCAGCTCCCCAGGCAATGTTAGGAATGGTCTGTGTCTCAGGTTAAATCACAGACACAGTTTTAAGTGCAGCTCCCTCTTTTGGTGGCTGAGAGCTCAGTCAAATGGACATGGTCATTGCACACCAGATGCTGCAGGGCTGGGAATGGTCCTAGGCAGGTCCAAATAGATGTAACAAGTTCTCTACCCTGGCACCTGTATTTTTCAGCTTTTCCCCTTGCAAGAAAACAAAGGTAAATTTTTTTCTACTTTATTAAAATGGTTTGAGATCCTTAAGTGAAAATTGCTGTACAGCTGTAAAGCTCTCTTAATAAAGAAAACTGTAACATTTTTGCAGTACATCACCAACAAATTTTGATTTCTAAAGAGAAAGCTGACTACTGAATTATTGATTCAGATTTACCAGCTGAGAAACTAGCATAAATTGCTCTAGAGTCAATGAGAATGCACAGACCTTCTCAAATGCATGGTTCTCAAAGTAAATGAAGTCTAATTTTACTGTCTCTGATTTATTTTAAAATGCAGCAAAAATAAGGAGTATAACTACTAAGCAGTGTTTCAAAACTAAACATAGAAGAAAACACAAATTTCAATAGTCATTCTGTCCGTGCACAACAGAAGCATATATTTTTTCTTTATAGAAAAACAAACAAAATTCACTTGTAATGATCATGGTTTTAAATAAGAATTCTAACATACAGTGCCCATGAATTTTTCAAGGTAATGCAGCACATACAATATTACAAGAAGCAGCAACTATCCTGAAAACTTTCTTTCTTGGCCTTAAAAATGCACTCTCTGCAATAACAATTTTTTAAACAAAAAATTCCATAAATAAAAGTAATTTATATTATCTGGCAAAAAGAGCAGGAGATTAAAGAGCCAAGGCTATATAAAAGAATAATTATGGTGAAGACGTAACTAAACACTATGGCGAAACAAAAGCTACTCCCAGTAAAAGGGAAGCCAGCAATACCAGGTACACCATATTTCTGCAGAGTTTTTTAAGGGAAATACCAAGTTCTTAGAGCAGACTGTGACACATTCACCTGCTGAACAGCTCTGGTGGCCCAAAGCACTGCCAGCCTCCTGCTGCCACCTGCCAGCTCCATCAGCCCTTCCCAGCCCACGGCTTGCTCTGGGAGGGACACACCAAAGGCAAAGCTAGGCTCAGCTGCCACCCCTCTCTCTAGGTGGGGGAGTTCCACCAGCACACTCCACTTTCCCTGGGAGCAAGGAGTGGGCACTTGCTTTTTTGTCTCACCTGTTCCAAGGTAGCCTGGGAACTTCTGGCAGCATGCTGACATTCAAAGTTAGAGAAGAGTGACACATTAAGACACCACAGCGAGACTGATGAGGGTGTGTCTAAACTCTCCCTTTTGAGCAATGCCATCTTATTTATAGTAATATCCACTCTCTCCCTCAAGAAGTGGTTCTGTTTGAAAAGACCAAGAGCTGCTGTTTTGCTAAAGGATTTTCACCGTTAGCAGCACAAGACACTGATAATTTGGAGGCACAGGTTTGCAGAACTAGCATGAAAAGAAAACAAGCTACTTTATTCCTACTTTTTGAAGCTTTTAGACTTTTCTGCACACATCCTGAAATCTACAACTAATGCTCCACTTACCAAGTAGTACTTCTAAGAGTGGAGTTAAAATAAACATTTACTTAATTACATGATTCCCAGAAAAAGACCTTCTGCAGTAAGCATCTCCAGGAATTAATACCAAAAAAATGAAAGCTTTCCTCAGGATAACCAGGACGTGACTGAAAAACCATTTCCTCCCAGCTGCTGAGGTGGCTACTCAAAGGAAGGACAAGCACCAGTGCACAAGGCAGTCGATATTCCAGTTACTGTATGCAATGGCAGGACACTTTTGCTTTTCTATGTCATTATATTTCCGGCATTTTGAATCAAAACTTTCTCACAATACTATTTTTTAATATAAAAATTCATAGAATTTGCACATTGATCATTGGCAGGGTCTTTGTTCTACCTTTCCCCTTCCCTCCTCAGCTCAGTGGCTGACCCAGCCAGCACTTCCCTACCTGCTGCTGGCAGAGCCCCACAGAAGTCAGTGGAGGATGCTAAGTTAAGTTGGCCCAGGAACCAGCTGAAATTTGTCAAGAAATCAAAAAGTGTTTAAAATAAAAATAAGACAAAATCAACACAGCTGGAATACCTCCACTGAAAAATCTATTTAAATAAAGGCAGAAAGCTTATTTAACTTGAGATACAGAAAGAAATAGGAATCTGTCTTACAAGCAAGGACCAAGATGGGGAGCTGTGGAAGCTGCTGGGCTGATACTCAACAGCTGCAGGTCTGCTGTCAGCACTGCAGCTTCACAAGCAAACCAGGCAGCACCTTCCTTTCTCTGAGATTTGTAATCTGCCATGCAAGGCAGGTGCTATCAAGTCATTCATTAACTCCAGACTTGTCTTTAAAAAAAGTATCTTAAAAGCCAAGACTAAAGTTCACAGCCCTGAAGGCACAAACAACAGCAACAATGAGCAATGCTACAAAAGATGCTGTGGTGTAAAAGGGTCTTTTCAAAATTGCGGGACTTTATTTTTACTTCATCAACTTTCCCCCCACTTTTTTTTCTGCTAAACAAACAATAACAAATGCGCAAAGATTCATGTAACCATGACCTAGGTCTTCAATCAGAGTCTGTTTCTAATGAAATTAAAATTCTATTACCCCTGCAGTTTCTGTTGTCTGACCTAGGTTTTCAGGCAGCAGAGGTCTCGTGGATGTTATCTGAATTATTTTTATTTGCACAGGATAGATCTTTAATTCTAAATGCATTACCCAATTTATCCTTAAAGTGATTCACCTTCACTGTAGTCTTCCTGGCTCTCTTAATTTTCAAAAGCAGTTATTTTGCTGACATGTTAGAATTTCCCTTACCTTACAAGCAATCATCTTGTCTACTGTAGTGTCTAATTCTACCAATATAAGTACAAAATGACCGAGGTGAGATGATCTGTAAAGCTAGTTATTTGTGATTTCTATTTAATTTAATCTGATGAAAGTGGGTTAGATCAGAGTGCCTTGAATGCTCAGTTAATGATCCATGTATGATCAGTACCCTCTCCAAGAACATTTCTGGACAGAGTGTGCTACAGAGAAAGAAACAATTTCTATTACAGAATTGTATTTTTCATTTCAGACTATCCAATTATGATAAATTACAGATACATCTTAAAAATCCTTTTCTGATAAAGAAAAAAGGTAGTGTTTCAAAGTTTTTTCTTCAGAAAGTACTTCTCTCTCCAGAGGAACTATAGCTATTCTGAAAGTGCCAAATTAAAAATCCAGTTTAGGTGCAATCAATGACAGGCCAACTTGCCACAGCTTCCCCAGTTGTAAAACAGTTTTCCATAGTTCCTTTTCATCACTCATGTCTCTCTTAGCTTTTTAAATTTTTATTGAGTCTGCACTGCAGTTATACCAGAAAAGCTCTGATCTTTGCTGCACCTCCAAACACTATTTTATCACATACATGATGATTCTGAAACAACTCACCTGTAATTAAAGCATTTCTCTGAAGCACCTGTAAGCTTTACAACCAGACAGGCATTTTAGTTCCATGATGCTCCAGTTGTGTTTACAGGTATTATCCACATTCTGCTTTCTGTCTCACTGAGATCTGTCTGTGACATTATACTACAGTAGATACACAGATCATGAAAGCTCACTTTATACACTAGGAAAATACATCCCAGCACGGCAAGAAAGACTGAAGTACCACTAACATCAGGTCACAAAGGTCACTTAGAAGAAAGATATAATAAAGTGATACAGACAGTAAGTTACTGTATCTCTGGAGACAGAGATCTACTGAACAGAATTACAGTCATGTTACTAGTGATAACTGAATACTAAAAAGATTTTTTTCCCATATTTAAAATTGATTAAAAGACACTTTTTTTTTAAAGTACACTAAATTGTCATATATTGCAGACCAAGTCGCTCTAAAGGAACTGAGCTCTGCAAGTAAATTAGTTATATTTCTGCTAAGACTATATTAAATAAGGCCAAAATCCTTTGTGACTGGCAATGCATCTTTCATAAGGCTCCATTCTGCTGAAATACACTGCTTTCTAGGCAACGAGCCGAGGAAGGCCAGGGCCTGTAAGAGCATCTACTCCAGAAGAAGGCAGCCCCAACCATTTATCCAGCAGCCCTCTGCCACCACACATATTGGAGTCCCCTGATAAGTGAAGAGCTCATACAAGTAATCTTTGCTTTTCTGTTAAGCAACATGCATTTCCAGTTTTTCCTTCAGTATCCACAGCTGTGCAGCCAATGCAGGGCACTTAATTTATCAGAAGACAACAGTGCTGACAGAGGTAGTATCACCAGGCAGCCTCCTCCATCTGTTAAATATATGCCTCTCTCTTCCCCCTGCTTTCTCCTTCCTTCTGCAGAGAGGAGGAGCACAAGTAGTTTTATGCTAAATATTTTGGCCATGCATACAATTTTTCTCTTATTCTTCTCTAACTGACAATTCAAATTCCCCATGTTAGACCAGCACAGACATTTATACCACTCATTGTTTGCTCACAAAACTATCTACTGAGAATATAATACAGTATTGTCAGATCAGAATGACAGCTGATGATAATGCAAATTTCTCTTTATTCTGGTTACCAATTTTATAGTTTAAGTCTTACTGAGGCTTAATGCTCAAGGAAAAAGAGAGCAGAGTTCTTACTTCAGACTTCAGTTAGTTCCAGTTTAGGAAGAGCATGCTCAATGACAGTAAGTGAAATAAATTCAAAAAAACAAAGTTTGGAAGAAATTATGAAACAAAAAGATTTATAATACATTCTGAAGATCAATGACTGAAAGTCTCAATATGCACAAGCATCTTTCAAACAATCTGTTATTTTACTGGTACACAGGATGAAAAACAAATTGGTTATCGGTGCCATTTCAGAACCCTCATTCAGTCTACAAATGTAGCTCGAATTTGTGGCTAGTGCCACCATAAGGTAAAAAAGAACAAGATTTATGATTCAGTGTACAATAGATTCAGACCAGAATACGATCCCTTCTCAGAAGTATAGCATTTTTGTGAAGGACTAGAACCTTCTTAGCTCTTGAATTTACTGCCAATTGCTTTGTAGGAAAAAAAAAGAAAATCCCAGTAAGTAAAACCAGATCAAGACAGTTGGCCTCTGCAGTGGCCCAGGTGTCCCAAAGCCTTTGCTCAAAGCTTTCTCTCCCCTTCTCTTCAACCCTGCACTTACTCCTCTGGCAACTACAACAAAAGCCAGTCCTCTGACAAACTGAACACATTTAAGGGGAGCAAAGTTAGAAGTGAGTAACAAGCACACGGGTAGACAACAAACACTACTAAAATCAAGAAGTGTCAACAGTTTCTCCTCCTATCTTCCTTTCTACCCTCTGGTTATAGCCTTTTGACTACGAGTGCCCAATCCTTCGAAATTTTGGAAGGATGAGCCTCAGAAAACCAACTCCCCGACTTCTTCCTGGATAATAAAACTCTTTGATTCTTCAATAGCAGACAGAAGCAATGTGCTTGGGAGATATTACCACCTGCAGATCAAGGCATTTCAGGAATCCTTACAGTAAACCGGAGGAAGAAATATTTGGATTGGAAAACACTCATAAAATATGGTATTAAGAATAATTCATAGAATCACAGAATTGCTTGGGTTGGAAGGGACATTTAAGATCATCTGATCCCAACACCCCCGCCATGGGCAGGAACACCTTCCAGCCCATCATCAGGTTGCTCAGGGCCACATCCAATCTGGTCTTGAACATTTCCGGGGATGGGGCAACCACAGCCTCTCTGGGCAACCTGTTCCAGTACCTCACCACTCTCAGAGTAAAGAATCTAATCTAATCTAATCTGTCAGTTTAAATACATTATCCCTTGTTCTATTACTACATATCCCTGTAAGAAATTCCTTCAGTTTTCTAGTTACTCCTTTAAGTACTGGAAGTTGCTCTAAAGTTTCCCTGGAGCCTTCTCTTCTCCAGGCTGAACAACCCCAACTCTCCCAGCCTGTCTTCATCAGGTAGGTGTTCCAGGCCTTTGAAACATTACAAACATTAAGAACATTATCATCACATTATTTCAGTGTGTTCTGAGATATTCTGGGGGAATTTAGAAGGGGATCCATCTGCTGGTACGCAAAAGAATAAAAATAAAATTATATATGTAATTTCAATTTCATGGGCCATATTCAGTAGTGTGTTTATTTATTCCATTTTTCCCCTAGAAAATTTTTGTCTTTATCTCCTTACTAACACGACAAAGAGCAAGAATTCTAAAACATAACTCAAAGGTAAAGTTTAAAGCATACAAAATTTTCTCAATCTCTCTCTGTCTTCTGAGGAAGGCTACTCAGACAAGTCAGCCCCTGATACAAAACGTTTAGCTTGGGCAAAGTGCATGGTTATAATGGAAATTTTCTAGTTGTTTTGCACAGTAGGGGGAAAACAGCTTACTCTAAGGAAAATTTTCAGAGGCCATCCCACTTTGCTGCAATTTTATGCTAACATTTCTTGCTATCAGAAGAGACTCAACACTCATGAGATTAGTTCCCCTTCTCCATTAGCCCATCTTAAATATTTGTACAGTAAATAAGCAATAAACTGTGGCATATTATAGCCAAGCCTCTCCATCCCCTTGGTTCATTCTGGTTTTCTCTATTGCACCTCCTGGCAGCGCGGTGACTTCCTGGCTGCAGGACCTCTCTGCTGGGAAAGCAGCAGCTTCAAAAGCTCACAACAACATCTGGGCAACAGCCAAAATGAACCCTGTGGTTTCCCAGTTCCCCTTCCATGCATTCTGTACTGCAGGGGTGACTGAAAACAGAAAATAGCAAAACCCAGTTTAGTCAGTTTAGTGACAAAAAGGTCGACTTTTGTAAGCATCTATAAACCAGGAAATACTCTGAGTACAAATTTATGAACTTTGTCTGTGTCTGACAGATGGAATGGGGTTAATTTTTCTCCTGGGTGGGGGAAGAAGAAAGCATGGAAGACAAATCTCAGAATTAATCCAGAAAAATCATTTATGTCCATCAATACATTTTAACTACCAGGAATACCACAAGATTGCAGTCATCCCTCTCTCAAGTTAGAGCTTCTAATGTGCAATACTATTAAACATGAACACACAATTGCTTCTTTGAAAATGAAACAATCCTATATACACGTATGGTTTTACAGGTTGCCTCAGAAGCTTGGTACCAGACATCCTGGCACAGGCTTCATGCAGTACTTTCCCACTGGCTCAGTACGTCACAGACCATCAGCAGGACATGAAGCTCCCAGTTACATGCTTTTGCTCTAGAAATTACAGTGCTAATAAATGTTCTCTAATACTACCATAAGCATGTCTAACATCAGGCTTTTGATAAGCTACGAAGCACATACATTGCAAAATTGCTGTCTACAGAAATTCAAGCCAAGAATGATTTTGTGATTAATGGAAAGCTAATGTATCTCATGGAACCTTTAGCAAGAATCTAAATATGAGGAATGCAACAATAAGTTGCAAAGAGTTTAATCAATACTTTTTCTGTTAGCACAAACATTAGCTTGTCTTATTACATGACATTACTAACTTTCAACTGTGGGTAATTTTTATGCCCTAAGCATTCAGCTTTAAGCAATTCTTCATGTGAATTGTTCAGCTTGACTAGTTATAAAATAGGGGAAATGTGAATATGCAGGCCCGATTTAGCAGGGAATTAATTTCTTTTGCACTAATAGGTCTTAATTTCCCTCTGAACAGAAATATACAGTGAGGTCTGAAGGAAAAGACAGATTTCAGAAACCTGATTTCTTTTTAAGGTATTTAGAGCTTGTGGGACACAACTAGTCATACTCTCATCCATGGGCCCCTTCTCATTTACAGTCCTGCAAAATTAATGAGACCTTTTATGTACCCAAATATCATCAAGACATAAAGCTTCAGGTAGTTTTCTTCATTACTGAATATAGTCACACTTTCCCACCCCTCATCACCCCCCAGCATTTGTCTTGATTCATATTTTATGTCCCTTTATGGCATGCCCAGCAACACACTCTCGGCTGTTGGTGGCTGCAAGGACACCCTTCCACAGCCTCTGGAGAAGCACAGGGAGAAAAGGAGCACAGGACTGATAAGCTCTCATCCCTCAGCACCAGCCAGGCAGAACCTCTGCTGGGCTGTGTGCTGACCAGCATGGCCCACTGCACTCATACATCATCTACCAGCACATAAACTGCTTCCAGTTAATGGTGCTTCTGACATTTTTCATCTACAACCTTACTGTCTGAGAAGTTCAACTTTATAAAAATTTCCCCAAACGGTTTTTCAGAAAATGGAAGTACTTTTGCCAATATGAATTAAAATGGTCAATGCATTTTTTAAAAATTCTTTTTTATTAAATAGCTTTGATTGATAAAGTTTGACATGTCTTAGCACTCTTGTTTTCTTCAGTCTAGGGTAATCACTTGATTCTTCTCTGTCATACCCAGAAATATCTCCTAAAGCATAAGATTTCCAGTGTACTCTGAACCTCACACAAAATTGATTTCAGCACATACAGTACTACTGGTGTCTGATGCTGATGAATTACCCTGCTAGTGAAACACAATTTCTACTAAATCAACAAATAGTTTGCTATAGAGGCCAAAAGATTCAGTCAGTTTCTACAACAAAAGCTCCCATTTCCTCTTCATTAATCCTTGTAAGTGAGATTCAATAGACAAGAGAAAATTCCTGCTAGCTAGCCTTATGGTGTTCTTAACCATTTTGAAGATTAAAGAAAACCCAACTATCAAACCAATAGAAGTTAATTTAAGATTTGAGTGACCCAGGGGAGTCTGAGGCCACTATTCAAAACTCTTGTCTCTTATTATTATGGAAAATTATGTGTTCACTGACTGATCTCTCAACACAGATTACTGAAAAGCAATCTTTTAAGCACTGAGAAGACTGCAGAGTTTCTAAAGATCTCCTTCAGAACAAAAGAAAAGTACCAAATTTGAAGATAGCATTACCTGAGTTTTGAATAGTTTTTATACTATATATTATTTTCTCATATTTTGAAACCTACAATAGCCCCGTTTGTAAACTTTACTCTGCTTTCATAAAAAACCAAAGCAAATAAACATTGAGATTCAGGATGGGGAAATTATTTTTGATGCATCCATTTTGCTTTGGAGTGAAATGCAGAAGAGAAACACATTCCTGTGGTATTTCGGCCAATATAGAAAAGCAGTTCTGTATTCTCCCACTGTGTCTGCTAAGAAAACTTCCATTCCTCTGAAGGACTAGGTAAATATTATTGCAACTCTTAATTTATGGCTGTTACATGAAGCAGAGATACTACACAGGATTTATCAAAAGACAGAAAAAATGTAGACAGACACAGTTTGGGACATTCTGTCAAGTTACTCCTCCATTAATAAGTTTAAATTCTTTATCTAATGCTGTATTATATAAGGCCAAATTTGGTGTAGTAGAAGGATGTCTAACTAGCATATTCTGTCTGAACTTTATTCAGTTTTTCTGCACCTTCACACTCATCCCCAGCCACCAGGAGCTACTTGCCCAAAATGGATCAAGCAGATGTAGTGTGAACACAACACACACACATGTGCATTGTGCCAGGATGGGGAAGTCCACCAGAGCACCATACCTCAGTGCAGAGAGGTGTTAGAAATCCCATTTCCATAGACTGGAGCCCAGCTCAATTTATCCTATAATCCCTACCTCACTGCAGTTGTAGAGAATGCATATACTAACAGTGCAAGCCAAAAATCAGCCGCTGCTTTTTACCATCTTATATACCCTGTCACAACCAAAACAATCTCCAATCCCTACTAAAAGTATTCTCCCATTTGCTGTATTTTCCCCCATAACAAATGGTTTCATACTCAACAGAATATCAGTCCAGACAGTTTATTTGGGCTATGTCATGCAGAACCTTGCATCCATTTGCTTAGGAGCTTTCTGATACTCTTAGTGACATACACTGCAGGATCAAGTCATCTAGAAAACTACTTTCTCCTCTCAGGTTTTGATAATCTGCTCAGTGAAACATTTCTTCCTTTATCTCCACATACTGTTGTACTTAAATTGGTAAGAAGCAGCATTTAAGTCAATATGAACATGGCAGTACAAATAGTATTAGGAACACATTCTATTATCTTCAAAAAATCAGAAGTCTAGATGCACACAGAATGCTGATTAGTAGAAGCCAGTGAACTTCAAGTTCACATTTGCAACATCTGGATCAATAAAGTAGCCTTCCAAATATTAAGAAAGACCCATCTATGTCATGTAAAACATCAGATTCTGGCATATCATAAAATAAGGATCCAAACACAAAGAACAAAAAAACCCCAGCACTACATTGACTTCTGTGTTTCACCAGTGGCTTTACAGTACAGGCAAAAAAAAAGCTCACCACCTTGACTAAACAGCATTGACCATATCTTTTTATAAGTCAGAACCAGGAAAATTCGGTTAATCTACCATGTGCTATAGAGATATTGTGCTTTCCAACCCAACGCCATTTTGTGCTCCCTACGTCACTTGAGTTTTTCCCACGAAGGATGGGTTACATAAGTTTACTGAGTGCCAGTTTTATAAAATAAAGCAAGCAATTACTCATCACGTGGCTGGACTTGATCATAATTGGAGCCAAGTCCATGAGCCATTCCAACAGCAAGGCCACAGAGAGTCTGATTCCATGAAAAGCCATCAGCAGCCTCCAGCACTGCTCATTCCCCCTCTGAGCTCACAGTTATGTAGATAAGGTCAACAAGCAAACCCACATGCTGTAAGCAAAATTGTTAGACATAGGCTAACACATGATACAAAGCAATTCTAGTTTCTTAATTAACAAAGGAGTCTTGAAAAAAGGGCATTCAGTCCCACCATGTCCCTAAATACAGTTAAATCAGTGGTTCCATGGAGCAGGTCACAGAGCCTCTGAAGAGCAGAGACATGTAAACTCTTCTGACACATTGTATCAGGCTGAAATAATTTCTTCACACAAGCTTTTGTTGTGGCTAATTATAATTTCTATTAGAGTTGCAGAGATTTGTTATCAGCATGGAAAAATGATAGCTATTAAACAAAATAGTGCAGATATTGCCTGCTCCAGAGAAACCATAATCCACATTCTTCAGATATGAGGTCAGTAGTACTTACCCCAGCTACCGCTCCCATTTGCTATCAGCCTTTATGTCCTTTCTCTTTGATCCTCTCTGCTGCTGATGTTTTTTCAGCTGCTGTTAAATGCCTGTGAATATTTTCCTCTTAGAGGAATAATTACAACGTCATGACAAAAGCTGCTCCCAAATGAGCACGTTCAAGGGCCACCTTCCATTCTGCACTTATAGTCCTTGGTCCTCCTCACATCTGAATACATTCTGCTTCTCATCTCTTAGAGGAGCAAAGTTTCACACTATCCTTAAGAGGAAACAGCTTTCATACAATTTGATGCAAGTCATTCTCAACATGGTACTACAGGGGCAAGCCTCATTTCACACTGCAAACACTATGAACACCGCTGCCTTGCTGACAGGCATCCTTTTGTTTCTCTTAGGGAATTTGCTCCCATTTTTGCTGCTAAGAAACAATAACAACCAGTACTTAAGAGATACAACAGTAGTAACCACAGAGAAGGGGGAGGAGTGCAGCTGGCTTTAGTGTGGTAGCTGAGGGGCATTCTCCTGGGAAAGGCAGAGGTACCCTGAGATTTGGGCTGGGGGAAGGGGCTGGGCGCAGCTCCCAGCTCTCTCTTGCTATCTTGGCTTCTGGGGAGGACAGTGGAATTGCTGCTTACTGGGGGTGAAATTTGCTGCTGGCACTGGCACCCAGTCTGGTCCTGCTTCTTCTGCCATGGGTGAGCCTTTGCTCATGAGAGCAGCCACTGAACTGGGACGTTATTAACACCCCACCTCACTAAAAAAGGAACTTTCACCATATGCTTGGATGCCTCAGGGGTAACCCTGGGGTCCCAAGCCCTTTCCCCCTCCCAGGGAGCCTCTCTCTGCCATGTTCAGGAGCCCAGCTGCTGGGTTACGGAGCAGTTCCTTTGCCACTGCTCTGGGTTTTTGGCTACACTGTAGCTCTACACCCTTCACCTGCCCAGATGCCCTGCAGTTCCAGCTACAGCTGTGACATTGTCTACCATGCTGGGATTTTGCTCATCCCTGTCATTCCAGCTTGCTGCTTCTGAGGTCCCTGCTACAGCTCCTTTTGCCATCCAGAGGGGACCCAGGAATGACTGCACGCTGTGAGTTTGTAAAGGAAGCCCTTTCCCATCCCTTCCTCCAGCCCGGCCGCCATCAGCGCGTGAGGGAGAGCGGCCCAGCTCGCGCCACAGCGCCCCCTGCAGGCGCGGGGAACCATCGCCCCCCCCGCCGCCCGGGAGCCAGCAGCGCCCCTGGCGGCCGTGCCCGGAACTGCAGGCCAGGGGAAGGTGCCGCAGCCGCCGGAGCCGGGGCTGGGTTTGTGCTCTGCTCGCTGGGGCTGCGGCGCTGCTGCTCGCAGCCTTACACACACACGCCAGCGAAGAACTGGGGCTCCTTTCCCCATGACTTTGCCTGAAAGACCCGTAATTTCAAAGTTTTAATAATTCAGAGGAAGGGAGTCACAGAATCACAGAATGAACTAGGTTGGAAAAGACCTTTGAGATCAAGTCCAACCTATGACCTAACCTAACGCTTCCTCATCAACTACACCATGGCACTGGGTGCCACATCCAGTCTTTTTTAAACACATCCAGGGATGGTGACTCCATCACCTCCCTGGGCATATGATTCCTTTGCCCAATCACTCTTTCAGTGAAGAATTTTTTTCTGACATCTAATCTAAGCTTCTCCTGGCACAGCTTGTGTCCTCTTGTTCTGTCAGTTGCTGCCTGCAAGAAGAGACCAACCCCCATCTGACTACAACCACCTTTCAGGGAGTTGTAGAGTGTGATAAGGTCACCTCTGAGGTCACCTCCCTTTTTCCAGGCTGAACTACCCCAGCTCCCTAAGTCATTCCTCCCAGGGCTTCTGTTCCAAGCCCCTCACCAGCCTTGTTGCCCTTCCTTGGCAGAAACCTGTCTTTCAAACCAAGACAACAGGCTGGCCCAAGCTGTCTGTGGAGGTGCCATGCACAGCCCTGCACTGCTGCTAGATGTACCCACAGCCACACAGGAGCTTTACACTAAAGACATCCTGCTTATATTAACACCCACACATGCATTAGGCAGGAAAAAAGGCCAAGTGTCCCTCTAAGACTTGTGTCTAAAGACTAGAAATTGCCAGAGAAATTAGTTACTTTACTAATCAACTTCAAAAGCCTATTTGAATCTATTAGTTTTAACTTTCTAATCCAAAATGTGTTTATTGCTCCCAGTTAATTGTAGGTTAGGGTGAGAATTCTTCTGCAATATCAATGGACTAAAAGATTATTTATGACACCCAATTAAATGAATATTATAGAGAAATGCCTCCCCTTCTATCACTGAACCATTGCAGGAAAGCTACATGTTCTGCTATATGGAAGGATAGGCAAGATGATCACAAGGATTATCTAGCCTTGGAGTAAGTCATTAGAAGAAACAGGTGCACATCAAAGAGATTGACGCGCACAGTTGAGCTGCTGACAGAAACTGGTAATGCTAATGGAGAAGGAATTAGTGGAGTAAATCCAACATTCAAGCAAGAAGGGGGAGGCAGCAGGAGTAGGCCTGTTGTAAAGGATGCTGTGCCCCCTAAGATCCTGAGTCATCCACTTCACAAGCACTGTTTTAGACCAAAGGTCCCTCTACAGTCACCTCATCTATGCAGATGGGCTCTTCCACACTTAGGGTCCCACAGAAACTTATAAAATAGGATACATTCAACTATTGGAGCACCCTGAAGTTCAGAAATCATCATCCATAGCCTCTAATCAACACCTCTGACAACCAGGCTCTTCAAGGTGAAATTCCTTCTATCCCCCCCACTAAGAGGGGACTTGAGTCTATCCTTGGTAAAGCTGCTGCACCATGAGACAATTTTGGCCAGTTTTCCTAAGGTAATGAGCCTTAGAATAAATAAAGATATTTTTTTCAGAACTTGTAAGAATGTAATTCACTGGAGTGAAGAGTGGCCCACACTAATGACACACCACTGACCAAAACAGGCTGAACTAAACTGTTACACACTCTCCCTGCTCTCAGCCTGGCTCTGTACTTCCCAGTGAGCAGCAGCACTGAGCATTGTCAGAGCTGCAATTAAATCTGGAAACAGAGAAAGCTGTGGGACAGAAAAGAAAGCTAAAGAAACACACAGCTCAATTTCATTCTTAATGGAACATACACTGCTAAAGCAGCATCTATTTCAGTGTATTCACACAGGAAAGTTGTTAATGTAGCAATTTTTGTGGATATAGAATTTCAAAATCAGGACATTTCAGTCCTTTTTAAAAATTAGGAGTATGTTATTCCATTAGAGAAAATAATACAGAGATCAGATTTCATTTACAGGATATGTTTTAATTTAGTCCTGTGGTGATTTAGATGAGTCAAAAGTATCTTAAAATGCTTCTGAAACTCCATTTGCAAACCTCGCAGAGTTCAAATCACTTTCCTTTAATAAACTGCTCATTGCTCTTCTTTAAATTTCATTATATTTAACATTTCTGCTTTGTTTCTTGTAGCATTAATCTCGGTTATTGACAATCAGCAGCCAAACTCAAGATGAAAGGAATTTTCTTGCCATGAGTTAATGCATTTCACATCCTGATAATTCTTTTTTCATTCCTGCTGTTTTAAACAAAACTAGATAGAAGCACCATTTTTGCCTTTTACTTATAACTACTGGCTGATAAAACAGAAACACATCCTAGGAGTACTTCATTATTTTATCTGCCCCCAGTTGTTTTTAGACTATTAATGATTTGTTCACCAAAGCTATATAATAACTACAAAAGTTCTTTGATATTCCCAAGCAACAACAATCTTCCTAATTTCTGAAAGTCTACTGTATAGGTATGACTATGCAGACTGCTGTAAAATTGCTTACAGACAAATGCTTAATAAAGGGCTACTGAAGCACCACTGATATGTATTTTATCTTACTTGCATTTGGCTCTATTACTTCTTGTTTGATTAAAAAAAGCATTTTTAATTGATGGCTGCAATCCCTAAAGCTTTGTTTAATGAATCTTAACTTTCACATGTTCAAAGGCACATTAAGTACAGCATTTGCTGTTTGAGCCTCCAGTTTCCTTCCTTTGTTCCTTCTGTCATCTCAGATCATGGTAAATCAGCAGACAGCAGCATTTTTTAAAGTATCTTAGAATTTCTTAAAATACAGCTACATTTTCATATTTACTGTGCACACGCTTCCCATCACTCCCCACTTCATGATTTGGCTGCAGTGCAGATTGTACTGAAGAGGAGGGATCAGATCTCATTTTCCCCAACAAGATCCACAGACTCTGATCTTCCATACCTTCTTTCACCTTCTCAATTCTCCCTCTGCTTCAGCCTCAGTCTTTAGGCAAGTTGCCAGGGTCATTGCCATGAGCAGATGTGTGAGATGCATGCTGCAGACAGGTAAGCATGGCCATCACCTGCACTGCTGTGTGCTGCAGCAGGCAGCCTGCTGCTCAAGGAACTGGCTTGGCTGGGGAGATGGTGTAGCAGCAGCCAGCAGAGGCTAAATCATACTGCAGAGAAGTTGTGCACCAGAGAGCATTGCACCAAGCAAAAAGAGAAAAACCAGTTCTCACCCCAAACAGTTTATTTCTGTAACACAAGAGGTGGATACAAACAGATGGGGAAGGAGGAGGGAATGAGAAGACACTCCGATCAGATCATCGGCACCCAAAGTGCTGTCAAGACTCTGGGAAGCAACCTGCCAAAAACAAACTTTAATGAGATTTTTAAGGGGGTGGATGCTCATTAATTTTAGGCAAAAAATGTAAACATTAAGGGCTTACAAATCCAGTTCAGTTCAGAGAAGAAAATGCCATGGTACTGACTAAGAGGAGCAGGATTGCCTCTCTGAAGTGGGCAGCAAGCTGCACCTGCTGGATTAATGGTGCAGAGAGTTACCACGACAGTGCAACCTGCAAACCCAATGTCCACAGGCATGTGCTGGCTTTCTCCAGAGGACAACCCTGATACCTCCTCACCCTCACATCCACATCTCTGCAAACAAAACAACTACCCAGGCCAGGGGGACATTGCAGAGCTACCTAATTTCCTAAGAGTACCACAGACAGCTCCCTGATAGCTTTCCTTTATTCCTGTTGCTATTCTGGGAAGCAACCTGCCCAGCTCCAAATGCGGTTTTGTCACATGATTTTGCGAGTCAAATTTTCCAGATATATCCCTGCCCTGGGTGCCAACTCCCAGTTTGAAAAGTGATGCTTACAAACGTGATTCCCTTCAAAGATTGGAGGCATAATTGCTGCCTAGGTCTCTTTCAGAAAATTATATCTGGACTTTTATTTTATTTTTAAATAAAGGTTTCCACTAGGCTTTCAGAAGATCAGGACTTTATAGAATCTCAGGTCCTTCAAATATAGAATCTGTTGATTTAGAATATGACTAAATGTTAAGATTATTTTTCAATTGCAATTTTCAAATATAATTAAGAGAATTTTTATTATAAATCTAGAGAGATAGCTGATATTTTTTTTTCTTTTCTGTTCAACACAAGGTCATTACTACACATAAAGAAGTAAGATAGATTTGGGGCACTGTTTTCTTAAAGGCTAATTCTCATTCCAAATAATGATTAACAGGAGATCAAAAAATGGTGAGGTTGAATGGAGTAAAGCAATTGAATGACAAAATAACAAATGGAAAACAAAAAGCATTTGCAGCCAAATGAACACACACCAAAGTTACCAGTGGTTTCAGAGGATTAGACACTCATGGTAATAATTACATATTAGTAATCAGTAATGGCATATATTCAATATTCAGCTGAAATGAAATAAAAGAACACACAACTCTCCCACAAGGGACTTTCAGTTTAGATAAATTGCACTATGCAGAAACTTGGTACTAACGAATGCCTATTTGCAAGGTGGTTTTGCTACTTCTACTAGCCTGAACATCACTTTTGAGCACAGTTAGGATCCAGCATGGTTTGACCTGAGAATTTTGCAGCTCTGAAAATTCTTGGGAAAAGAGATCTTTGTTAGACGTGGACACAGAGACCCTTTTTTCATGCAAATTAATTCCTTTTCAAGCCTAGCACACATGCTCAGGTTTGCACAGTACAGCTCAGAGCAATGAGCTCCATCTCAGGTTCCTAAGACTCTCACTTTAACAGAACTGCCCTGGAATTTGCTTTAGAAGCCTGTTCCACACCGTGACTAATCAGAAGGTGCTGCAGTTGTGCAACCATGGATTAACATGGTGTACTGTGTGACTGACACTTTCAATTCTAGATTGATCACAAACAGAGGGCTGTTTTCTTCCCTAAACTAAAGATAAACTGCATCCTTACCACACTATTCATTCATCCTCTTGACAGCTATGCTCTAGAAAGAAGTGCTGCAGTCAGCTCAGCTGTATCTATTTCACTGGCAGCTCCTTCAGGGAAACACCCACACACAGCTCCAAGCTTCACTGGACCTCACAGACTAAATAAATAAATTAATTAATTAATTTGGATGTTAGATGCTTAAGGAAAACAAAAGTGCTACAGGAAGCAGTGTAAGTGGCTCATTAGACAAACTCACTTCTCTTGTGTCAGAAAAGAATGGGAGGCATCTTTGCACTTGTGTTTGGGAGGAGGTTAAACTACCTGCCAAGACTGAGCACCAGAAATACTCCAATTCTATCTGCACAGAAGACTGTGTTGAACATGGCATTAGCACACCCGACTTGGAGCAGGAACTAGAAGCATTGGTCCATACTTGGGATGAGACCTGAAATACATCAACATGAGAGACAAAATTGGAAATTTCAAAAATGCCTCTCAGTGCCTCTCACTTCCTACTGACAGATGTTTCTTGATACAGCTCCAGCTCACAGGTGCACAGCAAAGAACCAAACACCACAGAGAACCCAGGCTAGGGGAGAATGAGGGCATCGGGCAGGTACAAACTACAGCTCTTCTGAGCAGAGTTTCTGAACCCAGAATTTACTTTTTTCTTAATAGATTATTCTTTTATGAAAAAAATGTATTAACCTAAAAGTCAAAGCCTTTATCAAAATGCTACTTTCTTAGAAAATTTTCAGTCACTTTCCATGTGGGAGAAGACAGTAAGAGCCTATTCACACCATGATTTTCAATTCAGTGCCCTTCAGCCTGTGGTTTAAGCACTCTCAGCCAAGGCAAGGCTATAATTAGTCTGTAGTGCAGATAAGCAGGCGAGTCCACATAGCTACTAAGTACTTTTCATCTGAGGGAAAGTAACATCCAAATGCCCACAGAGTGACAGACTGAATTTTGTGAGCAAACACTGAGAACCTACAGATGGTTTGTGGTACAACAGAGTAAGCAACTCAAACCCAGACTGGATCAACCCCTCTGCTCATTCATTCTAGTAGAAAAAAGAAAACATATTTAGTGGTTGAAGGTAGGAAGAGAAGCAGGAACTTGCTGCCACTATCTGCTGTCAGCAGCAGGAAGAGGCTGGAGCAGGAGCTTGGCAGTGAATGCTCCAGGCAGGAGAAATGCAGGGAAAAGGTGGCAGAACCGTCAGTAGCAGACATAGGTATGAGAAACATTATCTTAATCAAATCCAAAATAATTCCCTTACTTTCCATGTAAGAATGCCAATCAAATTTTAAAAAGGTATAATTTTCATTTTCTGTTGTTCTATGACATCCTGCCCTGTTCCTGGCACTTGTTTGCATATGTCTCATCAGAGCAGACCGGGGCATGACACTCTGATGCATCATTAGAAAGGACAAAGTCTCCTGAGTACAAAAATGTCACCAGCACAAGACATGTCCCCTCCTCTCTCTTCTTGATCAAATGACAGCAAAACTGGGGCTTTGTTTTTTCATCAAATTGGGCCAAGAGAAGGAAAACTATAGAGACTATCCATTACGCCATTAAAAGTCATTTTCTACCAACATAATATACACAGAAAGTGTTACAGAAGAGTGCAGGTTTTGGGAAAGACTGAGGGGTGTGGTGGAGGAGTACAAGAGATATGTACATGTCAGCCATTCAGGTAAGTTACCTGTGGTGCCATTTCTTCACAAAAAATCTCCAACCTTTCCCTCCATGTCAAACTATATACATGCCATCTCACCTCTGAGCTTGCCCCTTCTCTTCCCCTCAGTCAGTCCTCCTAGCCCTCTTCAGAGAGGTGCTCATAGTGCTCACTAAGCTCATAGCAACTTCTATTTTCTATCCCTTGTTTGCTCTTTCCTTGCAGTTCCTTTCAGCAGTTTTTGGCAGTTTCTAGTCTCTCCTCCTAGAACATACTAGCATGATTCAGTCATTCCCATTTCAAAGCACCTAATCTTCAACTATAATTGGGTCTCCCACTTCATTTCTAAGTACACTTCTTGCCTATTTCTATCTCTCATTGTCATTTTTCTGAATTTGTTCTAATCAAGATGAATGACTGTCTTACTCAGGTCACAGAAACACCACTCTGCTCCCACTGCTCTGTCCAATATTTGCACCATACATGGCCACGCTGATACTCTTGAAGTTTCATCTTTTAGCAATCCTTCTTCTCCTCTCACTTTTTGAGGAAAAGCTTTGACATTATCTCAGGTAGATTATCCTCACAAATTCTGGCAAGGATCCACAGACATGATGACTTTGGCCTTTGTTTTTCCCTCTCATAGCACTTTCCCAGCTGCAAGCTCACAGTTTGTCAGCAGAGAGGGGATCTGAGTCAGAGATCCATCCCTTCACTCTTTGGTTCAATAAAACAAATTTATCTGCATTCAGAAGTCTTTGGCCAGCTTTGGATCTTGTCTGAACACTCTGCTGTAATTTATTCAAATCAGCACAGGTTGATTGTATTCAGAAACACAAAACCAGGCTTTTAACTACAGATAAATGGTATGATAGTAAGTTTACAAGAATTACAAAAATGCCACTAAAAATTTGGTGATGGAATAAGCAGTAGTGTGAATCAGCACCTGAGTGATAACAAATTTGCAAAAAATCTTCAGTGCTGCTTCCTGCTATGAATAACAGCTAGTAGGAGGATGCAAGGAAGGACTATTCTCAACACCTCAATTCCAGCCTTAGCAGCAGACAAAATTACCCAGTGTCTCAATGTACAATTTCCTGTGCATCATAATATAAAATCATTGAACAAAATCTTCCCTACTTGACTGTCACTTTAACAAAAAGTACATCTTCAGAAAAACCTGTCGTCTTCATTTATGCAGAAAACAAGACAAGTCTTAAGATGTGTTTTAGTGGCCTTAACTGAAAGAGCAAAAGCAAAACAAAAAGCATCATGACAAAGTTAAAACTGCTCAGGCTGTGAAGCCTCCTACAATGAGCGTCTCATCCTCACCTGGAGCAGAAGTTGTCCATTCTGGGGGATGAACACAAAGTCATTGACAACACATTCCTAATAGAAAATTAATTTAAGACACAGCTTCTCTGACTATGCAAAGTAAAGGAAGTGCTCTTCATTAGACTTAGAGGAAAATACAGATACCTCTACTTTTGTTAAGCACTCCTATATCAAAACCAAGATGAAATATATTTTGTGAAGATCTACAGTGATGGAAAACCCTTGTAATCCATTTACTGATGTTATCAGAGAAAATGGATAACTGAAACTGCATTTCTAGATGTTTTAGAAAGCACTAAGAACAACTAAAAAGTCTGGAACTGTAGATAGTATTCTCAAAACATCAGGTTGTAACTCCAAATTAATTCATGGCAAGGTACTGGCCAGCTATTACTGGGAAGCTTTTCTTCATAGGCCCTTCCAGAATCCAGTGTATAGGACAAAAATAACACCCAAGTGCATCTTCTGTACAACAAAAAGAAATGGCCATCACAATTTCTCCAAGAGACAGAATGTGACAGTAGTACAGGACTGCAAAATATGCACCTTCAAAATCTGATCCATGGGCAGATAGTTTTTTGCAATTTTACCTGGAAATATACTGCATACTTCGGGGATGACACTGTCAGAACCAGCCTTTGCCACACTGGCACATCTGTGGCTAAATATGAGCTCAGAGAGGCTGCACTTTAGCTACTTGAAAGCTCAGAACGAAGCAATGGCAATGATAAATAAATTATTTGTTGAATTATCTTTTCACTTGCTAGTGCTACAACTGGCAATCACGTCAAGCTTGGAAACATTCCTCACCTGCATTTTTAGACCAGCTTCACCGCTGACATAACAGAGCACTGCTTGCATTTTAGTCTTTTTGGTTAACAGCACATCTTCATTTTCCTCCAAGATACTCCCAAAATACTTCATGCTTTCTTGCTTGAGATTATTATGAAAAATAAAATTAATTTTGACTTGGGTTCAACAATACTCCAGACATGAAATAAGCCAGGAACTTACATGGGACAAATACAAAACTATCAATTTAATTCAGCCACACAACAGAATACCTAGGTATCATTTATGACACATTTAATTGTTACATTATATGAAGCACTAAAGATATCTATAACAGTCACTGATTCATTCAATTTCTTTTAGATTCAGTGACTAAGAACATGAGAGGTTTGAAAGTGATGCAACCATCAAGATTTTAGGCTTCTTTAGGAATTTGTTTTGCTAGAGAGTAGGCTATGCAAGCCTACACATTCAATAGAAACTCCCACAAGTCAGGCTTGCGTGCAGACTCTGAAAGTCATGGTTTAAGAGAGCCTGAATAAAGTCTGCAGCAGTCACACAGCCTCCTATGTTCCATTCATTACTTCATTAGTATCACAGCCACAGTCTAAGAATTCGTATCAAGAAGCTGTCAAAGGAATTTGTGTCAACTATCCCTTCCTTTCTTTTCCCAGGATTAGGACTCCAGGAGGAAGGACCTGAACCATATCTGTGATACATTTCTGAGAGCTCATTCCCATTCCCATTTCAAGAGTAAGGTATTTCTAGTTGTCCTCATGGAAGCTGAGCTAGATTCAGTCTCTTATTTTTCTCTCCTCCTTTGTCATTTGGCAGCTCACTTAACCTCCCTGAAGCCCCCAACACACGCTGCAGGTGAAGGGGCAATGTTGCCTTTCTGAGTGAAGTCTCTCAGCACAACACTCTGGTGGACCTGTGAAAACCTGTGTCATCACTGATGGCTCCTTCTGTCAGGTACCAGGGTGGCATCTCACACTTTAGAACAGAACAGACTATTGCAGATGGAAGAGACTTATGTTGATCATCCAGCCTGACCAATTTAGGGCTGACCAAAAGTTAAAGCATGGTCCAAATGCCTCTTAAACACTGATAGGCTTGGAGAATCAACCACCTCTCTAGGAAGCCTGTTTCAATTCTTGATTACCCTCTCAGTAAAGAAATGCTTACTTATCTTGACTGAGCTGTATAAACTTGGTGCTGTTTAGAGATTTAAATGTTCTGATATGCTTACACATATGCTAGCTCTAAAATATATTTTTGAAGACACCTCAAAACATCCTTTCAAAATGCAAGAAATTTAAAGAGATCATAGCAAATTCAAAAATATATGAACACAGAAATGCCACAGGGCAGAACAGAGTCATGTCCTCAGCTGCTTGTCTAGGACTTCCTAATAGCAGGAGAAAGGCAATCCAGAAGTGTAGTAATGCTTCAGCACATGAGGAACTGAAATGCCTCTCCCTCTGTACCTGAGTTACACTAACAGGAAGGACTCTTTAAACACCAAAGTTGGCACAACATTCTGAAAGTGATCTGAGCCCTCTAGTGATGGAGAAAAATAGTGAACTGGCCACTCCTCTGAGTAAAAAAAAGTATCTCATTAGACTTAAAGATGAAGCAATGATAACACTTCACCAACTCCTTATGCAAGTTACATCCTGGCATTTCCCTTATACTAAAACATGAGGTAACAATACAGCTGAATAGTGCAGAATTTATTCAGTACTCTTCACCCATTTCATTTTGGACATTTTTTCTTTTATGGGAAGTGCTATACCCTAATACTACACTAACTATGAAATCTGCTAATAGATTATGAATTGTTAGCTCTTTTCCAATTATATTCTATGTCATCTCCCACAACTGAACAAAAGTTTCATAGAAGGAACAAACTAACTGAAGATGAGAGCTGGCCAGAAAGACTTTAAAACACTCTTAACACACAGGTTAACAACCTGATATTTTCTTCTCACCCCATTTTCCAGCTCATGTAACTGACCTTACACTCACAGTATTGATCTCAGCCAAAACGAAGAAAGTTTGGTTGCCTTTTGAATGTTTTGAGCAAACAACCCTCCATCCACAAGCTTCTATCAATCTTCAGCATTATATATCACCTCAGAAAAAAAACTTATGGTAAATTCTGCTCTGTAGGAATGACTGCTGGTTTAGAGTTGCCCAATCAGCATCCATGGGCCCAAATCAACCCTGGGAGCCCAGCAGCCCAGAGGGGCACAGCTGGACACCCAGCCTGGCCACCACCGAGCCACAGCAAGCTGTGCCTGCCATGGAGACACCTCTGCAGCATCCCACATCCCAGCTACATTTGCAAGTCTGTGGAAGGGTTCCCCAAGAAGATGTTCTAATGCTTGGTCTCATTTCTCATGGCAACCACCATACCGGGCTTCTGAGAACCATATATTAACTCTGATGTACAGCTTGAGGTCATAATTTTTCCAAAAGTAGGAGAATCCATTCTTCTTTTACTGTAGAGAACCCAGGTCATGAATACTCCCTTTAGAAAACCTGCTTCTTGAAAACAAGTTTTCAAGTATAGCTCCTTGGTAAAAAACCCTGCTCCATGCTTGGGAAAAGGCTCCATGCTTTGTCTCACACCCAGGCCCCCACTAAGTGCCTCCAAGATTAGTAGTAGCTGAAGGCTTCTTAGCAACTCAGTTTTGGAGTCAATACCTACTGCTGAAGTCTCACTTAAGCATTCCTTTTAATCCATCCCAAAGTGATTAGCAGCACACATTTGAAGAGAAGTCAGCAGACTCACTGCAGAGAATTCTGAAAATCTCTGTGTGAGACCTCAAAAAGAGACAAGATACAAATATTTGAGATGGAGGGAAGAAATTTTTGGATGAACAAACATTGCTAGCAACAACTTAATTAACACAGGAGTAACAATTAAGATTAAATTTGGGTACAAAGATGTAGAGCTTGTGGTGATATTCTTAGTTAATTCACAGAATACAAATAAACTAGGTGTGCCCCAGAAATACTGACCCTTTGAATTACTTTGCATTATTTGAAGACTAACTTATGTAAAACAGGCTTTGGTTAGACACTCGAAAATGTCATTTTGCATCCTTTTTAGAGCACCCCAGAGGACAACTTCATGTGTGTAAACAAACACTCTTGGATAGTCCTTGCTGATACTAATAGGAGCCCCCATTAACCACCTGGAAAAAGATAATGATTACCTATTTAGACTAGACCTCATTAATTAGCAGCACTGCTAATACAAACAGTTAAATGCTAAGCACTAAAACCAAAAAAAAGGCAAACAAAAAAGGAAGGAGGCGGCCAGCACGTGAGAGGGACTGTAAGATGTGCCTGTTACCACAAAGAAGGGCTGCAACAAAATAGGACGTTAAATTAGTTTCAAGAGACTGCAGTGGTGCATGAAATTATTTCTTATGGTGTGGTGCATAGATCCATCCCCTGTGGGAATGCAAACCTCGAGCAGAGATAGCCACAGAAAAAAGACTGTTCACAGGGGTTGCTTGAATCAAGATGCCTGAAGACACAGGACATGTGAATTTCGCTAACTGCTTTATTCCTGAAACACCAGTTTAAAATACTAACAGTGATCAAGTTTAGATTACACTCCATGAATAATTGTCTGGACTTCTTTTCTGCAAAACTGAGTTCATGGCTAGATTTCCAATATTATTAGTACTTTAAACCTTTTTCCATAGTGCTATTGCACTGATGGGTCAGGCAAAACAGTATTTTCTCCACAGCCATAAAGCAGTAGCAAAACGAAAGCCCATCTAGAGAAAAAGATCCTATTAAACCCACCTCCTAGCAAGCATCATGAATAGATTTTTTTAATATAGTCTTATTAGAAGAAAACCTGCATCCATGCCTTCTTCTGGATGCCAGCTGCTCTCACTGTAGAGGCAATATCCTTTGGGGAGAAGTAGGCAGCTGCTTACAGGAACAGTCCCTGCTGAGGTTTGGACAGTGACCACCACCAAAATCTTTCTGCAACAGCCAAACCACGACTTACAGGACCAGGTAAAGCTGCAAGCCCCAGGGGTGACTGCACTGACAGGCAAAGCAATTCAGGCCAGGGAACACAGGGGTTCCACAACATGCAGCCTCACCCATGCCAGCCTAAGGTTTTTTCTTTCTCTCCACTGTTAGGACAGTAACCAGCCCCCAACACAAAAGTGGTGGGAGAGATGGGCTTTGCAGGGGGGCAGCAACCCCTCACCTTGGAAACAAGTGAGTGCAGCCAGCAGCACGGAGCAGAGCTGTGCAGGTACCTTGGATGGCACAGGGCTATGCTCAAGCTTACAGCTCACAGCTCACACACACCCTGACACCTGCGTGCCTGGTACAAGCACACCCTTGCTTCTACTGCTGGCCTGAGCCCTTGGTGTGCCAACATATAGTTCAGTTCTCTACAATTTCCAGTATTGTGATTGCCAGGCAGCAATTGATACCATTCTCCTCATTAGAGCCATTTTCAGCTGTCCCACGTACTGTCCTTTCTCACTGCCATCCCCACACCTTTTTGACACACGTTAACATAACATCCCAAATAACCAGATATTAATAACTACTACTGCTAGGATTGGTTGTCAACATTTAACAAGAAACGTGATTCATCAAATAAAGCAGGAAGAGAGAGTTTAAGCTTTTTTCCAAAGTGGACTATGCTGGCAGATAACCCAAGATACCCTCCTTTTTTCCTAATTTTCCAATTCAGTAGAAGGTTACAAGTGCCTGCAGGACAGTTGTTGATCAAATTTAAGTCAAAGCATCAAATGAGAGATCTAGAGAAGAACAACATCACACAGGCCCACCACACCAGGAGCTCAAACTTCACATTCTCCCTTGAGGCCTCACATAAATTCTGGCCAGTTCATAACTGCTGGTGGAGTAGTGGTCCTAGCTGTCCTGATGTCACTTTTCTGTGTAGAAATTGTATTATCTCAGTGAAGCTAAGGCCATACCAAGGAGGAAAATGTCCAAATGGGATTTACGCTGGTAGATTAAAAGTTAGATCAAGGGCAGCCCAAAGGCCAAGCTTAAATAGTAGATGTTTTAATGCCCTGTCTTCTTGCATGGCCAAGCAGAAGAAGGGCACAGCAGAAGCCTAAGGGTTGGGTAGCTGGAGTTCAGTCCAGGTAATCCCTTGGGTGAGAAACTTGTTTGAATTAGGGAACAAGCCAGCAGAGCTCTACTGTCCTCTCACACTCAGTGAGAAATTGTCCAACAGCAAATAGAGTCCAGGGAAAAAGACTTCATAAATGTGAAACCAACTGCAGGAAGAGTGGAAGGCTCTTTGCAGCACCACAGACACACATGGGGTGGTCTGAAATGTTATGTACAGTTTGGAACACAAGTTCGGTCTGAAGAAGACTCAGGATTTGGGCCGTAGAGGACAGCCTTCCCAAATTTACAAAAACTGAGTGTTAAAAGGTAAAATTCAAGATTAAATCTACCCCATAATGCAGATAAAGCTGATGACTCAAATCACAGGATTGTAAAGCGATGAAACTGAGAGGCACCAGTTGCACTAATCTTTTTGCAGCCTCTTATCTGTTTAGACTGATGTATGAAAACACAACAATCTCCAGCAAGGCTAGACCTTGGGAGGCCTTTCGCCACCACATTTAATTTAAAAGCTTTATAATGCTAATTAATAAACTCATGCAGTTAATTACACTATATTATTATTACTGAGATAAACCTTTTGTTTGCAAAGGAAGGTCTAAGAAGATAGCAGCATTAAGTGACAAGCATGAGAGATTAATTTCTAAAATATTCCTTAATGTCTGACAAACTTTTAGACACTAAGACTTGCTAGACAGTGACTCAGATTGATCTCAACCTGGATATTTGCCAGGTAAAGGCTACATATTATCTAACAGCCCTTTTTCCAAATTGGAACTAGATGTGATTCAATTCTTTTTCCGGTGAAGAACAGAAAACTTTTGCTGAGCACGGTTGATTAAATAAGCTTTTCTAAATAGTTTTGTGTTCTGAATACTTTCTTCCTATACATGTGGCCAATGACTTACAGAAGAATAAGCATATGTTATCTTGCCAGGAAAGTGGGAAGGAGACAACTTGTGATAGGGCCCAAACCTACCTCCATTTAAATCTATTGCAAAACTCAAAAACTCAGTGGAAAGGTTTATACTAATCAACCTCCCATCCACCACACAGATGAACACAAAAGATACCGGCACAAAATTATCTGTATGTTACTACTGCCCCCATGAACCCAATGCTGTTAATGCTGGATGTCCTATAGCACACACAAAGCTCATAAAATGCATAACAAAGCACATTAAATGACTCCACTAATGGCTCTGTCCCTGAACAGTCTCACAATTTATTTTTTAAATTCAAGCCAACTATTGAATTTGTCCATATAGATGTAATTCAGAGGACTTAGAAGAGATTTCATTTTTGCTATTGCTAAAGAGAAAACTTTTGAGCCTCTCAGTGATATTGGAGAGGAAAGTAGAATCATTCTAGTGGTAATACAGTATTTCACAAAAAGTTAAATCCTGATGGTATTCTGCAAGAAAAAAAGTGGGAAAGTATTTACTAACATATTTTTAATTGGGAATTTAGCCAAAGTTATAAATGGCATATAATATTCATCAACATTAATTATTTTTTCATTACAGCAGGTTGTTCTCTAAGATGTTTAATTTACAGCATCTTTGACAGCACTGGGAGCAGGTGTAGTACCAAAAATGGTACTGCTTATGTTGGAAGCAAATTATTAATTGCAGATTTTGTTTGTTTTAAAATATGTGCTTCCAGGCAAAAGCAACTCCTCTACATCTTACATTGCTCCTTGAAGGAACGGATGGCAATACTTCTCCTTCCATAACAGAGTCTGCATATAACAACTTAATCCTGGAAGGACTGACCTCACCTCTCAGGTTTCCACTCTGGAAAGAGACTCTTAGCATTTATTTTTTTAAAACAAACAACCGAAACCTCAGAAACCAAAACATGAAATCTGGCAAAATGTGATGTGATGAAAACCAATGAAAAATACCTGCTTATACAATTATTTACACAGAATTTTTTATATAGTTCTGTAAAAGATAACTATTAATGTTACTTAGAAATGTATGTTGAGACAGAGGGATGCTGAGCAAGTTCATACAATAGGCAAGCGTTAGGATTTGGATAATCAACAAACATCAGGCTCCATTCAAAATCTAGGTTAGCACAGCAAAGACCAAGCAAACTTTTTTATGATACTATTACACAAGATGTGATGTATCCCTCAAGAAATCATGGATTTTTGTTCTTCATGACAAGCTCTCTTCTTCTGAGGTGAAGGTGATAAATTAGTTAAAAGCACAAGGCAGCCAGAGAACGTAAGCTTCTTCAAGAAGCTGTGAATCTTCAAGAAGCTGTGTTAGAGCCTGTGCCAGCAGCTCTTGCCAAACACAAGCACAATTAACCAAAGTGAGTCTGCAAAAGTCTGCAGGGAAAACAAAAAGGGGCAGGGAGATAAGGAGATGGGAAAATGCTCATCAGACCTCATGTCTGAACTATGAGACAGCACAAAACAGGGTGGTCATGTAGCAGAGAGGAAAAAGCAAGACTATCGAGCAGAGTAGAACATGAGAAAAGATGGTAAATGGATACAGAAACATCATAAGAAAAAACATGTCTGTGAAGGTAGAGAGCTTTTCAAAACCCTGGGGATGTATCACACAGAACATCAGGAAACAAGGCAGCTATGTGATTGCATGCCCAAGAGGAAAGCAAAGCTATAAGGAGGAGTTAACTGGTGAAGGGACAAGAGCAGATGTTCTCCCTTAAGGATAGTCATGACAGAATCTGCACATCACTGCAAACACTGTTGGGAGGGCTCTGGCTTGGTTGCAGGGGTGGGTGTGGGTGTGTTTGGGTGGGTGGGTGTGCTGACAGGCTAACTTAGACTCCCCGTGGTGATCATACCTGGTATCAAGAAGGAATGGTAGGAGGAACAACAACTACAGCTATCTGCATATCCTTGAGCTATTAATGCAAAGACAGAACTTTGCAGAGCTCAGTAGTAATTACCTGGCACAAAAGGGGACAGCATCATGCAGCTGTAAAAAAAAACCCTAACCAACAAAACAAAAAACCAAACTCACAGCACTTCAGCTAGCAAGACTACAATGGCTTGGTACTGCTGATCTTAGGAGTGGCAACACCCAAACACAGGCTGAGGAAAATGGATTACTAAAAAGAACTTTATCAGAAAGGCTCAGCATAAAGTAGGAACAAAAGAAATAGAAGAGCACTGAAAACATGCAATTTCACAAGCATCTATCAGTGCTGGTGCCCTCACGGCCCACCCTGTGGCCCTCTCCTTTGCTTCTAGTGGATATCTTCTAACCAACACCTTCCCCACAAAAGTACAAGAAGCAAGACCATGTAAGAAACCCCCCAGACTGCAGTTTGCATTACAAAAGCCAAGACATTTGTGCACAGCTTTACTCTGGGCTTCTTCTGCTCCCAGGCAGAGACTCCAGCTGCCATTGAGGTCCCATGTCACCACAGCACCACATGAGCTGCAGGAGCCCTAGGAGGGAGCAAACAGCCTCGAGTTAGCTGCACCTGGTGTTACCAGCTGCTGTGGGACTCTGCTGCACCCTTTGTGGGCACCCTGTATTGGCTGCACCCATGTGGCAATGCAGCAGGTCAGAGTGGGTTGCATGGCCTGTGTAACCCACAGGTTCCTTACACAAACCTTGTTTGGTGAAATCCTGCTCCCACAAACTACAGCAAGCTCAGCTTTTGTGTTAAACAGCTGCCTGTGCTTAAAACTCTACCTGTTTATGGTAATGATGCAAATAATGAACCAAGCAAGGTGAAAGGGTTAAATTATGAAAGCCAACTAAATACCAACTGTTTGCTCCTTCATTGCCAACCTCCTGTCTTGCTGCTGCCCCTGCTCCTGAGCCTGGGGACCCACCACGAGTCCATGGTCCAAACATGCAAGATGTCAGTGCTATGGCAATACAGAGTACAAGATGATGCTAAAACTTACAAGGTTCACATAGACAGAGCAGGGTTTGATCATCCAAAGAAGACCAGGAATCTCCCCCAGTAGGTGGAGTGAGACTAAGTCACAACACAAAATCAAAAAACCACTGAAAGACCCCCAGCCTATTTGTTCTGAATTTGAGATAAAGCAACAGATTCTGGAAACTTTCCTGAGAAAGATCAGGAGTCACTTTTTGCTTGCAAGCAGCCAGCCCTCAACACTTGTACCTCTTGGAAAGTCAAGTAGAGGCCACTAGGGTCTCCAGCCCAAACCCAGCAATAAAAGTAGGAACAAATAAATAATCCTAAATGGAGGGACAGATAGCAGAGGGAGAGATGCATCTATGTGGGCCTTCTCTGTTGCCCTTTATTCTCCTTCATTTTCGAAGGACAGGATTTTCAAAGCAGTGCTATTTTAGAAAGCAACAGTTACTAGAGTCTGCACTAATTGGATGATGTCTCTCCAGAGGTTTTCCAACACTGACATGGTGTTAGTGCTCCTCTTAACCTTTTAATATCATAAAGCAATCTTAAGCTCTAAAGAGAGATAAAGTAAAATACCCATGGTATTAGTAGTTTCATCTAGTGCACTGCAATGCACTGCCAATACTGCAGTATGGTTTTCCCTGACAAAGAAATCACAATCAAATCTCCAGGGCTTTACCAAGAAATAGAGCAAACATGAAGCAAATAAGGATGAGAGGGAAGAGGATGGCAGAGAAAATTTTTAGAGTGCTGCTGACCCTCCTGTATGCAGGGTATCATGGTCCCCCCAGCACCCATCTGTCAGTTCTGAGTGTGCTTTGCAGACAGGTCACAGCATGAGTGCATCATCTAGCATGCAGCTTTGTGATCTTCTGCTATCCAGAGGCAAAATTTTAGATCTAATCAGCATTGCCTATCTTACAGAAATAATGAGAAAGAGTATGCCCATTCCATAACTGAATGTCATTCCACAGTAGCTTCATTGGTCAATCTTATCTTCAGAATTATAAATCAGAGAGACAGATGAGTAGCCTGGGAAGTTTTCCATTTTCCTCAAAGAAAAAATGGTAAAACAAAGTCTACTCAGCAGTGCCTGTCTCAGAAGCCAGAATATAAAAATGCTTCCAGCAGCACTGAAGATGATTTGAGTTTACTTTGTATAGGGAGCAACTGCAGCAGAGAACACTTTGCTGGAGTTCTAGGGCCAGCCAGCTTCTTGATAACCAATAAATTAAAACGTCCTTTCTGACAGCCACTGCACAGACTTCTCAGCAGGAAAATGTTTGTTTTAACTGAATTTATTTCCTAGGCTCACAAGGGAAAGAGAAAGAGAACTTCTAGCTTTAAATGTACTGTATAGCATGCTGATAAATTTATATTGACTGGTAGAAATGCATTATGGTCAGTGTTCCTCCACTGTTTGTTGCAGGTGTCTTCAGATCTACAAACATTCTGTCACATGTCTTTCCCAGTGGCTCAGAAAAGGAGAATGTTATCCCAAACCACATTGCTTCATTAAATACAAGGAAGCATTTCTAGCACTCAAGTTAACTTGAGAAATCCAATATTATCTGTGCCTATATATTTCACATTTTAAGGTTGGACAAGTATGTTATGAGTTTTTTTAAAAAACTAAAGCACCAAAACAACAACAACAGCAGCAAAAAGCCCTCACCAGTTTGTAATAAAGCTATTACTCATCAATTATGTCCTAGAGCACTACTCCACAGCAAATTTTGTGAACGAGAGTACAAATAGGTCTCAAATTTTTCTTGAGTTTATAGTTATAGAATTATCAGAATGCCTGAAGCAAACAAAAAATAATACACCAGCTAAGAAAGCTTTTCTTGTTTTAAAAAGAAAAGATGGGTTATGCAGTCACTACAGAGCTTTTTTGCAGGGCTCATCAAAGGTGCATGACAAATGACCAGACCCAAGAGCCACAAAAGTGTCTTCACCATGAATGCCCTTCAGATCCCTCAGTGAATAGGGCCTCTATTTCTGCTCACTGAAATAGACCTACAGCATTTTCAGTAAAATATACTTGAAACAGGCATAAGTTCTGAATTTCTTTTTCAATTCAGCATGTCAAGGGATCAAACATTGGATTATTTTGTGGAAACTCTTACCTCAGTCTACAATCCAGCCTGTCAGTCTCTTTAGGTGCTCTCTTTAGGATTCACCTAATCTAATACAGGTATGTGGAAATTTGTAGTCTATGTATAAGCTTGTCACCTTAGG
Source organism: Irena cyanogastra (assembly GCA_013397155.1). Classification (NCBI taxonomy): domain Eukaryota; kingdom Metazoa; phylum Chordata; class Aves; order Passeriformes; family Irenidae; genus Irena; species Irena cyanogastra. Next base: position 258,181 of record VWZV01009956.1, on the reverse strand, counting down.
CTATCTTTACCATCAAGAGGGAGAAAGAGGCATTTTCAGAAGGAAATTCACCTTATCTGCGCCTAAGTTAAAACTTATATATGAACCTAACCTTCAGGTATACAACATTTAGTAAGTATGGTTTTTCCCCAATCTCAGAGTATACCAGGCAGAACCTAGTTATGGTCAGAGGTGAAAGCAAAGGCACATAACATTAGAAGAAAACAATTTTAAGAAAGCGGTGATTTTGAATTTAATAGCTCCTTGAAACTCATACAGCACTTGGGTCAAAATGATTTAACAACACTGCAAGGTCCTTAACCTTCTCAAGCAAAAAGAAGATATGGACTGACTCATCATTTAGCACCAGTTGGAATTAGATTATTCTGCCCTGAAATATTAATTCCTTACCCTGTGAAAACAAACATATTAATGTTTTGAGTTCACCATCATATTCTGCCTCCCTGTGAAACTTCACTAGGAGCAATTCTAAAACACTATTTCCCTACATGACTGCAAATTGGTTTCTCTGCACATTTAAATGATGTGAATTTTCCCTTCATGATGGTTCCTTCAGTCCTCATTCAGAATAAGCAGCATCTGGTATGTTACTTACTGGGGAACTGATGTCCTTTTTTAATGAGTACCAGAAGAGACAGATACACAAAGCATGAGGAAATAGTGATTAACTTTCTGCTGCCCATGGTATCCCAGAGCTTAGCTGCATTTCATTTAATGATTAGACACTCAAGCAAAGAGAACAGTGTATTGTTTATGTAAGGACTTTGCCTCCTCTTAGACATGAGATGAGACACTTGATGTTATATCCCAATGTAAAACGAGAGGCAGAGGACTGATTAATCGCTGTAAAGGAAATATCATTCTTGGGGGAAAAAACTGTTCCGTGGCTCACTGTCACTTGCCATGCCTAGACAGGAAAAGCTGTCAGGAATAAAATAGCTATTAAATAAGCCAGATCAGCCTGAGCAAGCACTGAGGAGACACATCAACCATCATGGCTTTTCTGACTGGGCAGAGGCAGCAGAGATGCTGCTGGCCCTTGTGAAACTCCGGTCTGGTGAGAAGAGCATAAACTTCTCAGGAGAAATGCCCGAGCTTCAGACCCTGTTCACACCTCACACTTTGGTAGCAGGGGCTGCTTTCCCACACAGCAGCTCCACACACAGCTCACACTCAGAGTTCACTGCACCAATGAGGCCAGACCACTCAATGGATATTATCAGGGCTGTCTAAGGAGAGTACCCACCAGAACAGACGCACTCACAGTTTCAGTGGCATTCAACAGAGCTTGAGATCTCAGCCCCTAGGAGTTCTCCCTTAATGACTTCCAAAACATCAGTCTCCAAAAGTCTTTGTTTTTTTTTCTTGTAGAGAGCAAAGAATGTCTTTATGTCTTCACCAAGAGCAGAAAAGGTTTGCAGGAATGAACAAATGGGCCCCAGCACCTCACCATTTGAGAGTCCACATGGGACCATTCCTTACTGCAACCAGCAGCAGAGGATTAGCATCAACATTAATAGCCAACACTTTGACTAGACGTGACTGCACCAACATAACAGTATTGAAATTAAACCATTTACCAGCAGCTAAGCTAACTCAGATATCTTTATGTCACATTCTTGTTGCTGCAGAGCAAAGGAAAACATCTTGAAACATGAGAACTAATGAGACCAAAGTTGTACCTGCTCATACTGTATTGTTTTATCTCCGCCTTCTGCAATTTCATCCAGCTGTAAAGAAAGAACTCAAAAATCATGGTTCATTGAATCAGCTACAGAGGAAGGAGAATGAATGGACCCTTCTCCACTCAATCATGACTATTTGCAGGGGAAATTGTGCTGAAATAGGGGTTTATCAGATAGCTCCAGCTGGCAAAGACCCTGCTGCACTGATCCACTAAAGTAGGCACCCACTGGCATGTAGCTGATCCAGAAAATCCTTTCCCTGACTCTCTCAGCAGCATCTACTCTTTTCCCCTTTGGTTTCTAGACTCGCTCTAACCTCTCTTGTCTCAAGCTGGCTTGGCCTGCCCACTGGGCAGCCTCCTGGGAAGCAGCTGAATGTGGGGCCAGGTCCTGGAGCTCCTCCTGGGGTCCACACTCCTCAGGTGGGAGGCTCCTGGTTGTGATGCATTCTACCACCGTGGCTCTGTCTATCCTCAGAATCTTTGTTTGCAATCTTCTGTGGTTAGCACAGAAAATGCTCTTCTGAGTGACTGTTGTTCCATCCACCTCCTCTATAGTTAACACCTAGTTAGTCTCTAGAGTGTTAGCTCTAATATGTACAGCCCAGGCTTCCTTTCTCACCCACAAATTTATTTTTCCATTGTTGTAATTTTGTTACTTTTTCCTATAAACTTTCACTCTTAGCTACAATTTAATTTAGGCTTTAAGTTAATGAATTGTTCAGTTTATGAAAAGCCTTTTTCACATCTGTTTACCAGAAAAATTTAAACTACTTGCTGATTGAATTCTTCTGTGCCAAGACTGTGCTTAATAAAGCATTTCACCCCTGCCTATCCCACTGGTTTAATATTTGACATCAAGTGTCAGCTCTCCAGTCTGTGTCAATGCAGTTCACCTACTCAGCTAACATGCTTTCCTACCTGGTTGTATGACCTGTGTTGAGCATAATTACATAATGGCTAAGAAGCAGCAAAGCACAAGTGGCTTGAATGTCGCAATCTCTAAAAAAGCTGTTTTGTAAAAGCTTTAAAAATGTCAGTTTGTTAGTCAAGCACAAAATTTAAAAAATAAGGGCTTTGAGTAATTTATTGCTTTACAAAAGGATCTCTGCCTTTAAAGAGGGCTTCACTCACACACATTTTCATTTGGGAACCTGAGCTCTTCTGGGCAAGAGCAACATTACACTTTTTTCAGAATATTTAATTTTGTTTTCATTAATAAATACCTATGAATAAGAAAAATGTAATTGCAGAAGTGCCCTTACTTTGAATGTGCAATTTGTTCCATTTAACACCTTGACGTTAATGCTAAAGCATTTATTTTTCTTCATTAAAATAATTATTCAAAGAAAGGCTGTCCTTACCACAAACAGAGTACATCTTCACTCTGACTTGAACTGGAAAGAATAAAATTGTATGGACTGAAGCAAAGCAAGTGACAGTCATTTACTGCTGTGGCTTTCAGCACAAGCCTCAGTCCACATCTTCCATTGGAACAAAAGAGGGGCAGTTTCTGTTCACCTGAACACCACTTGTTCCACTGCAACATGCAGCAGAAAACCCATTAAGTTTCATGAGATGTGTGAAAAACAGAGAAATAATTGATGAAAATAGCCTATTTAATAAGTATTCTGCTGCCAAATGATGTGACTAATGCAGTGCTAGGAAAAAAACCCACAACCTGGCACACTGAGAACATTCAGTTCACACAAGGCCTAGAAAATCTCCTGAAGTGATCCAGTTCTATACTCCAAAATTGACTTTAGTTTTTGAGCTGCCCGGCTAGAAGGAAAGATTAGTCATTTGCACCATCATGTTACAGCAGCACAAAGGAGACAGCACAACAGTGGGCATGCTGAGGAGACCGTGACAATTTACCCAATGCCAGTTCCTTTGCTACAGGTGGCCTGATTCCACATCCAGAATCATTCAAAGTAAAGCAAAGTATAAGCAGAAAGGGGAGCCCTTCTCCAAGTCATTAAAAACACAATTTCTTTAAACTTAGAAATCTACCTTTTTAGAATTCTAAAAAAATGGTTTTTGTCATTAGGAAAGTTAAGTCTATCTCCAGCCTGAAGCAGAAAGCCTACCTATAAAACAGAAATGTCCTATTTCACACTGGGAAAAAAAAGTTGTTGTTTACCTTCAAAAAACCCTAGAGGAATGTGTGATTCATTGGTTGTTTACTTTAACAAAATTTTAAGCCACTAGAGATTCATCTATTGCTAATTCAAAAGTTGGCACAATTAATACAAACATTTGTTTCATAGTAGTATAGATTAATGGGAAGGGAGTGAGAGGAGGGAAGTCAAAGGATTATGAAGAGGCAAATATTTTCTGATAATCTGACACTTAACTGTCCTTATTTTTGAAGTGCATTTTGCATAACATTTGAAAGCTAACAGAAATCACCACTTTTGAATAGGCAGCAGGTTTAGGCAGATGGATGTGATTTGGGAAATTTGTAAGGCAAGAGTAATTTTTTTTAACTTAGAAATAAGAATTTTATATGTGCACAACCAATTTTTGAATTGCCTGATAAATCATACCACTCCTATTAATAAGGAAATAATCACACATTTTTCAGTCTGCAAAGAGTAGGTTTCACCACTGAGTTCTAAGGACCAGGCTTTCCTGTTCATAGGTGTTTTAGAACCTTATCACTATATTATTTTGTCTCATGACATCCACTTGTAAAGATTCAGAGTCCCCACCCAACCCATCCACAACTCCCTGCTCTAAGACACTGCCTGTTCTGCCTACAAACAAGAACACCTCTGTTTCTGGGTGGGGACTGCATGGCCACTGAAAAGAGCACATCAAACACCATCACTGGGAAGGCCCCCACAGCCCAGATCCCACCTTGGCGCTGGGGTGGGATGTGGTGGGGCAGTGTGACATGGGCAGGACACAGCACTGACCCACCCTTCACAGCCCAGGCTCCTCAGTGCAGTGCCTGACACTTGCCCAGTCAGCTGCTGTGAGCTAACTGCATCTTCTGCTTCCCTGCACACAAATAAATGCCAACTGCCAGAGAAATCCTGGCTTTGTTGGTGGCTGTGTTGTCATCCAGGGGAGAAACTGGGGGGAAGCTGAGATTTTTTTTAGCTCAGATCTCCTCCTTGGGCCAGGGAACAACCAACCTAAGCAGCCATTTGTAATTTTTCAAGAAATCTTTCTAAGATTTTACTAAGAACTGTAAGTCTTTACAAGGACTTTATGAAGACCAACCAAGTTGAAAATAAACATGCCATACAAAAACTATTAATCAAGTCAATAGAGAGCAAGAAGGAAAACTTTACAAAAAAGATACAGGAGTCAGAGAAGAATCTGAAATAAATTTGAAAGTATAGCTGGCAGTGTTAGATATCAAGAAGCTTTTTCTCAAAGTATAGAGGGGGACTCAGCCAAGGATGAAGAAAGATCATTTCAGAAAGGAATGAGAAATACAGCCACAAAGGATGGTAAAGCAATCCAAGCATTAAATGAATACTTACATGTTTACAACAAAGATGCCTAAAAATCTGTCAGATGACACTGGCTGTATATCTGCTATCATGAAAGAATTCAGAAGCAGTTAAGGAAAAGCATTAAGCTAACTGGAGCAGTGGAAATGAAGGACAAGACCACTGGAGAGCCTCAGCTGCATGACAGCCCAAGCAGGCTCAGATGGAATTTGCCAGCCTCATCAGTGCACACATCAGACTCACTCAGCCTGTTGACTGCAAAGCAGCACTTGGAGACAGTGCCCAGCACTGGCACCACTCTGCCCACTGCAGTCTGAGGAAGGAGAAGCCTGACCCTCACAGAAACTGATGACAAAGTTATATCAACGATCCTCCTTAAAAAAAAAAAACAAACCTAAAATAAAATTAAGTTAGCCCCCCACAGCTTCAGTTGGTTTGATCATGCATACAAACACCCAGGTGGGTAAGACTCGTGTTGACCTGAATAGTACAATTTTAGAAGGCAAAATTCCACACTATTCAGCCTCCTAGCAGTTGCAAGGTGTTTCATGTGTGCTCACGCAGACAGTGATGCTCCTTAAGAGGTTCAGCTTTACAGTAAGTCTGTTACTGCCTTCACACTAATGACTCAAATAACATGATTACAGTACGGAAAACAAGAAAAAATGTTTAATAAAAAGCAACAAAACTGGTTATCAGCTCCAACAGGGCTCAAAGCTCAGAAGGAAGACTGAGCTAATATATAGTGAATCACTTACTTAATGAGTTAACCTCCTCCTGTTTGCAAATTGTCCAAAATCACTTGGCACATGTGCTCCTTTTTCAGAGTTATTTGCAAAACATCTCTTTCAAATAATTCTGATATTCCAGATTGCTCACAAGTACTTCTTTGTAATTACGCAAGATTAAAATAATTAAATAAACAGATTGGCCTGACTGGTTTGCCTAGTGTTGCTCACACATTCCACTTTTCATTTCCCAGATTGGATAGCACTTAGTACTGGGCAGGTCTGTGTCCACTGGCTGAAAGTTCAGTTTTCATGCATTTCTCTAACTGCAGATTTAAAATCTGTCCTTTCCTTCATCCATCCTATATAAAATGACCTGGAAATTAGCTCAGCTGGTTAGAGGATGGTGCTGTCAACACCAAGGTTGCAGGTTTGATCCCTGTGTCTGCCCTTCAGTTAAGAGCTGGACTCAATGATCCTTCTGGGTCCCTTCCAACTCTGACTGTTCTGTGGTTCTAGTGCTGAAAATTATTTAACAAGTGATTAAATTACAAAGAACAGATATACGAAGGGGTTTTTTTAAACACTGAGGCTATGGTTTCAACTGCTTTCATATTTTAAATTACTATCTTGTACAGTTTCTCATGGCATAGCATTCTGAAGGCTGATACTGAACGTGTAGGTGATTGATTTTTTCCCCCACCCAAGCAGAGCACCATCCCTGAAGCCACAGGATTGTTACTGGGAATGCAGGCACCTCGCCCATGGCTACTGCTATGTTAAAATTTACTGTATTGATAACTTTATAGACTTCTTTTGTATACAATAAATGATATTTATACAAACAGTAAGTATCAGAGGAAAGATAAAAATCCCTGAAATACACTTTCAGATGAAAGCCTGCAAATATTTCAATGTACTATATAAAGTAGAACTATGTGGATGCTAAAAGCCCACCAGAAACCACAATTTGATGGTGTGAAACCTTGACCCCCCTTGAGATGAGGCCTTCATCAGTCATACTGACAGCTGACCCCATCAACCTAACTTTGGAAAGCAAACCTGTTGAAAAGGCATCTCTCCTTTCCCTTTACACGGGTTAAAAGAAGGAGATGGAGAAAAAAAGATTTGTTAAGCCATGCAGATTCAGCCTGAATCATCCCCCTGTGTTTCACAAAATTATTCCTGAAAAGATCTTAGTCTTTGTAGAGATGAATAAAGGTGTTTCATGTAATCCTCAGATTCATGGGGCAACTAAATATTTGTTTTTTCACAGTAAGCTATTTATGTATAAGATTCTCTATGTTGTGGATCTAATCACTTTTACAGTAGTCTGTGGGAGAAGCTAAGTTGGAATTCCAGGCATGTCCTACAATTATCTTGGGCAGCTCACTCCAACTCATACATATTTTTATTCTTTTGGTGCCCTCTCCTTAGTGCCAACTTAGACTTCTTTTTTTTAAAAAAAGTGAGAAGTATTCCTCTTTACAATTTCAGACTTTTTATTTCTGACAGGAAGGAGGCAGAAGGGTACTGCAATTGCTGAGAATATAAGCACCAAGCTAGGCACAATTTCTCTAAATTACAATCTGCTTTGTCAAATATCTAGGCATCCTCAGCTGATCATGTTTTAAATAGGGCTGGCTCCTTTTAAACAAATCACTCGAAAGCCTGGTTCAGAGTTATTTAAAGTGGCTGGTATTTTATGACACCACGAGTGCTGCACAATGCAACTGCTGAGCTTTAAAAACAGAGAAACTAGAAAGTGGGTACAAGAAACTACCATCTGTCTCTTGAAACAATTATCATCTTGCCATCTGTCTATACACTAGATAGTGTTTTTGCTGTCAATAATATTTGATTGAAAAAGCTCTTTATGGATACTAAGAAGAGGAAACCATTTTAAGAAAAACAAAAATACACTGCTGATCATTCAAGTTTCTCTTTTCAGCAAGAAAACCTGCCATTGTACTGTGCTCTGCTGTGAGACAAAACATGAAGGGTACATTGCAATGATACTGGTCCCCTTTGTAAATGAGACAGTGCTTCTTTACCATTATTTCATTCTTTATGAACTCCTTACTATAAAAGATGCATGAAAAGTCCAAAACCTAATTCAAACTGGGAATAGAATGAGGAAAAATATCTTAGAAATTTGCTTTGGACTTTCTTCCCCACATTTATTTTTCTCCACCCCAGAGTAGTCCACAGCAGATGACCAGTTTAAGCCCTTCAATGAACCTGGTGGCTGCAGTCCTTCATTGCCCAACCTCAAAAGGGGTTTAGATCCCAACACAGGAGGGACAGAAAGCAGGAGTTACCCTGCAGATCCATAAACCATGGATGCTATTGCTCCCTAGCATGTTTCAGCTAATCTGGAAGCACAATTACATGGCCATTACTGTCTTGAATTTGAGCACATCAGAGTTACCCTTTGACCATGTTATTAGTATCTTCATTGTAATTATGATTATTAGTGCCACAATAGTCTTTTAAGGCCCACCCCTAAAGCTTGGATCACCCAAGACCTTTCAGGAAGACTCAAAAGCCTAATGAGGGGCTACATTTGTTTTCAGGCTGTTGCAACTCCTCCATATCTGGCTCCTGTGGAGTCAAATGGATGCAGCACCAGACAATTACTGAACCAGCATCTGTTTAGAGTCTAGTGATAATGACATTTGTAAAATCCAATGAATGTTTTATCAAATGAATCAACTGCATTTAGTGTTGGGGGAGGAAAAAAATAAATAAGTTTCATTAAGAAGTTAATGCACTGTTTTTCCTCATCTATAAAAATTAAATCCTTTAAATGGGGAAAAATAGTTTTGTGATCTAATTCTAATCCTTTATGACAAACAAGTAATCAAAAAAATTTCAGTCAATCAGTAAAGGTCCAGTGACAGATGAGACATTTAAATGAAGGACAGATGAAAGGCAGGGACAGCTACAGGTATGGGACTGTACCTTTCATTTGAATTTCATTTTGGGAGACTATGAGTTTGGCTGATGGGTGGTACTGGGTTTTTTTCTGTGATCATGTTTCATGTAACATTTTAAGAGAATTAATAGTATTTTAACAGATTGCCAAAAATTTTCCAAATTGTACTATATACTGAGAATGGAAGTTGACAATGCATTAAAAGACAAAAAAGCAAAAAGTTCACTTGTCCTGCAGCAGCACCCACCAGTATGGTGGAGGGGCAGAGGCAGCTTATGTCAAGTGTGCTCTGTAACATGCAGAAAGCAAGTGCAGAAAATTCTTACTTTGAAAATCATAGTTATTAGTGAAAAGCTGAATAAGCATGGCTGGATTTCCAAATGGGCTTGAGTATAGCAGATGTTCCCTGGACTCTTATGACTAAATCACAAAACTTGTCCTAGCCTGGAAATGCAGAAAACATGAATGTAGACTTAATGTTGGGGGAGGAGAGGAGAAGAAAAGAAAAGACAGCATAAGAGCACATAGCAGCTGGATTTCCCGAGGCACGTGTTTTATTCATAAGTGTAAGCTGGTGAATAATTCACATGCAGCAGCATGTAGCAGAAGCCACTTAAAGAGCCTTGCCAGGGTCATTCCTGGACTTGGCTTTGCAAGTTGTTGTGCTGAGTTACTTACTCCAGCTCTTTTTGGAAACATTCCTCCAGTGGAACTGAAAGCAGAGAGCTCAGCTGTTTTTATTCCAGATCCATAAAGTGGTGATATTCTTTGGGAGAGTTACTGGGAAATAATAAATCAGAGTAGCAAAGAAAGTTCTTCAGATAGTTTTCAACCAAGTGTCTTGGAAAAACACAAGCACATTTTATCAGGAAAGCTTTCACCAGCAGGCTCCAACTGCTTTGCATCCACGGAGCTGAAAACTGACCAAAAAGGCCAACAAAACTGCTGAAGGCAACCAGTATGGTTAAACATATGGATCTGATTGACTGGCTTAATCTGCACACTCATTCTGAACCAAACTGGAGAAAACCACACAGTGACCTGGAGCTGGATGAATAGGTTCAGTTGCTAAAGCTATCTGTGAATCAATGCAACAGAATATCAGTATCTTCACCAAGCCATTCCATAGCAAGCTCCACTCACCAAAGGCATGAAGGTGGAAGATTAAAGTGTTAAAATGAAGAATATCACTTATAGTTTAGTTTAAGCTTTTTTCATCACTCAATGCAAATTAATCACACTGGATATTTTTTTGATAAGAACAGTAAATCATATCTAAGTAGTTCACATGAAACACTTTTCCTACATTTTGAGTATCAAATCACTGGCTAGTTTCTGATATTTACCCTCTAGGCCACAACTTATCAATTTCTTACTTCTTCACTCAAACTCCAAGGCAAAAAAAGAAAGAAGGATTCATGCAAATAAACTCTGTCCAACCTCATATCACAGCACAGTTCTTCAGGTTCCAAATTCAAAATCTACACACCTTCCTCGCATGTGGCACTTATCTCACCACACCGTGAGTAAGCATGCTGTGTGGTAGATAAATTTTATAAGATTATAAAATCTTAACATTTTATCTTATGAAAATAACAGTGAAGCTTGCTGCAAAGGACCAGTGAGCAGAGCATTCATTTTCCCCATCACTTTGGGACTGAGGAGGAGGACACAGCCTTCTCAGTTCCTTAATCCTTCTCACAGACCCCAGTTTTCCTTCATACCCATATCTATAATTCCTCTTGAGTTGAAAACTAATCAAGCCAGTCTGTGCAGAAAAGGGCAGCTTGATAACAGAGAGGAATTAGACCAAGCTAATAGCACGACTACAAGAGCAAGATAAAACCAGCCTCTCTGGTATGGAAACAGGAATGGAAAAGGGATAAAGAATGTTTTTCACCTGATACTTTTCTTCAGACACATAATTCTGAAAATCTCTTGGAAATGAAAGTGGAAGAGTGGCAACAGCTGTAGGAATGCTGGTCTGTACAGCCTGTGACACAAGACCAAATACCACGGCACTTCACATGTGATAGCCAGGCTGGAGAGTCCCCAGGCAGCACAGACAGAAAGAGCTAGAGGCCTTTATTTCAGTTTAGCACCACTGCCAACAGGAGAGTCACTCTGCCTAGGCAGCTTCACTATAACTCTTTCTCGCCCAGGAAAATCAGCTCCCTGAATCCATGACTGCAAAACCAAGTTTCCAGTGTGCTTTGTGAGGCACCCTAAGTTTCCTTGCTCAGTTCAAATAGCCAACATAATTGCCATTAGCACCAGCAGAGCACAGAATGAAAGTGAAGGTTAACTCTGCTGCTTTCTTACAGCCAGAAACCTCTAGATAGTCCTGAATAGTTTGGTTTTTTCCTCACTGGCATCTCTGCTAGAAAACATGAAGTATTCAGGAGTGACAAAATGCAATAGTGAGGCTTCTGACTCCAGTCTGCTCCTGTGTACTCTGGGTCAGCCAGCAGCTTATGGGAAGCACTTAGCTTCCCCATAAAGGTCATGTCTAGCTGCTCTCCTGCTCAGCAAGCAGTAGGGACAACAAAAAGATCTCCTGAGCACTTTTCTAGGTACAGGATTCAGGGATGCATCTGCTGCAGAGTGCCTTGTAACCACTAGATAACCATCCTGGTTCCAAAAGATTCAATCCATAAGTGCAACTGACTCACGAATGAAAGTGGAAGAGGGCTAGGACAAGTAGTAAGAATTTTCCCCTTCCTTTCCTTTATCATGCCATGCTAATTATGAAGTTCAGATAAGCTAAGGATTTTATGATGTTATAACAGAAGGGATTTAAAGTCCTAATATTTTATTCCAATCTCTTTCAGAAGTAGAAAATGAGAATCAAAAAGCCAGTTATTTTAAGAATTCATAAGTTATTGCACTCTACTGCCCAGTACAATGAACTACTCTCTGTTCATGTCAGTTGTTAATAAGAATTTACCATAATATAGCAACTCAGCATGATTAAAAATACACCACAAAGGACACTCACCTCTAAAAATAGCTATTAAAAAAAAATGGACAAAGTCAATCTGAAAATAGATAGGGGGGGAAGGAAAAGAAGAAAAATATTTTAAGTAGGGCAAACCATACTGGATGCCAGGAATGAGTGCATTATTTCAAGTTCATAAAACATTTTTAAATGAATGTATAAGTAAAGCATACAATAGTATATTAATCCAGTCAGAGTCATACACAGTCACTTATTTTAAACCAAAAATAGCAGCGGTTCCAGCTCTCTTCTTAGGTATCCCCACAATGGGTTCATTCATGCAAGACAGCAAGAACTGTGGCATTAACAAATTAAGGGTCTCTGTGTGCATTAAAGATATGGGTAGTCTTGCCCACTGGTTTTAGCTTTTAAAGTTCACCCACACAAAAACCAAAACAAAACAAACACAAACATAAACAAACAAACCCACAAACAAACAAAATCCAAGGAAACAAAACAAACACACACACCTAAAACCCCCAAAAACAAAACCAAACCCCACTACACAAACCCTGCAGCTTTACTGGAATAATTCAAACCAGCTCCAAATTTGCACCATGGAAGTGGATTTCATTAAAAAAAAGCCCAAGTCCATCTTTCCTGAAGTTAAGCAGACACCCAAATGCTCTGCTGGTTCAGCACCAGAGCACCCAGCAATTGGGATGTTCACCCATAATATAATAATATATAATATATATATTATATATTATATATAATATATAATATTCCACCTATTAATTGTGATTGCTATTGTAGCACATAGAGTTAAATGCAGTGCAAGTATTTAATGGCTTTAGCACTATTCTTTTCTAAGGTTTCAGAGGAAATACTGAAACATACAGTTCTTCAGAAAACATCTGAAAAAATCCCCCAAAAAATCCTGAAACTATCTAAAAAAATTTTTTCTTCTTCTTTGGAATTCATGTACCAAAATATACAGTGTCTAAATCTATCTGGATTCATCCTGTCTTAAAAAAAGAGCCTTATTCAACATACAGCTGTGACTATTTCCATGAAATGTACTTTCCCTTATGGCTTCCTTCCTGAAACCAAGTCACTTGAAAATCAAGTTTAGAATAAAGATTTTTTGGTTCACAGTGATTAAAGCCAGCAAGAACAGTTAAATTGTTCAAATGCCAAGTGTGTGCAATTTTCTTGCAAAATCCTTAGGTCTCCCAGTCAGAGAGATTTAACTTTCACAGATGCTGCACAGCCACTTACAGGTTTATTCTGTGCCATAGCTCAGCTCCACTGGGGGAAAGAGAAGCCAGGAAGAGGGGAGTTAAAATTCCTCCAATGCAGATACTCGACAGAGATTCAGTGATTCCTTCCTACAGGCAACCTTCTCAGATACATAGTGAAATAAAGAAAAAAAACCCGCAACGTTTTGGACAGCTCCAGTGAGTCTAACCCCTGTAATGCTGCCAGTGTGCGACCACATGAACTATGAAGTGACAAGTGTTTCAATAATTTGCCTACCTTGAATACTAAAAAAAATTATTTACTTTTATGGGATACAGGAATACATTTAACTAGACCTACAGACATCCATTGGCTGTGATGGACAAAGCATGCAACACAACCCACCCCAAACAGCACACCCTGTCACCCCAATGTATTTTAGCATCCAAAAGAAAGGTTAACCTTTGGAAAGATCTTATTGAATCTTGTAAATACTACTCTTATCTCAACAGTGCAAAACTCATTTTCTCTTCTCTACTGATATGGATCTATGGAGGCAATTGACTGGATTGAAGTCCAGTCATTTAAACTGAGCAAACAGGTTAGTGCAAATGCTGATAGGTCCTGCAAGATCTTTTGGCCTTTGCAGAGTGAAGTAGTCTGGACTCAGGTCAATAAGTATGTTACTATTTGAGGATCTTAAAAGGGCACATGTTAGTAGAAAATTGGACAGTCTCAAGCTTGGTGCATTTCTTGAATTGTAGCAATTGGGAGCAAACACACACAGACCTCCTTCCTGCTTGCTCCAAAGAAGATCATTTATTGCCACAAACCAGGCCTTTTTATGTTCTAAATGTAACGAAAACAAGCACACACTGGCTGCACCGTGGTGTCACTGTTCCTGTGTCCCTTCACCCAGGCAGCTTTGTCACCATGCGATGTCTGTGACCCAGCCAGTCACTGCCCCACGCACAAGGTGACCACAGCCAGCTGCACAACCTGGGTGCAGAGCCACAGCCAGCTGTACAACCTGGGTACAGAGCCACAGCCAGCTGTACAACCTGAGTGCAGAGCCACAGCCAGCTGTACAGCCTGGGTACAGAGCCACATCACAGCCAGCTGTACAGCCTGGGTACAGAACCACAACCTGTCCTCTGGGTACAGAACCAGTCTGTCACCTTGCTGTGAGCTGAACCTTTCCCAGAGTGTTTTTTGGTGAGCAAGAGTGAACTGAATTCAACAGGATTTCTTATCTCACACACTGAATAGGATGTACGAGCTACAATATTTATAATTTGTGCACCAGGGCTTGATCCAAAGCCCATTCAAGTCACCAGAAAGGTGCTCACAGATCTGAGCTGATTGCAGATCAGGTATTAATTGGTATCTAAGTTTGATTTTTCTCCCAGAGCTACAAACAGCAAACACGCACCTCTGCCATTATTCTTGTCTTTGCTTAAAACCAGAATTCAGCTGCTTCAGCATCAGAAGCTGGAAACAGATTTGTTTATTTCTGTGAGTAACATAGCAAATATTTTCATATTCACAATTACAAGCTAATAGAAATTTCACAAAAATGAGGAGGTTAAGATGTTTCAATGTGAAAATTGTTCCTATTAGATCCTTGAGAAAATATTTTTGGTTTATATTACGCATCTCAGGGTTTAGGCATTAGCAAAGGGTGAGTGATCAAAGAATTACCAAAGGTATCAAAAGGATTACATAAAGGTTTGTGAGTTAAACAATGCTACTTTCAGAAAACTACTTCAAGAACTGCCTCAAAACTACCTCAAGAACTTCACCCTTCAGCAGACCTCTGATAAGGACGTAGAGTTCACCAAGCAGGCCAGATGAGATCAGTCCACCACCAAGACCACACACAGGCTGGATATATTTGCTGGCCGTCTGATAGTTCAATAAAAAAAATCCAGAAATGGCTTTTTTGCTGCCTCAGAAAGTGTCTGTACTCCTGGAGTAATGCTGCCACAGTGAAGAGAGAAAAGCAAATTCACACAGCAAGCAGAAGGGCACACAAGGAAAATGAAAGGAAGTAGGAAAAATGCCTCCTGCTGTTAGCTGTGGAGCAGCAGGCTCACCCACTGCCCTTCACCTGCATCCCTTCCATATCACCACATATGTTAAAATAAACACAATCCCAGCCAGAATGGTGTCAGCAAAAACAAATAGAAAGGCATGTTCTGTAAGCATCACTAAAGAGTCATTCCTGACTGGTGTGACTACAAACCACCATCTTTAACAAGCTGGGGTCCTTTTTAATAAGTTACTGGAACTTCTCACTGCACTTGCTAACAGTGCCCTCATCTGGGTCAAAAGGCCACAAGAGACGTGGCCGTGTTTGTTTACACAGAGATGCACCCTTGCTCACAGGAGCAGTCACGTGAAAGAAAAGTTAATGCATTCTTTCAGATCAATAAAGGCATTATTTAAGAATTCAGAGTTCAGGACTGATGAAGATATGAAAGACAAAACCACTATGAAGTAAAGAACATGTAATTACATGTGTATATTCCCCCCCACTCTTATTTCATCTCTTTCTTGTAATATGAGAAATTTTAGATTTTAGGACCCTCTGCACAAAAAGGAAACATTTCCCTCAAAGGATTATTTTCTTTTTTCAGCAATATAAATATATCTATTTGCACAAATACAATATTCTTATCTCAGCAAAACATACAACTGATGCAGCTAAAAGAGAAAAAGTGAGATCCTGGCTATCAGCATTGCCATTCTAATCAAGAGTTCCAAATCCACCCCCATCCCCCTATACCACAGTAGAAAAATGTTTCTGTTTATTTTCTTAATGCAGGCTTACATGCCCCCTGGCTATTGGAATACAAACACAAAAGCAGATGCAGTGTTAATTTAATTCTGTAGCAAGTTTTCAGTGGTGCAGGAGCAACATCAAAGACAGTCTACGAATATCAAATTAAAGTCATCCATCATTCTTCTTGCACCACATTGTCCAAATGGCTTAACCAATATCAATGAGGATTTAACTGCCACCAGCAAGTGGAAACACTGGTATCATAGGCCTAAAATTAGACTAGATTTGAGTAAATTGAATGATTATTAGAGGGGGGACATGAACACAAGCTTCAATCCAGCAAATTTAAAGCCTGTAATCAATCTTCACCAGGTAATCACCACCCATTTGTCACTGAAAATATTGATGCTTTGTTAGATTACAGGAGAATACCAAAAAGCTCCTAACTTCATTAACATGAAAGTACTAAGCAGATCAAGTCTAATTCAGGATAGCACCTGCCCCAGCTATATACTTGCTCTGTCATTTTATCTGCAAGCCTCAGCTTCCCCAGATGTCTAATATATAATTTAATATACCTGCCTTTTGTGGAAACCTGTCACTGCTCTGAAGCCTGCAATCTGTACTTTCTGTGTATCTCCATTTTTATAAATGCATAGACAGGTTTTTGGGAAAGATTTATAGACAGAGAATATTAAGAGCAATTAACACCTCAAAATAATAACAGGCTAAACCACTTGAAGCCACTGAAAGAAACCAGTGTTGAGTATTGTCCTTTCTTTCCCACAGCCTAAAGGATGCACTGAATTGCACACTTAATAGTTGGTGATTCTTCACATTCTTCACATTTGCCCATTAAAATACTGCATATTATCCCTAGTATATAAGGGAGTACATAAGTATTTTTTCAAACCTCCTGTTAGTTTCACAGCTTGTGCATGAAGAAAGTCAAGACAGGCTTCATAACCCCCTGTGCAACAGTCTGACCGGCTGCCACAAGTGTGGAGGAGGACCTGGTGCCAAGGAACAGCACTGGAAACAGAAGCCAGCTGTGTCAGTCAAAGACATCTTCCATTCAAACGCCAGAGGGGAAATCAATTTTTGTTTAAATCAATTTTTGTTTAAAAAAAAAAAAAAGTATCATCAACTACTGTCCTGGGTTGCACAAGCCCCGTTGCTGGCCCTGGGGCTGCAGGAGCCACTCTGAGGAGAGCTGGGGGGGCCCTCTGTGATGGTGCCTTAGGCACAGTGTATTTAATAAAGGGCAAAAGGCCGCTGGTCAGTGAGGTAAAAAGTGTGAGAAAAGCCCTGCAGCACCAAGGAGGATGGAGGAGCTGTCCCAGGCCTCAGCAGAGCCCTGAGGCACAGCCAGCTCCCATTCCCACTGCTCCCTGAGCCTTGCAGCACGGGAGGAGAGAGGCTGGGAGCGACATCAGGCCTGGGACAAACTGGAGAGGAAAGGTGCTCTAAGGTTTTTGTCTTTGCTTCTACCATCCTACTCTGTTTTTCACTTGCAATAAATTAAATTAATTTGCCCCGAGTCAGGTATGTTTTGCCTGTGGCAATAACTGATAAGTAAAGTACCTGCCTTTATCTCAACCTCCAAGATTTCTTATCGGATTTTGTTCCCCATCTTGCTGGTGTGGGTCAGGGAGAGATGTAACAGAGCAGCAGGAGTGGGGCTGGCAGCCATACAAAGTCAGCCAAATGTGACAGCACAGCAGTCCTTTAAAAACCCTCACGCCTCCTGTCTGAGGATGAAGACTCTGAAAGCAGGAGAGAACTGAAGTAGGGAAGCACGTGCTCTGATTATTCACCATCATCCAGAGAGGGACTTCAGGCCTATTTCAAATGTTTGATAAAATGAAACTACAGCTTCAGAAACTATGCAAAACCACTCACACACACTCTCTGGAACC
This sequence comes from Irena cyanogastra, assembly GCA_013397155.1. Taxonomy (NCBI): domain Eukaryota; kingdom Metazoa; phylum Chordata; class Aves; order Passeriformes; family Irenidae; genus Irena; species Irena cyanogastra. Next base: position 240,480 of record VWZV01009956.1, on the reverse strand, counting down.
TAGGATGTTTTTCAAAGAAAACAAACACAAACCAAACCCCACAAACTATACTGTATACTGACAACAGACCAAAATGCATATCGAATTCTTTGGCCTTTGTCACTGGAAAAAAAAAGTTCTGATACCAAGTATTTATCAAGCACTAAAGTATCTGGGAAGTGTTATCCCAGTGCACATGAACAATGCAAAGCAAACAGCAATCACAATTTAAAGTTCAATTTAAATTTCACTTATATTTGGAGTTGGCTGAGCTGTATCACTGCACAAATCACAATTATTACAGTGGCTGCAAAAGTAACATTTCATCAGATAAGCCTACCATGTTCAGAAGAAAGAAGATGAATTACAAAAATCAATTTTCCACTCATTACAGAAAGTGTAAGGATCACTAAAGATCGCCATGACTGTCATAGTGCTTTCTGTAATTTATACAACAATTTCCCAGTTTTTCACGGTGGACTGTCACATATAAGGCAGCATGGAAATGAAGAACATAAAAATAATTCAAGCAACGTTTCTGAGAACAAAACTGTTGCAGGGAAAAAAAAAAAAGCAGTTCTTGGAAAGAGATGTGAAAATGCAGACAAAAACCCATAGGTGGTTGCTACAGAAACAGCCAAAGTGTATCACAGTATCATCTGCAGTTATTCATACAGATCCCTTAACTGAGACAGCAAATTGAATAGATCCCCTTCTCCACAAGAGAACAAAAATGATACATTGCAGTAAAACAAAATCTTTGTGTACTGCCAGCAATACATCAGTTACTCTTCTAAATGAGAAAACAATTATAGACTTGGCTGAGAAGCAAACTTTTTACCCCTCTGTGACTCCTAATAATTCAAATCCTGGAAGCATTTATATGATTTCCAAAAATATTTGTCACTAAACAGCTGAATAACACTAAAGCTCTTTTAGAAATATTTGAAGCATAAAAGTGCAGCTAAATCAAATTATTTAAACTTTTGAAAATATCAGTTACAAGAGGTACTTCCAGCAGTATATTTCAGAGACAGCCCTCTAACAGTAAATAAACACAAAACCAGTATAAACACTTGCTTCAAACTACTCAGTTCATTTTCTTAATGGTGTAATGAATTGTGGTATAGAAAAATCATCCGTTTGGAAGATGAGAAGTATTTTCAGTAATTTTTCATCATTTACAAAAATAATTTCACAATTAGAGAACATACTTAATTTTATCAGTCCTGAATGCATAAAGAATTAAGGCATGTCCCCTAAGAGTGATTATTTCTTCATCTTACTATCCTATTATTTCTATATTTTAAAGCAAAAAAAAGTCACAGAGTTCTCTGAGTGATAGAAATTATTCTTGAACAAACACTGCAAGGAAAGGATTATACGGACAGTATTTTCTGTGATTATATTATAACGATTGCTTTTATTTTCTTTCATAATATCATTCAGTGACCTTCTTCTAATGGAATATGAACTGTTGACTTTTCAAAAATTGTAAGCAATCCTGAGGAGCTGCAGTTTGCAACAATTACAGAGGGATCATCTGCATGAGGATTATCATGCAGAGCCACAAATGTGCTCCTAAGGCTTATATTGGAACATGGTCACATGCTTCACCTTCAAACTCCAGTTCTCAATCATAAGATATAGAATTTATCTTAGTCTATGTTAAGTGCAGGAAGAAAAGCTTTTCCTTGGTACACAGATAGCAAAACCTTGTGATGTGTTGGTTCTTTAAGGAATAATTTTGATCATAGTTTTAGTTGCACCTACACTGAACTTTATTATTAAAAAAGCGAAGACAAAGCCATACAGAAACATATGAAATGACTCTTTAAATAGTAAGTTTATATTTATTGCAGTTGTATACAAAGGTACACATAAGATAAAAATATATGATATATTAATGAGCATCAAAGAGAAAACCTCATCACTCTCCACAACTACCTGAAAGGAGGCCATAGCACGATGGAAGTTGGTCTCTTTCCCTGAGTATCAACTGCTAGGATGAGAAGAAATGGCCTCAAGTTCCATTGGGGAGATACAGATGGGATACTAGGAAAAATTTCTTCCTTGGAACAGCCTGCTCAGGGAAGTGGTGGAATCGCCACCCCTGGAGGCACTTAAAGGAGTGTAGGTGTGTCACTTGGGGCCATGGTTTAGTGGTGAACTTGGTAGAGTTGGATTAATGGCTGGACTTGATGATCTTAGAAGTATTTTCCAAAATTATTCTGTGATTCAGTGATCAAATTTCCCTGAAAATGCCCTCAAAATACTATATCGTCCCTTACTTTTCATGTGGTTTCTCCTTTTCACAAGAGAAATTATCCACTATTTCATGATAACACATAGCACTCAGTGGAAACAAGTCCAATACAAATGTAATACTGGTCTTTGTGGCCAGCATTTGTAATACCATTAGTACTCAACCCATAAAAGGGCTCAGGCTTTTCAATGTCACTTTCAAGCCAGGTCACAATCTGACGCAGGGCGTGAAAGAAGCCCTAGTGACAGTCTGACATATTTAAGCAGAACCAGACTTATCCTTTTTCTTATCCTCTCTCTATCTCCATCAAAAGATGACAGTACCCTATAAGGCTCAGACCCCAAAAGAAGAGAGGGTCAAGCCTTTCCTTAGCAGTGGCATTCCAACCTAAAAATTCAAATGGAAAAATCCTTGCAATAGAGAGAATCAGCAAGCTCTGAGAGCTTCTTTAAACACGTAGGTTTAACTGGACATCAGGGGCAAACCTGTTTGGCATAAACCTTGGCTAGGGCTGAAATTATATTAACAGCCTTTGTCTGGAGGGTCTTGCTGTACCAAATTAGAGCATCCCTGAGCCTTCCCAGGAGCTAAGCTGTCACTTGCCTTGCTCCACAACCGGATAGATGGAGCAGAGCAGATGAGAACAGGTGTACGGGTATTTCACCTTCCTGCAGCAACAGGAAGGTGAAATACCAGTACACCTGTTTCTTTTCCTTTGGCACTCAGTCTCTGTGCTCATTTTTCAGTTTTCCAGGCCAGTCCATCATCCTGGCTTTCCAGGCTGGCAGTGCTTTACCAGAACAGCAAGCACATAAAACCAGTGTGTGCCTCCTGGTTTCCTGATACTGCAAAGGAGCAGGGGTAAAGGATGTTCAGAGCTTTATCATAAAGAAGGAGGTAAGAGATCAGTATATAGAGAACAAAAATTGCTCATAAGGGAACTTTTATCACATGCTAATCATGCCTCTGAGACGCAACAAAGCAGAAAATGTAGCCAAGTCCCTCCAATGTCTTAAAAATGTGATCCTGTGGTAAACACCGTTACCTGAAAGTGCTTAAAATATTTTTTATTTCCCAAGATTCCAGAGAAAGTAATAGTAATACATTTGTACTACTAGGAGAAAAGAAGTTGCCTATGAAAATCAGAAAGGTATGCCCAAACAGTAAACAATGAAATGCACAGTTCTGAAAGCAAATCCTATCTTGAATACAGCTGATGTATTGGCCTCACTCTGGGTGAACATTCATTATCTTCACAGGTGAAGTGATTTTCATCTATGCACAACAAGACCTTTTTGCCAAAAAAGTGGACAGTAGATGATACCTGACAAGAATCTGAAAGATTTGCTCAGAATTATGATTTTTGGCTCTGGTAACTAGCTTGTTCCACCCACCAGTGCAGCTTGATAATTCTGCTCTTGGGACAGAATGATGCCTTTTGTGCTAAGGATTGCATGTTCATCTGAATGAAGTTAGTGTCTGTTTCTTCTGTTCTTCTGTTTCAATATTCTTGTCAGATTTAGCACCGATGAACAATAAAAAAATATTACTATATTTATCTCACTGAATAAAGAAACAGTGATATACAGTAACTACCATGAGCAAAATAAAGTTATAACTGTGAATGAGAAAAGCAGAACATTGACTGACCCAGCATTATCCTTCCTTACAATCACTAGTAAGTGACCCGGAATAAAATCACAGAAAATATCTGTTGTCTGGTCTGAGGAGCAGACTGCACAAAGAAAATCTTCCTTGATAGTCTGCCCTTTCAGTTATGTGAGAGATCAAGTGATGCAAACCACTTCTGAGCTCTGTGGTTCCTCCACTGAACCTGCAGGAGACCTGGTCCCTATGAAGAGAGAACCTGAAGTGCACAGCTTGAAATGGAGCTCAGATATCTCCTTACCAGGTTCCCAAACTTAATGTTACAGAAACCACGACCCCCAACTCATAAGTGGCAGACTCTAGGCATGGTTCACGTGTGCCCCTGCCAACCAAGCAGCTTCACCTCTCACCAGAATAACACTCTGTGCCAGAATCTGCCTCTCAAATAGATCATCTTCCTTCTGCATCTTTTTCCTCCACAAAAGAAATTAGCAGGCAAGCAAAGTCTCTCACATTAATAAAGCTGGACGCACTCTGAACTCGGAGACAGCTGTCCCAAGTACCAGCCATCCAGTAGATATAAGAAACTAATTTTTCTCCATCTTGTTGCCCAAGTGTTTGGAGTAAAACATAGCACCAATCTCTTTGCTAATCTCCTATTAAGGGTTCTCAATTACATTTGCAAGGGGAAAAAAAAGAGTGTTTTAAAATTGCTTAACTTACTATGATCCCAGCAGGAGAAACTCGACAGCTAATAAGAGAAGACATTTCAAAAGACATATGAAAAGCTGTCCCAGTATGGTTCCTGCAGAAGTTTGCTCTTTTCATAAACCTCAAACTCAAAAAAAAAAGTCTGATAGCAAACATTATCTTTAAAAGAAACCATTTGGAACCACCTTCTGAATAAAAAATAAACCTGTGAAGAAGGTTCTGAAACACCACACACATATACACTTTAAACACTTTTCATCTTTCTTTGCAGTTTGAAGGTGACTTGCACACATTTTTAGACTCTGGGGAACCCCAAAAGAAAGCATATAAGCAGAACAGCTGAGGCTCCAGCCAGAAATTGAGCAGTTGCTGAGAAGGTTTGGAGAAGGCTGCTCAGCAGAGCTACATCTCAGCTCTGTTCCAGTCCTGCCAGCACCTCCCCAGCCACCCCGACTGCTAAAGGAGAGTGCAGAGAGGTTTTGCTGCAGAGCCATGGGAGAAAGCTGCCCCTCAGTCAATGAGGGTACATCACTGCATTTCAGGAGACAAATTCCTACTGAGCCACAGTACACCAGCCTTCTCTGCTGCTGCTACTAGCATAGCCATTAATTTTCCCAGTGGTGCTGTTAGTCTTGCACAACTCAGAGGTTTCTGATTTTATTGTTCATGGGGTAGGCAGTGACATTTTGAGGGCAGCAGCTCTTCTCTACTATCTCTTTTCTGGCCACCCAGCTTTAAAGATTACTTCTATCAAAGAAGACCTTTCCTTACCTGCCGCAAATTTCTTGACTGTAGCAGCACTAACTAAAATTAAGCTGAGTGCAAGAGGTGCTTTGCATTTGTGGCTAGATGAGAATCCCTCAGAGAGAGGCGTTAAAAATCAAAGTGCTACCAAAATTCCCCCATCTCAGTGAGAAAAGGAGTTGCTTTTACAGAGGTACTTCGTAGCAGATAAGGGACAGTTGGACATCTTTTCTTCCTGAAGGAGAGACACAAGTTAGGGAAACTAGAAAATGCCTGACTGTGAGAATTATGGGGCAAGACTAGGGAAAAGTGTGAGTGAGCCAAAAGGGCCTCACCTCAAAGTGTCTGAAGATGCCATGACAAATGTCCCACATCTAAGATACTGGACACTTAAGGCTGACTATCCTGCTGCCAGAGGCTACTGAGAAAAATATAGTCAGGACCAGGAGCAGGCCAGTGTGAGAAGGACCATCTAGTTTCTCTACTGGACAAGCACCATGGCAAGAGAACTTCTCTGCTTCTAAATGCAGGGTACAGAGAGAGTAGACAGCCCAAAGTTCTGCTCCAAATAGCGACATGAGTTTGCCACTAATTTTTTTCCCAATTCTCCAAACAGATACTGAGTAAATGCAAAAGTGCTTGACAAAGTAGCCAGAGTACACATCACAGAGAGCTCAAACTACTTTCTGAAAAAAGGGATTTCTTGGTAGTCATTTATTTTACCGCAAAAACTTCATTGTTCTCTACAGCCAGCAGCACACATAAGGCTTATTCCACTAACAGGCTTCTAATGTCATACATCCAGGCTGGAAATTCTTGGCAAGATGCAGCAGCTTTGCCTCTTCAAAGCGTGACAGGCAGCCCATCATGACACAGCCCGTTAGGACACGCAGGGTGGAACAGCACATTACAACTGCCAGATCATAATGACTTCTTACTGCCTGCTATAACAGAAGCTTCTACAATGTGCAAGTTAAACTGTGTGCAATGTGCCAGCAGATGGAGAAGGGGAGTTTAAGGGACCCCCTGCCCAAGTTGCCTGGTTATTACTGGCTTCAATAAGAGAACTCCTTGATGGACTTTTCAAAGCTCATAGCTAGACAGGCACAGGAGGTAAACAGGCCCACCGCAAAGACAAACATACACACAAACCTGTGAGCCAGGACCAACAAAACCCTTACCCAAATGCTTCTGCTGCATTAGTTAACTACAACTGGAATTCATGAAGCATATATAAAAAAGCTGCAAGGTTTAAATCAGGTTGACTCCTTTAACAAGCACACCACTTTTAAAGGGCTTTGTGACCACTTTTGCCTAAGCAGTGTAACTGTTTTTGTGTGATGGTTACCATTACAAAACTTGCTTCAACCAGACAAAAAGCAATTCCAAAAATACACAGCACTCAGCCACTGAGGAATCTGGCTGTCCTGTGCTAGTTCAACTCACTCTGTCACCCTCAGGCTTCTTTGCATAATCACCACAACAGAAGAATTTGGTAAGAATCACTGGAGAATCCATAAATGCAGCTCAGCAGTGGCTTCAGCTTTATGCATGATAGAGGAGAAAGCTGATCTTTGCCAGTCTGTCTTTCCATATAATAAAAAAATCTGACTGTTGTTCAGAGAGGGCAAATTGTGTGCTACAGCTGTGGTAACTTTTCACAGTATTTTGAAAAGGCTGGAATGAGACAGCCAAAACAGGAGTCCCTGATTTCAAGGAGGCAATATTATGAACTCCATTATGCTTCCAGGTATCAGCAGAGTTTCTGTAGACAACTTACAAGTACATCTTCAGAATACATCAATTCAGCCACAAACCAAACTCACTAGAGAAATCCTCCTCTTTCTCACTCACCTGTCTCTGTCCTTCTCCAAGTTGGCAGCCCTACACAGAAATGGATTGCTCATGGAGAGAATAGTGAGGAGAACACTGAGCTGATGAATGGTTTTTTTTCACCAAAACACAAATTATGAAACCTTCTTACATGGGTTTGCACTTGATTCCAGATAATGGAGAAAAGTCATGAAGGGGACTGCTGCACAAATGCACAACACAGTGTCTTATAGCAGCAAAATCTACAGATCTCTTACCACCAACCACTCAGCAATGCTAAAAAATTCACCAACCTGACCCTGCAAATAACCCACAGTGAAGTAAAAGAGCAACTTGGGAGAGCCAAACTGAGCATTTACACTGAAAAGAAGAATGCACATAAACACTTTTGTTAGCAGCTGTGGAAAAATGTGACATATTCTATTTTTTCATATTTTTGACACATGCAAGAGAACCCTGTCAGTGTGCTGATTACTTCAATACTGTCCAGAATGGGACACCATACAGATGGCATTGCAAATTTTTTTTCTCCATTATATGTTTGACAAATATTATTTGAAAATATGTTAGCAAGACTGTCATCTATGGTATCAACATGCCATTTTTGAGTCCACACACTCATTGTCATTTATGGCAGCCGAAAACCTGGCATTTGCATTGCTAAGGTTGGTAATTCTGTGCATTAGTAAGATTCCTTGTCCTCCCATTAGAAGAGCCTGTTTTCTCTTTCCTTGTAGGGTTAGCTGATGTACACAATACTGAATATATTTATAACAGGTCTTATCTGCTATCTGATTTTAATCACACACAAACTTCAGCCAAAGTAAATAATCTTCACAGTAGAGAAAGCACATGTCGATATTTTTCTGTGACTCTCAGTCAGAGCTTTGAGACTTTTCAAGATAGTTTTCTCTACTAGGAGGTCTCCCAAAGTGATCCAAAGTCAAATGTTTATCATAATAAAGTTGGGATACTTCACTTAAATAGAGAAAAACTCAAAAAGGCTACAAAAATGGGACAGAAATGAGTTGTATGCTCAGTTCTCCTATTCACCACATCAGCACAGTACCATCAACTTAATATTTTTTTTTCAAAGCCATAGAGAGGACAATTGCAGAATTCAGTAGGCATACAATAGGGCCAGATATTCCCTATATTATCCTCATAAGAGACAACTCAGGTTGGCCAGGCTTAGTTTTGAAGAACTATAAATGGAACACATTCAACAGAAGCCCCAAATTTTAGTCTTTAAAATACTGCATAATCTCATTCTCACCAGGTGTGCCCCATCTTTTCCTACACACAGCCATGACACACACAGCTCTACAGAACTATGACACCTGTGCCAGCATTGAACCTCATCTGAGAGAGTATTGGAGAAGTCCATGGTAAATTAGACCCAAGAGAACAGGAAAAGAAAGGCAATTGAACAGTGCTACCAGGCTGAGAGATTGGCAGGGACACAGACATAAGTATTCAGTTTGAGAAACTTCTCTCAAACAGTTACAGAGCAATGCTGCCACTACAATATCAGATGTTACAGATCTTGAATTGAATGCCACAAGCTGGCAAAAGACTTTTGACCTTTTCTCTTTAGCTTCAGCTTCCCTGAGTAGCTGTCACTGCTCATCTCACAGGCTTGTTGTGAAGATAAAGTCATCATTAGCGCTTGTGAAGCCCCCAGACACCACAGTGGTGACTGCTGTTAAAAAACCTGTGAGGAGATTTAGATCTCCTTTTCAGAGCAGAGTTTCAATAGTGTGCCATAAATAAAGCATAGGACCACACACTGAACAATGGAGAAAACATAATACTGAATAGCTGCTCATTTAGTGAGTGCTATTCATCCTGCTCACTGAATGAAGCAGGAGGAAAAAAATAGTATGTGATCCTGTAATGAAAGACTGTATCATGATATATACACACAAGAGTCTAAATCAGGGTTGCACTGACAACTTTATGTTTGATTACTTAATTTTGCAACCTTAAAGATGTTTTTTTAATGTAGTTTAACATTACATTTGAGTTCTTTCTTTAAAAATTGTGTTAGGCAGCATTTGTCAGTAAATGCAAATAACCCAATGCATTATGTATATTTGGTTCCCTCCAGGTCTTTCAGTATGATGAGAATGGTTGCCAAATAACATGTTTAACAAGGTTTTCCACAAGTTTTTTCTGCAAAGTTTTCTCCTGTTTAAATCCTTACAGTGGATTTGTTGAAATAAGTCCAACACAAAGCTATGAAGCAAAACATTTCTATCATAATTATGCAATGAAATTTAAGTCAGAAGCTTTTTCTTTGCCTCTCTATAGAAACAATAAAATTTCCCCTTGATCCTAGTAGGACTAACTTGATAAAAGGCAGTGAAAATTACTGGCAGCCCTTCAAGAGGAGAGTGAAGCCACTACTAACTGAGGAACTAGAGAGCTGGTGCTAAGTCCCATCTCTTAAATATGAATAAGTGAAAATATTTTCATTAGTAATGCGATTTGCTATACCAGCATTCTTGTACTCTCCTGTGGGCTAAATTTTGGCACCTAGCATGGCAGAGCTGTTCCACCTCTCAGTTGCACTTGTACCATTCCTAAGGGACTTGAATATTTCTGTTAGGCACATACAGTCATGGGAACCCAACTCCTACATAATAATATTAAGACTTCAGCTTTGGTTTTGAAATCCTGTTCTAAGACACTTTCTTTTAGTCAGGAGACAGCATAATTACCTAAAGGTAGAGTCCACAGAGACCATCCAAAAGAGAAATGCTCTCCTATAACACGCTCTTTCTTCCTCTCTCTTGCCTTTCACCCCGCTCCCCTTTCCCCTTCTCACTCCCCCATCCCCAGAATATGAGACTCTGGTATTTACAGCAGAACTACTTCCTCCCAATGGGTGCTCACACAAGGCACTGGGATGAACAAAGTACACCACCTCTTTTTGTACACACCAACCCCTCAGGTCAGCTGCAATCTGACAGAATGCCCTTCAACATCCACCAGGTCTGTCCAAAGAAAACAGCAGTGAGAGGCAGATGGAGGCTGCAGTTCTCTGTCAGAAGTGAAAACCACATCTGAAAACAAATGAACAAAACTCAGAGCATCTCAATACTACACTGAGGGGTGTCTGGGTATAGTCTGGGTATAGTTTGTAAACCAGCATGACAACTCTTGGACTTTTCTTTTGAGGGCCAGGCACAAATTTCTGGCATTCCCACTCCTCTTACATTTTAGCTGCTGTAGCACATCTCTTAGTTGATTTCTCTCCTGATTAGGTTAGAGCTTTTATCACAGAATTCACAGATCATTAATTCTTAAGAGAAGGAGAGTCATGTCCCTCCCCTTTTTTTCATTTTTTCTTTATTACAATATCCCAAGGAAGAACCCTGATTTAGAGGTCTGCGTTCCAGTGAAGTCACTAGGACAGCCCTCCAAAATATTTTGGTTGGCTATGAAAGTGGTTTGCTTTATACCTTTGACCAAAAAAACCCACTCTAGACAAAAACCTGGATGAAGGCTAGTCAGTAGCTATTTTATCAGAGGCCACCAAGTAAGTGACATAAATAAGTTACTGACAGCAGTAACAGAAGCACATATGTACAGACCATCCCCTTAAAAAATCCATCTGCCCTGCCTTGTGGATTCTATCAAATATTAATAAATCTTTTTGCTTGTTTATTATGTAGCACGTTGTACAAACAATATGCAAACAGTCACTATCTGATAGTCACCAAAGACTGGATGATATTTAGGTGTCAACTACATCTAGAGGAGGTTTTTCCCCACAGATATGAAAAATACTAATGAATTCTGGCAGCACAGAGTTATAGGTGCCTCCTGTAGGTACAAATCTGCAGGTGTAAAGCAGAAGCTCTTTGAGCTCCAAACACAGAGTAGGTCCTTCTCATCTTACATATTGCACAGACTGAGCTCAAGGTTTCCAGCTAAGGCAGAGGGCAGTCCCTGGGAAACAACTTTGCTCAGTGTTGTCTGTTAGAAACATGGAGTATTAGCTTCCTACACTGATATGATGAATGAGAGACCTCAGCAAAGTGAGGGGCAGGAGAGTTAAGTTACTTATAACCAGGCATGGATGCAGAACTTCATCCAAAATGTGAAGACACCACCATTGCAGAGGTGTTGAAGCATCACAACACGCAGCTGCACTGGCCAGTGTTAAAACTATGAAGAGTTAATCAAATGCACACTGTCATTTGATGCTGCATAGAAAAAGATGTTAAAGCATCTGGTCTTCTTTGAATTATTAGCATCTTACAGGCTACAGATCAAGAGAGAAGTGAGATCACCTGCCTCTTGCTAATGAGCAATGAGAGGTAAAAATTGCCCTCCTCCTAACCCCAATACATGAGCTGCTCTCTCTGTGCAGACTGACTGTGAGACAGGAGTGCTGCAAGAGCTTTCCAACACCCAGCTTCAGGGCGGTGGCTGCTGCAGGCAGCTGGTGTTTGAGGGAACCTCTGCATGCCAGGGCAGAACAAGCACTTCAATTCCTGCTTTTCTTTATTTGTGGCTTGCATTGTCTGCCGTCATTCAAATCTGAATGGTCAACAATAAAACATTGCTTACAATTACTGCTTCCAGAATGACTGCATTGAATGCTTTCCTGACAAATTGTTAAAGAACTGTACATTGCTATTATTATTATTATTTTCGAATCAATGCTTAAATGAATAATTTGTATGCACCAGCAAGCTTTGCTTGAAATCTAGTGACATGTCTAAAAATAAATGTTGTGCCAATGGGTAAATTCTGGCAAGTCACTGAATCAAGAGGAGTGTGACAGAGGTGATTGGAAGATGGAAACAATTAAGATTGGTTTTTTCCCTTTTCTTTTTCATCATGAAAAAGAAACATTTTGCCTAACATTCAATTTGAAGTGCTCTGTAGGAAATACCTTTTGTTTTCCTCATTAATAAGCCAGTTCCAACACCCAAACCAACATCCTAAAAAACAAATGCATGACTTCTATGTCTTTTTTTTTTGTTCACGTCTATCTTTTTTCTTTAAATACAGTTTTCAGAGAGCCTGAAATGTAAAAGAGACTCTTGAGGTTCCCTGAAGAAATTTGCACAACAGATGGTAAGATATTGTAGTTTCAGAGGTTTGATTAGAAGAGTTGGTGATGTCTGCTGGGTTGAGCGCAGGCTGGAGAGTCAGGGGCTTGCAAACTGTAATCCCCACTTTACCACGTGCTCTCTGCCTGTGGAAGTGGTGTGGCACCCTCATCCTGCTTTACTGCAAAATGCAAACGGGGCTGCTTCTCACAGGATTGCTTAGAAGGATTAATCTAAGGTTTTACTCTACTTAGATCTTAAATGCTAGCCACACTCTGTAAATGAGACACTACTGTTACACCAAATCAAAATCTGCATTGCTGTACAGCCCAAAATAGTATTTCTGGAAAAGTACATTTCTAACACCTTCACTCTAAGCAGATCATCCAGAAAATAACTGGTAATCAACTTGAACAAAACATACTGAGACAAATTCAGTGTGAATTTTTTCATGTGGCACTTATACAAAAGTGCTGTTTTAAGGATTAATTTTATAAACAGAATTCTGAACAATACAGTAAATACCAAAAAGAAAAAACCAACCAAACAAACAAAAAACCCCAAGCAAACAAACCCTGCAAACAAATTTGAAGCAAAGACATCACTGAAAAGAAGAAGGGAAGGACTTTGTTCTATTATGAGCTCATAAAATAGCTTAAAACATGTCTTCAGTCCTGAAGTCCTGATAGGCACCTGAAATACATAACATTTGATTTTGCAATATCTTCTCATACTTTTTTGCCCCTCATGAGTTTAGATGTGTAATCCACACTTAACTATTTTTAAGCCAAAAGCTAAATAGCTTAAGGAAAAAGAGACTGTTATAATTCAAGGCTATACTTAATTTTATACAATTGGTCCAGAAACACCAGATGTAAAAACATCTTAATTCAGCAAAACTGAGAATTCCTTCCATAACCAAGAGTTAAATTACTTCCACTAAGAGGCACAGCTTCTAGAAGTAATCTTTTGCATAGACCCAATTCTGAATACTGTAAGAAATTCCTAAGCTTTTTGCTTATGTATTTAAACCCTATAGAACAAATATCAGTCAAATAAAATTCACCCCAACATTGGGGTTTCTGCCTGTATTTGGTCTCCAGAACCCAGTCTGCATGTTTGAACAAGGAGGTGTTTCCTATTGCCCAGTGTCAGTGACACAGCAGAAGGAAGCAGATCTATCACCAAAGGCTTGGATCCCTTCCCTTGGCCAACTCCTCTGCTTGCCCTGCTAATCCAAAGCACCAGCCAGCCTGCTTGACCCACGGCAGGAGCATGAGAGAGCAAGCAGAACGTGAATCCCAGCAATAGCTGAGGACAAGGCTGAACAACATCTCACTTGCTGGACTGGTCAGCCCATCAACTCATAAATAAGCATTAAACACTGAGGAAAAGAGCGTCAAAGTAAGCTGCATAGAGGACATAGCAGTAAAATTCTACAGCCTGAAACCATTAAATACAACTAGTTAAAGACTAGAAAATGTGTTTACAACAAAAAAAACCCTCCCCAAAAATTCATACACACACCATAAAGCTTCAACATTTGTTACAGGAATGAAAGGGGAGAAGGGAGAGAAGTACGTAGGAGGGAGAAAAAACGCTCCACAAAATAAAAAAGTTCAGCCACTTTTCACAGGATGAAAGGTTCCTCCCACATTCATTCAGTAGTAGCTGGTTGCAGGTCTGTTATATTCCCTGGCTCACTATCTGCTACATCATTGCTGAGACATCCTACACATTCCTCCAACGCTTGGCAGCAAAGCCAGAGAGAAATAATGATGACCATCCACAATGCTCATCTGTCTGTACTGTCCAAGGCTGGTGGGAGAAAGGATATAAGGCATATGAAATATTACTTATTTAAGGAAATGGAGAAGTGTAAGGCTCAGAATTATGTTAGCAAAGAGTATTTATTCACTCCTGCTTTAATAAAAATGAAACTAAAATGTTTGATGCAGAAAATACTCAGTGAATTCTTACAAGAAAAAGAAAACAGATGAAAAGACATTAACCAGCTCAGGGGAGAAATCTTTTCATTTATACATCTAGTGATCATAGAACTCAAAGAATAGAAGTTCCAGGTTTAGAGTGGAATATGAGACTTCACATTTCAAGACTGTATAAATATAAAATCAGTTAAATCCCTAAAACTGAGTTCTATAGTTGTGGTAATGGTCAGGCAGTGCTGTACCCAAACCAGCACACGAGGCCATGAAAGTGTTATAAGCAATTGTCACAGCTGTCAAAAACATGAGTAAGAGACTCTAAAACCCCCACATACCCCCACAGGCTTGAAAACATTTTTGTGTGTTTAGCCCTGACATCACTGTGAGTCATTACTTGGAATCTAATTTTTAAGAAATTAGGGCATTTGGATGTACAGGAGACACCTACTGAAAGACCTTCATACAGCACTTGTGAACGTGGCTGCTTATTGCCTGCCCTTAGAAACCCAGACATGCTGTGTTTCACTGAAAAATTGCGTGCTGTATTTTTAGTTATTTATGTTTCTAAATAATTTTACATGGAGGAATGAAAAAAAATGAAGGAACATGAAAAATCAACTTCCAGTGCTGTATTTGTCAGATGTCTGAAAAAGTACAATCTTGCTCCAAACCAGAAACTGAATTTAGATGCAGCTTTGACCTTATATCTCTTACGTACAATTGCATGTAAACAATGCTATTATTTCCAAGCACCTTATCATCCCTTCTGGATCTATCTGCGTCCACAGAGTGAAGCTGCATTTTGATTTTAAATTTTGGAGCAAAAGGTCAATCTGCATCAGCATGAGAGAGAATTAGAAGAGAACCGAGACTGAATGGGATCCTGTTTGTTTGGAAAGCAAATACACAGTTATACAAGAACTGTCTTTTCATTTTATTTCTGTAAGCAGAAGCATGAAATGCAAATCTGTTTTCCCATAATAAAATCATTTCAGTGATGCATTTTCTCATGCTTAGAATAATGCCTCATACTTCTTTATTCCATCTTTAAGATTAATTCAGGGAAATCAGGGGCACCTCACTCATCAGCTGCATGCAGTCATGTGCTTAACATTTGTTTCATATTACCCTGCTTAGTTAGGATTTACATCACCTGCATCCAGAAAGAATCATGTTGTGTTTGCTGTTTTTCAAGAAGAAAATAATTCAAATAACTACAGTTACTAAAATAAAAGTTCTTCTAGTGGAGAAAAATTCCTTCCCCTCTGAGTTTCAGGATTCCAGAAGCTATTTCAGGTATTCCCAACTATGGCATTGGTAAGGCTGTTTCCCTAATTTCACAAAAAGTAATTGTAAACTTAGAAAGAACCAACAGTTTTTGTAACAGAGCTAAAAAATTGCAAGTGTTCTGGATAAATCTGGGCACTCATTTACACTGCAGAAAAACAGAAGCAAAAACCTTCATCAGGGTAGCCCCAGACATTGAAACTGTTGCAAGGGATGTAGTTCTTTAGTATTGCACAGCCACATTCACGGTTTTGGTCACTCAGGACAATTCATCTATAGCAATAACGTGCAATTCCCCTGCCTTTTCTAACAGCTTGTCCTGCTCATGTTTTCTTCAATTACCTGAGTGAAGAAATATATGTCAATTAATTCCATTCACACCCATACTGAATACGAAATGGTTACACTCTTTTGATGACTGGAAAGCATTTTTCTTTTCCACTGACAGCAATAAAGGCATACAACCAGTTATCTTCAGGTATGCTATTACCTTTAGGAATGGCATTTTTTTTTTTTTATAGCTAGCCCTTCATATATGTTTAAAATCACTTTAGTGATGAAAATATCTCAGCCAAGAAGTCTTCTGTTACAAAGTTAATGAAAAACAGGAACCAGATATGCAGTCACTAGTGCAAGGATTTACTCAGGAGAGATAGCTCAGTGCCCTTCATGCTCAGAGCTGCTTGGAATTCACTCAAGAAAATCTTTGGGTATTAATTCAGTATGTCTGTTTTGGGGCAAGTAGGATCACTGCACTACTGAGCAACTCCTCAAGAAGGTATTTATTGACTTCAATGATCACTCACTGGACTAAGTTTTTCTCAGGACTCAAGAACTACTGAGAATCATTAAAATCTTTCTTCAGGCAGGCCTCTGTTAGACAGAGTCCTTTAGGGTAAATTAGTATGGGTTGCTCGTTTTCCACAGACATTACCTTAACTAGCAAAGTGGATAAATTCTTCTTTCCCATTTACCCACCTCTTATTCTTGTTTGGCTCAAGGCCCTGACTGCAAGGCTTGGAGATGTACACCACAATTACTGAGGAGTGGATTATTTTTAACAGTTCCGTCCCTTTCATTTCCAAGGATACATTGCTTCCTATTACTTGACAGTAATAATTTATGAGAGTAATTGGGGGGAAAACAGCATGTTTCTTTCCTAATCCAAAATAATAACAGTAATCTAGGCCAATTCTAGACAGTCTGATATAACAGAAGGGTGGAGCATGCGAGCCTGTGGTACTGGAAATGGAGGATATTAGACAAGCCTGAAAATGTCATATAAAAGCTAATGCAGATAATCTCTAAGTGAAAAATATAATGAGAGTTCTGGAAACTTATGCTGAATTGATGAGAAAAGTCTGCAAGTTTTTCTATCATTCATCCTGAAAACTGGATGCAACATTATACTCTAAGCATTGGCTCTTGGTAACCTACAGGACAGTCAGCAATCCACTCCCTGTGTTCTAATTACAAGGGATTAACTCTGGGGCAATTTACTGCATTTCCTTGTACTGCAAAAAAAGCAACAGAAATGTGCATCAAACTGTGGACATTCATCTGCTGATGCACTCTACATCTGCTTCAACTCTATGTCCTCTTGCTGCCTGGATCATTTTCCTGGATGCAACCTCTGCTCCTATACAAAAACCTGCCTAAAGAAGTAGCTTGACGTGACCTAAAGGTCTGTGCCTCATACCTTTGAATCCACTTTTTTTTTGACCTGACTTACTGCCCAGCTCCCCACATATCTTCTCATACTCTTGAAAGACCTATTTTGGGGGTTTTTTAACCTGGATTCTGAAAGATCAAAATTTGCTATCATAAACTTTCCTATGAGAACATGACATTGCACCTAGGTTTTGAACCCAGTGCAGAGCCTTGATACAGACAGAATTTAATCAGCTTCACTGTCAAGCACAGGTTTCAGAAATCAAACTGATTGAGCCCCTAAGGGATTGACTTAAAAGCAAAGTATGCAGCCCTTTTTATTTTAGAATGGCCTCAGGACCATGGGCAGTAATTGCAGCAACACAATATCAGTATCAAAGGCTTCTAGACTCTCTTGCAAACTAATTTATGGTCACTGAGGAGGGTGTCAAGCTAGATTTAACTTTGAAAGAGACATTGAAGGGAAGGTCATAAAAGCATCTGGATATACTGCACAACTAGACATTTCCAATGATCTTACATATATGCAGAAAGAATATGGTTAAGAATATGGTACTTGATTTCCTGTATATTATTCAAAACAGAGAGAGAGAGAAATGTAGTCCTTCTTATTATTTCCTATCCTTTAGTTTCCCCTTTCTTAAGAGTCAAGTTGCCACAACTATTAAATTAGTGAAACTGAGCTCTGTAAATGGGCTTTGTTTGTTGTTTTGTGTTAGTGGCTGCTGAAATTCAGCTCACTGATAACTCATTGTGGCTGGTGTCTTTTCCTGCTCTTCTAGAGACAAGGTGGGAGGTTAATTCTAGCACAAAAAAGGCAGGAGAGGGGGTGACTATAGAAAGGCAGCACTAGGGCAACTGCAGTGATATTATGCTGAAGTACTTCCCCCTTCTTAATACAGGCAGGATTTAGATCTCTTAATATTGGCCTTTGACTAAAAGCCAGGAAGAAGCTGTTTTTAAATGCAAACTCATCAGCTGTGAGTCTATGCAAAATGCCAGTTGATACTTCCACTTGGAGCACATAACTACTCCATATTGACTGTACATTAGTTATGTAAAGACACCTTGTTTTAACCCACGAGTTTCAAAATTCTTCTTCAAAATAAAATTTACATTCCAAAATAAAAGCACAGAATGCTTCTCATCCAAAAACAAAACAGACAAACAACAAATTCCTAAACAAACAAAACAAAAAAACCCCACAGCAACACAACAATAAACAAGGCCTTTGCAAGACTTAGCATCCTCTGCTATGCTTTGAAAACCAATTTATCACCTAAATTTGTAGTACCTGACTATTTTTAAAATTTGGTCTAATAAGATGTTGTGATTTAAACCCAGTCAACAACTCAATACCGCAGAGCCACTCAGTCCCCTGCCCTTAGTGGGATGGGGAGGGGAATCAAAAATACAAACCCCATAGGTTGAGATAAGAACACTTTAACAACTGAAATAAAGCAAAATATTATGATAATGATGATGACAAGGAGACTAGAGACAGAAATACAACCCAAGAAGTGCAAGTGATGCACAGCACAGTTGCTCATCACCTGCTGGCCAATGCCCAGCCCAGCCCTGAGCAGGAATCGGTGGCCTCTGAGCAGCTCACCCAGTTCATAAACTGGCCAGGCATTCTGTGGTGTGGCAAATACTTGGCCAGTTTGGGCCAGCCGTCCTGGCCATGCACTCTCCTGGCTCCCTGCAGAGCATGAGACACTGAGAAGTCCTTGACTGAGTGAGCACTACTGAGCAACAGCTAAAGCATCAGTGTGGTATCAGTGTTATTCTCATATTAAATTCAAAACATATCACAGTACCAGCTACTAAAAAGAAAATTAACTCTATCCCAGCTGAAACCAGGACTTAAAGCTAAATCAGAAGATAAAAATCAGTGTGAAAGTAGCTTGTGGTATAAGTCATTAACATTCAGATAGAGAGAAAGTTACATTTCTAGTATTTGTTAAATTATCACCTCCAATTTTTACAATCTAGCTGAGAATTTTCAAGTTGAGACCAACTCATACAGGCACTTCTCTAATTTCCTTGTCTTTGAGCTGAAGCTTTGATTGAGGATGACAACTCTTGCAAGGACAATTTAAAACTGACCCTTGGGCCAACAATTGCCAATCACCCCTTCATATGCGCTAGTCAAGCATTCTGCAGAGCTGTAGGGTTTTGACTTAACCTTATTTCACTTCTGACAATCTTTACAAAGGAATTATTTGCAGTTGATACAATGTGTGATGGATTTGAACTTAGGTCAGGGAGATTAAATTAAAGCAGAGGGCATCCTCATGATGAAATCATACCAACTTTTCCAAATAAAATTACTTATCTACACACACCAAAGAATTGAATTATGTAAGGTGTCCTTTTGTGATGGGGATTTTCTTCTCATGAGAACAGGTTATACTCTACTGTCAAAAATATTTAAAGGTCAGGGGCATCACAACCTACAGCAATTCATTTCAATCTGTGAAAAATGGTTTACATCTCCCCCCACTAAACTGATTTGGCAGCTTGAATTCAGCAGCTAGATTTCCAGTTTAGCTGCTCGCCTCTCAGACTATCTGTGTTTTGTGGTGCACCCTATAGTATTGCATTACCAGACCCCAGGGTCATTTCCATACTCTTGAGTTATGAATACAAAGTGTAGATGGCCACAAAGATGTGCTTTCTGAAGGTTTGCATTTAACATGCTGCTCCACTGCTACCCTGTACACACAGTGAAGCATCATTAGCACTAGAGCAACTCTGCTTCTTTGTGAAGGGAACTGACTGTTGTAAAAAGAAACATCAACATGAACTACATCCCATCAGATAAATTAAGCATTATAAAGTTAGAAGAGTTCAATCTCAGTAGGAATGGGCGGTGTCACGGTCCATAATTGGTGAAGGCAACAGAGACACAAGCCACAACGAGATCCTGTCATCAGCCCTGACACCAAAAGTCAGGCATGCTGGAAACCTCATTTAAGAGGGTGCGAGGCAGCAGATCTGTTCCCTGCTTTGAGCTGATGATCATATCTGAAAGAGCAGACATGAACAGTGACACTGCTGCATCTGAGATCACTCCCACTGCATCTCTGACCTGCCAAGGACAGTCCCTGATATATAACCACACCTGTGGGTGTGTGGAAGTCACAGGGCTTCCCTCCAGGGGTGCTGGATAGGGCTTCTCTTCTGCCTCAGCACAGCCTGTGCTCTCCTCCTTCACTGGCTGTCCTTGAAAAAAGTACTAAACACAGTTCAGAGCCTTACACAACCCTGCAGATCTGGTGTCACTCTCTGCCACCCTGTCACAAACAGAGGCCACAAACACTTGATCCTACAGCACTTTAAATGTACCATTTTCCCTCATTACACTTCTCTGTGTCGTAAGGGCAAGTCACGGGTGTTTAACACAGAGATGCCACCCTAATGTAAAGCCAAAGTTACAGAAATAATCCAAGCTTCTTATTAAAGGCAAACAACCCCTTCAATCCAGCCACCAGCACTACAATTTTATAACAGGCTATAAGAACAGCAAATACTGACTTCAATAACTTCACTTGCAATGTGCAGGGCAGCATCTAAACAAACTAAACAATCATTATTGGGTTTCTTCTTTAAAGCCACTATGTGTATTACTTCTTTACAACTCTAACATAGATTCCCAGAGCAACAGAAAAAATCAAACAATCGTAGAATCTCAAGTGCAGCAGAGGAAGTGGCTTTAAAATGTAACCATGTGCCTTATTGGTATAAGCTACTCAGTGTTACACCCAAATGAGCCATTCCTTAGCACTGTCACACACAAAGTGGGACAAGGCTTTCAGCTGCCTATCCCATACAAAACAGATTTAGTAAAAACATTTTGCCTTTAATTCCCAGCCTGAAAGAAGAATGTCATTGTCGAGGTGACCTTGGAAAAAAAAAAAAACAAACCACACTCCACCTGCACTGCATTACTTAGATTTGTTCTCTTCATGTGTTCAAAGTTCAACAAACATTTCTGCATTTCCCTCCCGTTATCTCAAAGTCACAGGAGTGAAATCTGGATTCTTCTCTGTGTCTTCCATAACCAATAGATGCTCAGCTCTTTATTGCACTTACCTAACCATGAGGAACTTTACTATTTCCAACAATGTGCAAACAAGAGGGGCCAAGCACTCAGTTTATCTGCCTGCCAGCCTTTATTTTCCAAAATTAGTATATATTTATTTGCAACCAAGTTTTTTATAAGACAACTACACAAAGCAAATATAGAAATATGAATTAATACACAGTTTTCACCTCATGCACATTGCAAATAAGTATTCCAAACTGTAGATTCCACTTAATCTAATTAAGTATTAAAAGGGATTGTTCCTCTTTAGCTTGCAGAAATTACTAACTCACATTTTCTGTTTTGTCTGCTTTCTTGTGAATAACAGAAATACCATCTTATACAAACCTGTTCCAGCCCAACCCTAAAAGGCACAGTTTCTTCCTGGTATAAAAATAAATCTGACAAAGGAATCCAGATTTTAAAAATGTCCTTATGCATGTCACTAAAGGATTTATCATTTTGCCTTTTTTCCCCCCGCAGCTGGCACTGATTTCTCTCTCTCAAAGTTCATTTCTAGAATTCTGTGTAATTAAAGTCTGGGGATTGGTCTGTGGGTTGTTTGGATTTTTTAAACACTAAAGCTTTTTCTTGTAGTAATGTCAGCCTCAAGTGCAGACAAGAATGAATAAAACCTCAAATACTGCATTTTAATGGGAATCAAATTAGACTGGTCTCATGCTAGGTGGCACTTGTCAACATTACACACAGAATGCCCACTAGATGTGTTCAAAATTTACTTTTTTTCCTTCCTCAGTCCACAAGGAAAGGTCTTTGTAAATCCCCTAACAAAGCAGGGAGACTCTGTCTGCCCAGGGAAGAATTTGTGGATGATCTTTCAACTCCACTCATTGACAACAGAAACACTGACAAGTGTTTTACCTGTCATCATGTAAAACTGTTAAAACGTGTTTCCATGCAACTTACAAATGCAGATCTACATATACAGACTAAATTAACATAGCCTATAATAAGCTTCATTAATCCAACTAAGAACAGATTGACATTTAAAACTGTCAAAGAAACTTAATGTCTGAAAAGGATTAATCTGCAGCAGCCCAAACCTTTTCAGTTGCTCAGGGTGTAATGGAAGGCAATAAAATGGAAACAAAGACTTGGGAAACCTTGTCTCAGCTGAAGACAGTAACAGAACTTCAAAACCCTCAGAGGGGCTGAGCTCATTCCTGCTCCTTAGGGCTGTGCCCAGAGCCAGTGAACACATGAAGTTCACAATCCTCTGCTCCCTGCCCTTCTCTCCTCTGCTGACTTTCCTGGTTCCCAGCAGCCTAAGCCACATGCCTACACTTAGACATACTCACAAGCTTTTGGCTTCCAGGGCCATTCACCTGTGTAACTACAGCAGGCACACAGATATTTTGCTGACTTGAGGACTGCTGTCCCCTCGATCCCACATCTCACTCTACATTCAATATCAATATCCCACTGAGACCATGAAAACTCTCACAAGGGCCAGTACAAATGGCACACAAAAAGTACCAGTCTGGTTTCCCTTCCCTGAAAAGTTCCTTAGTGCATAATTGAATTGTGTGTGCATAATACTCTGAACCAGGCCTCTACATGATACTGCAATAGAAATAATTTAAAAATCTATGCAAAGTTAATTAGTACAGTGCTGTTATTCCCAGCAAGTAGAGCTAATCTTGTGTGATCCAAGAATCCCCCAACTTCTCATAGTTCTTTCACATGTGGGGTTTCCCCACTCTCCTCCTATCTGCCCTCCCATCCCCCATCACTTGATTTACTTCTGCAAAACAGTTGTCTCCATACACAGATCACATGCTAGAACTTATCTAGAGAAATTTGATTTCCCAGTTAACCCTACACCACTACACGAAGCTTCTTCATTGTTTTTTGAAGTAAAATTAAGCTCCTTGGTACTACTGTGCTTCACATGGCCTTAGATTAATGTCTTTTCTACTTTTTTGCTGATGGAGGAGTTGTCAAATAAACGTGCCCTTTAGCTAGCTGTCAGGGAAAAATCAAGCCTCCTGTAGTATTCAGGAAAAATAGTACAGAGAAGAAAGCAGGATTTTGTACCCCAAAGTGGATAAATCTATATAAGCTGAAAGCTGACTTCCGCTTGAAACGAAACAAAACAAAAAAGCCATTCCCCACTGAAAACCGCAAATCTTTTGCAAACGCATTGTTATTCACAGAAAGTCCCCCTATCCAGCAGTACAAACCTTCACTTTTCTGCTCCCTCCAGATGCTTTACAGATCCTGTACCCTCTGCAAGTCATAGCCTAGCCTCCAACAAAAAGCAGGAGACATTTCCATCCTGAGCAGTAGCACTGAGGAACAGTGGGCTCCATGCTCCCTTCTCCTCTGAGCACAAAGCAGAAATGGCAAGGTGAGCAGTGGTGGCTCCCCAGCAGCTGAGGTGCTTTGGTTCCTCATCAGGTACAACAAGCCCCAGGTGCCCAGCCAAGGACACCCAAGAAGGCACAAGCCACCTGTGATGACACCAAACTGAGTTGTTCTGAATTTGTATTTCAAACAGAAGCAGCATAATTCATCTTTTGCTGCTCAATGAAGCTTAGGAGAAGCCACAGAGCACAGCCTGCAACCTCTGCAGGAGCTGCCAAAGAATGACAAATTTTGGGAAAGGGAGTTAAGAGCACAGGGGAGCATTACCACAGGAGTATCCTGTTCCTTGAGGCCCAGGCCCCAACCAGACACAGCCATTTCTTTGTAAAATCTCCAGATCCTGACCTATCTATGTAACACTGCAATCTTCTCCCTCATTTTCCTTTGAAGATGAAAACAGCAGGAGAGCCAGGGAATTTGCTCCTGCAAATGCAGCCTGATCCAGCCACACCAGAGATCCCTAATGCTGCAGAAACAGACTGTTCACCCAGCAAAGCAGAGCTGCACAAGGAAGGGACAAACGAGTTACAAACCCCTATGGGCTGTCATCAGGAAGCACACAGCCAGACATTTCACACTGGCTCTCACAATCAATAAAATTAGATTAATTTTTTTTACGATAGTGTCAATTGAAAACAATTTTGCTAATATCCTTTTTTTGCTAATATTTGCTAATAGCTTGCACCATCTAGTCCTAATTAAAAAGAAATCCAGGTAACTTCAAATGAAGGAGCAACATTTTTTGTGGTGTGAATTCCCCAGTGAACATAAAAATTAACAGATGTTTTCACAGTACTAGTTATTTTTCTGTAGCACTACTTCATTGCTGGGGGACATTCAGTAACAATCTGGGCTTTTACCAGATGTCTGCAAAGCAGGAGCTACTCCTTGATCCACTTGGCTTCTTTAATGCCTGAGGACACATTCAGCACACATTTGGTAAGAGGCATTTGTATTGGTTCCATGGTTTATGCTGATCATCATCATGCTTGTTGTCATAAATAATAGGGTACTCCAAAAGAGAGATGATTCTGGGTAACAGGACCAAGCAACTGGAAAAAATTTTCCCTAGAATAAGTTTTCAGATTTAAACAGAGATATTGGTTAGACTGTATGCATTTGCAAACCTATTTCTTTAGGCAAAGATTAAAAAGGCAAGGAGAATCACAAAGTCAATTTTAACTGTGAATATGCACTTAAAAAGCACATGAAATTGTATCTTTAGCTGTGGCTCATGCATTTCTCCTGTGCCCTCAAACAAGCTCAATGAGACTGAAATCTGGATGAATTATTTTAAAACCCAAAAGAAGATTTTAACAGTTGGCAGTTTGCAGTGAAGTTGTTCTCATCTGCACCTGCACATTTGAGAGGGAGGGAGAGATGGACTGAAAGAACTCTGCCATTAACTTTGTATCTTGAGCTCTGAACAAAAATATATTCTAAACAGATAGCACAAATGTGATGCTAAAGGCTTCTCCCCTGAACTCTGCTCATTTCCAATGCAAAAAAACCTTGAGAGCTTCACTTGAAAGCATGCTATGATAAAACCTGAGGAAAAAAATGCAAATGGATTGAAATCTCCCAGGTTAACTAAACAATTTTCTGAGACAGAGACCAGTCAAGGGAGTCTTCACTAACTGGGGAAGAAAAAAAAAAAAAAACCAAAAAAACAACCAAAAAAAAACCAACCAAAAAGAGATGCAGCTTTTGAATAACACTGAAAAGTCTGGTCACTTCTTTTCAGACTCAGAAACTGAGAGCAACATCTGATGACAGCTGTGGAACTCTGCCTAAGCCAGCATCTGGCCTTGGGCTCTGGGTAGTGTGCCCAAGCCAGCAGCCCTGGGTACCAGGAGCTGGGCAGGGGCATCAAACCCTCGGGGTTCACAGGGGATGATCTCACACGGGTTCATCAAAGCCACATCTCACTGCACCCCCTGGAAGGCACTTGTCAGTTGTTTCTTACCTCTCCCAGAGAAAGGAGAGGGTAGAAGATCATCCCAAAGCCCAGAGGAAAGAACCAAAATAGCTGGTTGTGTGGGTAACTCATCCATCAGCCTTTATTTTTACTTTCCAGACGGGCAGGGAGGCTGGGGGCAGAGGTGAGAATATTGAGAGCCCGTCCCTTTGTGCTGCTGCGTGCTGGAATTGATGGGACAGCCTCAAAATGACAGATGGATGCCTGCAGCTACTTGATTTATTCACTGAATGAATAATAAATAAAAAGGCAATGCAGTGGCATTTAAAGGGCCTCGGACTCTACCATCTCCTAGAGAAGCAGGCTTCCCAAATTCAGATACTGCTCAACAGAAAGCTTTACAATTCTCGAGGCCTCGTTTTACTGCTGGGAGTGGGCAAAAATCAATGAAGCAGAATTTTAGTTTCTGCTGCTGAGAAAAAGTTATTTTTCCACAGTTTTATCCTCACCAGAGCTCTCATGGGCTTTATAAGCCTACCAGGAATTGTTACTGCTCTGGCTGTAATTAACCCTTGGCTTCACCAAAAGCCTATTCTGCTGCAAGCAGGGGAAGAATTTGAATTATATTCTTAATAGATACAGGTATTCTTCCACATGGTGTAGAAGAACAAAGCAACAGCCATAAATGCAGGCATTAAATGGGCTCCTTTCTATTACTAGAGGAACAAACTTATATCAGCAAGCTGGATCTATTTAATATACACCATACAACTGTAATAGAGCCGGGGAAATCCTAGCCAAATACAAGCTCATTGCTCTCCTCCACTTTCCATTCCTTTAATATCAGAGCAAATATCCTCCCAAAGAAACTGCAGCTGCAACTCCTGAGATGGTTCAGAAAAACTCACAGCAGCCTCCAACTGTAAACACAAATATGGCCTTAGTTTTGCTAGTGATTTACTCCAATCCCCTTCCCAGGACATTTGCTGTGATGACAAATGCCACTGCCTGGTAGCAAAGTCATGGCACAGAACAAAATACAGATGTGACTTGACAATTTAATTTTAAAGAAACCAAATACCAACAAACAACAATCCATCTCGATATTTGATTTCTTTTTAAGCTATTTAAGTGAAATGTTATTAATGAGACCTTATTTAATCTACATTGTTTTGATCACTAAATTGCTGCTAGCTAAGCTTGAGGTAACAGCTGTGATGCACCACCATGTACATGTTCTTTCAGCAAAATGCAGTTTCAGTTAAATTCTATTTTTTTCAGAATTGTGTAGTACCTTGTAAGCCAAGCTAGTGTAGAGCCAGAACACAATCATTTGCCTTTGCAGGTGTTGGACACTGCCTGGTCCCTACCTGCTCTTCATTCTGTGACAGAGGACAGGACAGCAGCTGCTCTTTGACTTGTATTGTTCTCCCTGCCCTGTGCTTTGCACATCAGCAGAAAGCTCCTCTGAAGCACCTTGCACTGCTTCTCTGAAGCATCTTCCACTGCTCTCCCTGGGGAAGGCCAGCACTGAGCACTGCCACAAGAGACTCCAAGACTCACAGGTGACAGCTCTCCACAGGTCAGCAGGTATCTGTACCTCAGGGGTGTGGCAGCAGCCACAAAGGAATCACAGGATCTCTGTCACAGGAATCTGGCAGCCAAAGAGGTGATTTACAGAAGGCAAATTGGATTTTATTCTCAGAAAAGTTAATTAAACCACTATTTTTGCTTTCCAAGGGAAAAATGGGTACAGCAGTCTGCTCTGGCTACACTGTCACAGTGAATAGATGGTATATTTGCAATAAGAGGAAGCATGTCATGTTTCTTTTACCAAAGCTGCTCCCAACAGGCATTTACACCAATAAACAAAAACATCTCTCTTCAAGAGTTTAAAGATCCCCTTATTTTCTACCAGAAATAGCTCACTTGCTTACCTGAAAAGTAAAATATTGTTTAGGCTACAGAGCATTGTAACTCTGACAGGCTTCCTCCCAAGCACAAAGCCAACAGAAGCCCATCAGAGGAGGTCTAGAAAAAGGAAAAGATTGTTCTGCTAGAGGCTGCTCAGGAGCTGGAGCAGGGTCCCCAGGGCCAGCACCACCCCTGACACAGCTCAAGGAGTGTTTGGACAATGCTGTCAGGCACGTGGTGGTGGCATTCTAGTCCTGTGCAGGACCAGAGCTGAACTTCAATGATCCTTGTGCCTTCCAATTCAGACTATTCCATGACATTATCATTATACAAGTCCCACCATACCAAAATTAAGCACTGAAGTTATTCAAACCCCTATACAAATTGAAAATATGATAATTCATGCTGGGACAAAAATGTTGTCATAATATAAAAATACTTCATAGTTGTATTTTTGGCTGTGGGTTTTGGATTTGGTTTTGTTTGGTTTTTTTATTTGGGTTTTTTTGTTTGTTTTGGGTTTTTTGGTTTTTTTTTTGGTTTTTCTTGTAAAGAATAGTAATATCATGTAAAAATTAAGCATTTATAATTTTCACATCAGAACTGGTTACTCTAGCATAACTCCACAGAACGCATGATAAGTGGAGAAACAGTCATAGACATTTCCAACCTTATCTGTGCACAAGAGTGAGTTAAGTGAATATCAGTTACATTCAGATGTACCAACACCCTGATGCTGCTTCAGCTGAAGCTGCTCTGAAGAAAATGTAGTTGGGTGGTTTGTTTTGAAGCCATTCCACAGTAGAGTTGAAAAGAGAGCAGTTTCAGATCAAAACCAACCCAAAATTAAAAATTGAAAATCTTATCAGAAAATCTGCAACATTTTGCACAATTTAAGCTTTTGATGGAGGAAAAAATGCTTGCTCTTGCAGCAATGATATTTTTAGCAAACATGGTCTTTTTTTTCAGCAGAGTTTCTTCAAGGAAGGGTCCCAGCTATTGCTGCCTTCCTGACATCCAGCCCATGATGCTTCTGCAGCTGCAATAAGTATTAAAACTGTGACTCCCAGGGACTAGCAAAGGTACTGCATCTTCTTGCTCTCATTACAAAACCAAAATAAAGAACAAGAATAAAGTAATTTTAAATTCATAGCCACTTTAAAGGTCACAGAAAGTATTATACTATACAAGATTAGCTAATTATATTATTTATGGAAAGCATTTGTTCTAGGAACAGAGATTAGGCATAACTACAATTGGATGTGTCTGTGACAAATCTAGAAATTAAACAAAGCTCCCCTAAAGTCAAAGCCAAGATTTTTTTGTACCATAGAACCATTCTGTACATGCTGCCCTGGCAGGAAAACTCCTTTCCATTATTTATCCCTCTGTGAACTGCTGCTGGTGATGCTAATAGCTCTCAGCATCGTGCCCATGGCTGAGCAACTGGTGGATGCTGAGATTGCAGCTGAGTCTCTGTCCGGTCTGTCAGCAACGGAGAAAGTTCAGCAACTCCTGAGACCCCGGCCAGAGAGTTCTCAGCTCAGCCTGACACGGCCCTGAGGGGAGAGAAGTTGCCAGCTCTCCCCCTCAGACCTCATTCTGCACAAGGCCAGAACAGAGGCTCCTCCTCACCACCTGCAGCAAGGCTATAACCAAACTTGAGCTCTCACGGTAAAGTTTAAGTTTAAAAATTACCCTGACAAAAGCTGGTCACCTTAAAATATTCCTATGTAACCTGGGAAAAGAGCAGTATTTTCAATTAGTTAGTGTGTGTAGCCTTTGCTGTGGCCTGCTCCCTCTGTGCACTCTGGTGGTACATCACCCATAGGAGAAAATTTTCTCAGCTGGGAGACAGAAGGATGCTGATCTATGAATAAAAGATGGTTCTGGGACTAAGCAGTGCCTACCTGGATTTGAGGGCAGAGCCAGGCACAAAGAATCCAGCATTCTAACACCCATGTTTCTCCCCAGGCTCCATTTCAATACCCATAATTGTATGGCACAAAATCTGGCATTTGAGCCTGCTTGTAATCCACTTTCTTTACATCAAGAGGATCTGTGCCACCTACCTCCTCCCCCTGTACAATGCACACATTTTCTGCAGTGTTTCCATTCTGAGCCAGAACAGCTGAAGTCTGAGCATGTTGCTTAGCAATACAGGACTAGGATAAGCTATGCTTAAAGTCTTCTTCCTCTGCTAGATGTCCTAGGCCATTACTAGAGGAAAAATAGTCTTTTTCATCATCTTCTTATTGTTTCCAGGGGAGTTTCTCCCCTGTTCCTATTGCATTTGCTTTGGATTCCTCCTCCTCCCAATGTTCTCACATTAAATTTTTCTTAGACACAGCAACTACTCTCACCTCTCTCATGTATCTAATACATTTCTCAGCTGTAGGCTCTTTGGTGGGAATTTTCCACCTCCTTTTTAGATAACTGAATTCATTTCAGATTTAAGAAAAGAAATCTGGAATGTTACAGGACAATACTTGCAGGAAAAATAACCTCTGAGTAAGTAAAATACTTCATTTCTCTCTTTTAGCCAATGCTTGGTTGACTCCGTTGTGAAAAACTGCCAAGCAAAAAGAAAAATAAAAGGTGTCTGAATACCATTTTTGCAGTTCAGAATCCAAAAGAGCTTTTTTCCTCAGCAAAATCCCTGGCTCTTCATTTCAAAGACATACAAAAATGAAAGCTGTATTGTACCCTCGCTCCATTTTGGTGCCTGATATTCAAATGAAGTTCACAACAAAATTAAGAGTGAATACAGACTAATCTTAGTCTAATCCTTCCCATGCAGCATCAGCTGCCTGAGACTCTCTGAGGAGGGGGTGGTCAATCTTTCAGACCCATTTCTTGAGGAAAGCTGTGCTGTATTATGTCTGTTGAGATCTACTCTTGTTCTTTCTGTGAGGCTACAAGAACTTGTATGACTGGTGTTGAGGTTTGGTACCAAGTGCAGGTACAGAAACAAATCCACACCTTAGCTGCAGGTAAATCACATAATGCATTTATGTACTAGTACTCACTCCATCACCGTAAAACAGAGCCAAGGTTTTCTTTATGCATTCAGGCTGCAAGCCTCCCTCAACTTTCTGTTGTGGTGTTTATTAGATTTGCAATGCCAATAATCATGTTAGCACAAATGTTTAAGGGACAGTCTCCTCAAGAAAGATCACTGCTTAGGAGGGAATTATCCCTGTCTAATAGGGATAATTAGATAGACAGATTCAGGCTGCTGCTGGACATTCCACTTGCTCTTGCTGTCTGACTGCTGCTGTCTCATTTTAAAGAGCACTGACTCTGCTCCAGATATGGGATTGGCTATTTGGAAATCAAAGCCTCATGGTCAGTGGGACATGTGCTGCAGGCCAGCCCTGGAGGCAGCAGGCTGTGAACACACCAAAGTCTCTCAGGGAAGGCTGGGAGCCCTAAGTGTTACCTGAGGGCCTCATAGCAGCCATTCCATCCCTTCCCTGCTGGAACAGGGCTCATCCCAGCAGTGCCCAGCCCTGTCCTGGCTCCTTGTCCTGCAATGAACTCCAACCTGCTGGACAGCACAGCCTGCACAGAGCCTCCTTCCAAACAGGACCATTCTGCAAGGGCACCAGGAGTGCAGCAGGGCTGGGCCAGGCCCTTGCCAGCCTGGCTGTGCACAGACACAGGGTCAGCCCTGCAATGCAGCACGGCTGCCCCAGCAGCACAGGGCTCAGTCTCAGAGGGACCAGTAAAGAAATGCAGCTCCCAGAGGCTTCAGCCTCCCAGTCCATCTGGGAGCATGCTAGACCAAAATCACAGCGTGCTAGACCAAAATCCTTCAGTGCAGGCTCCTGCCTCAGCTTTTATTGCAATTGCTTTAAATTTCTAAGTCACCTGGAGACTTGAGGTCCCACTCATTAACATTTTGGCACCATCTCCCAGTCCTGGATGACTTCCAAGACACTCCCATTCCTGGCACAATCAGATTCTTCTCCTGTTTCTAACCAAGAAAATAATTATATGTGACTTTTTTTATACTGCAGGCATGACGCATCTGAACGTTTTGCTAGTTGCAATATATTTTTATTAATTCATCAATCATTCAAAGATTTTTGTCCAAGGAGTTTTCAGGAAATTAGAATGAGCATTAAAGATCACACTATTCAACAGATATAATTTCAATATTAAAGTCGTATAAATCCTTGAATGAGTAGTGCTGCCTAAATTGAAATCAAAGCCCAGATAAAAAAAATGTATTCACTTATTTCTTTCAGAAGACAATGTGGAGAGCTGCCTCCTTTTGAAACCACTGGTTATCTGAGAACAAACCTGTCTGGGCTTCAAGATCCTGCATCCCACAAAGCTACAGCACCTTGATGTACTCGGGCTCAGCACACCTGAGCAATCTGCCTAAAGAAACAGAACAAATAGTACAGAACCTCCTGGCTGCTCCATCTGTAATCCCACCTGTTACACTGCCTGAGGGGCACTCTTGCTAGGTGACAATCAGATCCACACCTTTTCTTTTACTTATTTTAGAAACTTCTCCTTTCATTCTTATGTCTTCAGATGCTTTTTTTTTTCTTCTCCTCCTACAGCTCTTCCAATCATTGCTGTTGCAAATTTTACTTGTGAAGTCTTCACTGATAATTTTCCTCCACCCATTAAATAGCTTCTATATCTCAAACTCAACATTAAAATTGCATGGTCAGTGTTTTTGAGCAGAAAAGTTTGGGCAACAGGGGAGACGGCTTCACTGTCAATAATAAATGCTCTGGCACTGATGTCATTTATGCATCTGCTTAATCAAAGAAGACAACCTTCCACATAGAAGATGGGAAGGATAAAATATAACAGAAAGGTCTTTTAATTCAACTATAAAAAGCTTGCTGTCTGATCACTCTCTGAGAGGCCAGTCAGGTGTGGCTGAGGGACGGCAGAGTTGGCTCTGTAATTCCAACTGCAAGCACTGAGAGTATCAGGAGCAGGTAACAGTTGCTCCAAGGCAAGCAATGCTACATTTTGCCTCATTTTCAAAGGACTCCTGTTTTGCAGCTACACTGGAGCCTCACCATAATTCAATTGTAGGGGTAAATACAAGGTCAGCAAACTCAGGCTCCTAATACCTGGGATTTACCTTAGATATCAGTTTCTCCTTTTATTCAAAATTTTATTGGGTTTGCTTGTCTGTTTTCTTAACAACAACGGAGGCCATTTGAAGGTGAACTAAAAAGTTGATGCACAATTTTATCTAACTGTAGGAAAAATTGAAGATTTAGATGCCCTCTCTATATGTAAAAAGAAACCACTGCTGAAACGTTGCTAATATCACTAGATCCAGAATAAAATGTTATGTATCCCCATGGTATTTCAGAGGAATGAAAGGATAAAATGAACAGTTTGCAAGCTAATTCTCCATACGTAACAGAGTATTTGTCCAGATTTAGACTATGATCTTCAGGGAGTAAAAGGAGGGATGGGTTCCCAAATCTCATTGACAAGCAATGAAAATTCACCTTTTAAAATAATTCAGATTAAATTTTTTCCTTCTACATTTCATCCTGTTAGCCCCTACCTTCCATAAAATTAGTTAAATTGTCTAAAAAGGAGTTCCAGTCAAACAGCTAGCATTTCAATGCTGTATTCAAAAGAATTAAGTCATCCCAAGTACCATCCATGTTAAAGGGAAATATGAAAATAACCTCACAATCTGAACTTTCCATGTGTAAAATGAAAGGACACTAAGCTAGCTATTCACATGTTACTAACTGTAAAACAATAGTGATAGATACTGGAAGTTAAAGGAATGAACTAAGGGTGGGCAATAGGTTAATTGCAGTATAACAGCATTTGAAAACAGGAGGAAAAGAGAATTCTAGATGAGGGAAAAATCCACTCATTGCATTAGATTTTTTTTCTTCAATAAATGTGAAAGGGTTGAGCAGATGTTTATTTTGTATTTTATGGATAAATTGTGAATGAAAAATAGTTTTCCTGTAGATGCCAAGAGCCAGCCTAAGCTACTGCTCTTTCCAAATTAACCACCCCAAATACCGAACAGAGAGCCAAAGATCTCTCTGAACCACTGAGATTTAACTTTTAGCATGTCTCAAAAAGGAGAAAATTTTTAAAGGCAGGTAGGACTGCCAGCTTGGTTTGTGTATTTCAAAGGGCAAAGGCAATGCAGAAAGGACAGCAGTAAGTAGGCATCTTGCAGATGAACAGATGGTATAAACCTGATATACACTGCCAGTTAACTACAGTCAAGTTAAATACATTTCAATACATCACTTAATGATGTAATAAATTTGGAGACAAGTCACAGTGTTAATTCAAAAACAGAAGTACAGGGAAAAGCTTAGGGACCATCACAGGTAATTGCCTCAAAATTATTTCCCAATAGTGTTCAGTGGCAGAAAAGACTAATACTATCCCTGAGTGATTAAAAAGAAGATAACTGAGAAGAACAAAGTCAGTATCACCTCTAATCCTAGCTTTGGTGAAGCTCTTATTAGGCTGTTGCTCCCAGTCTAATTCAAGGAAGATGTGAAAAAGCAATGAGTAATTTAAAGCAGAGGCACAAATGTGATTCACCAGCTGGGAAACAAGCCTTACCATGCAGGGCTTAAGGCATTAAATATACTTGGCTTTCAAGAAAAGCTTCAGCTGCAGCTTGATCACTGTACATACAGGTGAAAGAGCTGTGGTGGCAGCTTTTCAAGGTTGTTGACAAAAAACAAACCAAGAGCCAACAGCTGGGAGCTGAAGTCATACAAATTCAGTCTGGAATAAGAAATAATTTACCATCACAAAGGCTAATTAAACACTGGAACAGTTTTTCACTGAAGGTGATTGCCTTCTTTCAATGTAAGCTTTAAAAGTGGATGAAACACTTTCTTAAAGATGTTCTTTAAACCATACATCATTTGAAGTGCTGCACAAGACTCACTGCCAATATCCTGGAGGAATTACATCACCCCTGCACTGCCTTCAGTTTCTGCAGCTTTGCATGAGGGTGTCTCACCTATTTAAATACTATAAGGCCAACGCAGACCCTCTGTAAACTACAAGGATTATTTCTCTTCTCTCCCACAACAGTCCTATAGGGAATCAGTCAGATTCTGATAAATTTATTTTTCATTCCAAGTTCTGAAATTTTAAACATCATCCAGAGCCAGAGCAAAGACTGCCTGTGAAGTTACCCAGTGCTCTAACATCGTGCACCAGCCTTTCTCTTCCAAGGTTAAAGTGTCCAGCAATGCTGAAGTCAGACATTTAGCCTCAGCAGAGACAAATTTTACCTCATTGTTTCATCACCTCAGCACCTGCTTTGGGTTTGTTGGTGGGGGGGTTGCCTATTCTGCAACTTTGGCTTCAAGAATTATTTAGACAAATTTCCCCCAATCAAGTCCTTACCAGTGAATAGAGTTTGTGTTCTGGGGACAAACTCCCAGAGTTTGTGTTCTGGTTCTCTCTCTGATTTCTTCTTTCAGTACACACAAGGCCCCAAGGTCAATCCAAGCATACTTTGGTGAAATGTAAGGAAACCATGACATTTAAAAGAGGGGAAAAAACAAGAGAGTGAGGTAAAAAATGTCTTTCTGCTCTGTAACTGCAAAATAAGGATGCCCACAGACAGCACTGGAGGTTTCTACACAGACAAAAAAATGCATCTTTACTAGTAACAGGGAAAAACCCCAAATCTTCTGACCCAGCAGCACTGTGAGCCTCACTAGATGTGCCATGAGGACGAGCACTCCGTCAGCACCACTGCTGAATGCTCTAACGATGCACTTTCAGCAAATTACTGTGTTTTGACAAAATCTAAGTTGATGGCACCAAGGACATTTCTACCACTCAAAACAGTTATTAAAATAATCTTGTGTAACACAAATCACTAGGAATTACGTTCCATAAACTGACTTCTCAAGCAAGCTTAGGATGATCTCTTACCCTCTCCTTTCAGCAGATTGAAAAGGAAAGAGAAGACACAGTGCAGTGGGTCACTGAGATGTGTGCAGCATTTGACAACCTGGCCCAAAGCCTATTTTAGTTTGCATGGCTAAAAAAGTGCAGTAATCCTTACCCCAAATCTCAGATGACTCCCCTGAAGCCATTGCTACCTTGAAGATTAACAACTGAAGATGTCTCTTTGTAACTCAAGCAGAACAAAAGGAGGGAAACAGAGAATGCTAGATATGGGAACTGCATATGTTTTAAAAATACTCAGGGAATCCTATTCACAAAATCCACTTCAGCTGCTACTCTTTATGTTTAAATATTCTATGATGGGAGAAAGCCACTACCTTTCTTACCCCATTCTTATTCATAATAGGTTATTACATTTTAATTCATCCAACTTCTCTTCTGAATTTCCAGGCAAATTCTGCTTAAAGCCCATGTAAGCAAAAAATATTTTATTAATGTACTGGAATCCACCATCATGGAAGTGAGCATTTGATTTCTCCATTTTTAACACTCTGATTCCCTACTACCCTTGGTTTCTAGATGGCAGCTTTATTTCCAGATTTTCTGTTTTCAGCCACCTTTCTTGCTTATTAATAATAATTACCCTAAACTACCTGCAGTCACCATTAGAAACTGTGGTTTTCTCCAACAGCCACTCCTCCAGTGACAGGCAATACAATGCACCACAAATGAAAATCACGAAAAGTAATGAGGGAAAGTGGGACAAGCTCAACCAAGTCAGAGGCACCAAATTTTCAGTTAACATAATGAAGGAAAACCACATGAAAAATTCTAGGATCTAAGCTGAAGTGCACTGAAATCAACAAATCTCTTCCAATCTACTCTGAGGCCAGATGTTGTCACACCATTTCTAATCCCAGTCCAGGGCTGAAGAAAATTCCCAGTTCAATCACACCTGAATTACCCTGATGGCAGCTCAGGGTACCCACCTGGCAGCAGCAGGCACCCCTCTCACCTCTGCAGGCTGTGCTTCTGCATGCTTTGTACACATGGAAGTAACCAAGGGCTGGGAACCCCAGCACACACCACAGGGCAGGAATCTCAGCTCCCTAGGTTCTCATAGGAAAGGGGAAGTAAATATATTTTTCTAGTAAGAACATAAGTATTCATCTACAGTAAACTATAGGGGAAAATCCCAAGACTAATGCTTTGATGGCTCCCAAGTCCCTCTCTGGATAACTGTGCTTTAACCCTGTAATGTGTGTTTGAAAAAGCCCACAGAACTCATTTACAAGTGTATAATACAATGAGTTCAGCCCTGTGTCTGCTGTGGACCTAAAAACTACAATCTATTCCTGATGGATAGTGTGTTTCTTCATGATGTGCTCTATTAGCATCAGCTTCCTTTTTAAAATTCAGTGTTCTTTCTTTCTCACTGCCAGAATTCCAAATATCCAGAATTGTATCTCTGTTTAGTGACCTGCCATACAATTGTTTTACTAAGCTTAAATAGTTACTAGTTTGTTCAGTGCTATATAAATTCTAGACAGTATTTATTAGACTGTTGTAAAAGCTGGAATTTGCTGGCTAATACCAAATTTCTGCAAGAGTTGCTACATATGCAAAAGAGCTTCTGCTCTCCAGTCCCAGATCTGTGGTTGTCACAGTGATTAAAACTCCATGTTTCCTAAACAATTAACTAACATAGTCTATTAAATCTCATTTTATTGCTTTGAATGGATTTAGATGGTACAATAATCCAGCTCAGAAGCAAGACAGAATTTGCATATCTCTTTCAGAAAATGGATGAGACATAAAATGAACGACATGGTGGATAAAACCAAATCCTAGCGTGTTCTCAGGCTGCTTTGCATTTGATTTTCTCTGCTCTACCACAAACAAGTTTTAGCAGTGATAGACTAGAATATACAGAAATCAGAGACAGAGAAAGCTCTCAGAGGCTACAAAAACAATTCACTTTAAACAGAACAAGCACATCTCTCAGTATATTTTGACAAATCAGAAAGTGAAATCAACCAAAATGTTTGTTTTCTTTGACTAGTACTGCTAGAGACAGCATTTCACATTGTGTATCCCGTGCTGCAACTTAAATTCAATTTTGTGATGTGGAAAGTTTTTCTTTTAGTGCTTCAAATGGAATATATGACCTGCAATTCATTTATATTTCCTATGTAATTAGTAGCTGGCAAGTAAAACAAATTAGGTGCTTGATAAACACAGACAATTATATTTTCAAAGCAGTTGTATTTATGCTTGGAAGGAAGGACAGTTTTATGAATATGTAATCAAGGATGTAAAAATTGGAAAGAAAACAAAATAGAGCATAGTTAATTTGGTGGTAGTGACAAATTAACACTGAGCCAAGCCCCCTGCACATGCACTGCCCTGATAAACTTGTTATTAGCAAAGGCTCACTGAGAGGAGCTTGGTAATCCTTCTTCTGTGTTTGCTCTTCTTTATTAGCCCTCTGAGAAAATATTGTTTATAAAATAAAGATCTGCACAAGCAAAGATAAGAGTCCCTGTTTCCTGACTAACCTGTTTAATGGCTAACAAGCTGGGAATATATAGCTCTTTTCTCCTATTTCCTTTATATATTTGGCTACAGGTGTGTGCTGCACACCAGTGATTACCAAGCATTTAGGAGCAGCTGTGCCTCCAAATGAAAGATGAAACTGAACTGAAAGTTTGTTTGAAATGGAAGTAAAACCTGGCAGATGGCAGCATCCAGAAATAGCAGCACTGAAACAGAATTTTTTGTGCAGCTACTGCTCCAGAGCACTAGTGAGAACAGGGGGAGGACATCTCAGCAACAATCTACAAGGGAAAAGGGGAAAAATAAAATAAAGGCAATTTTACGGGGAAAGGAAACAACAGAGGGGATGGGAAGAAAAGAAGAAAATTAGCTCTATGTGTCAACATGTAGAAAAAGACCAGAAACTTAAAGAGTCTATTTAGCAAAATGAAAGAATTATAAGTATCCATAAGCCAGGTTTATTCTTTGAGCAAAAGAAAAGCTAGTGGAAATACATGGGAAAAAAGAGTCATTTAGAGAAAGAACATGAAAACTGACCAGTGGTCAGAATCAAAGAGGAATTTTCAAAGAGGAATTTAAATCATAATAAGCCTTTGATGTATTGTAGAAAGCCACAGTTTCTTCAAAAGATTGTGGAAAGTCATCATGCTGAAACAGACATAGATCCAAGTGTTCAGGGATTTATGGGGTTAAAGGCATATGCCAAAAGGAACGTTCAAGGGAGGGGTCTCAGGTATTTTGCAAAAGAAAACTGACTTTCATTTTTTAAAGCAGCAGCCACAATGCAGATGCTCATGGCCAGCAGCTCCACAGTGGTCTCTGTGTTTTGGGGACTGCAGTGCCACTAAGAGAACTCAGGTTTCCCTTACTCAACCCCCTTGAAGGCTGACTACAACTTTGTGCAATTATTTGAGCTGAATCTTCTCAGAAATGGCCAAAAGCTGAATTGGAAAGGAAATGCAGCCTGAAGTGTTTCAGCCTTTGGCCATTCTCCACTGGGCTGACACTACATCCTCCCTCCAGTGATGCTGATACCTCTGAACATCAGGGTACTCTGCTAACAGCAATTCATCTGTATCAGGGACACAGGCTTTTGACTTTGGCATATTTATGCATAACTCCACTCTGTAATTCTCAATAACCAGGTTTGAAAGTCTCTAAATCACTTTTCAAAATGGAATTTTGCCTGGGAAAATCACAGAAATCTTCAGAAAAATCCCTACATAACCAGCTCCAGTTTGATTGATTGGCATTAAATTAATCCTATTGCTGCTTTCTAAGTGAGGAGGCCAGAAGAAATGTGTTCCTCTCCATTCACTGTGTACACAGAGGTAGAATAATATAATGTGACAGAGTAATTAGAAACTGTAAATTAGGATCACATCTGGATGTAGAAATAGCCTAAATCTTGAACATTTCTCTCTGGAAACATCTTTTTCATTTAATGGTATTGCTTGGCTGCAGCAAATGTCAGACCATGCAGTAGTCTGAAATCAGCAATATCACAGGCACATCATCCTGATACCTTTAAGAGATCTCTACTTGCACTGCTGCTCTACTATCTCTTGTTTAGGGAAAGCTGACAACCTCCCCTTCCTGACAAAAACTGCTCCAGATGATTCAGACGAGTTACTCGTGACAACCACTTTGAAAAACCTTCTAATATGAGTCATTTTATGGTGATTCATTTACTTTTTCATCATTTTAAAACAAGCTTTCCAGTGTGAAAAAGTTTAAAGGCCTCTTTGAAGAGACAATTTGCAATTGCAAAGCTCTATTTTTCACTAGAGACAGAATCATTGCTTTACCAAAACAAAGTTCTTCTGAGCAATTTTCATCTATTTCTGGTCTTGTAAACCCAGCCCAGTCTGAGTGCAATGTTGAAAAGAGTGACATCAGATATTCTGGGTGGGTTACTAGGCGACGCTGCAAAGTTCTGCAATGTTATCCAGAATCCCAAGCTTTCTCAAATCTACAGTCATTATATTCTATTCACTCATCTAGGAAATATTTGGAGCAATGACATAAAAAGATTCTTTTTGAATGAAAATATTTTCGTCAAAAGTTAATTTTGCAGGTCTTACAAAACAACTGTGATTTTCTTTTGCAATGAATATTTGTTTTGCTAAGAAAGTGTAGGGTAACCTCTGTACAGAATTAGGAGCTGTTGAGATCTTTTGATTAGGGAATTTTATGCTGGATTTGAGGTCTAAGATTTTTTTTCTAAACTGCCCCAGAAGACCATAATTCTGACCAGTCCTTAACAGAGAGCTACACTGAAAGTGATATACACATACACTCACAAAAAATATACTGACATATTTAACTAGGTGCAGTGGCTGTGTGGCAAAATTGGCAAATTTATAACCAAGGGAAAGCCCCTACAACTGGGAATGTCACTGACATTTAAACTCCCTGAGAGCCACCATCTATGAGTAATCAACCACAAGTTAGCAGACTTTTTTAGAGACCAAAACCAAAGAAAGTTGTCTTTACTGCTGCTATACTGATGGCCTTTTTAGCCTCTGCTAAATACAGATCAGTTAAACAGAAAAACCTGGACTGAAGGAGGAAATTAAATTACTCTACAGGCAATTAACAGTAGGACTATAACAGGAACACAAAAACCGAAGTCAAATTTGAAATTATGTTCTCATCAAATGCTGCCTTCCCAAAGGACAAATGCTTGCAAAGAGCAGATTTTACATATTGGGCATGTTTTGCTCTGCAGTTTAGACTCTGGAGGGAGCTGAGGATACTCTTTCAGGAGCCCAGATTTCATACTTCACATTTGTAGGTTAGAACCACCGTGCCCAGGGAAAAGAGCCTAAGGCTTTTGAAGACACTAAAAGAAGCTTGGCTATACACACATAATTCAGAGAGATAAGTCACTTGATGTTCTTGATAAAAAAAATAAATAACCCAGTGATGTGCAATGTGTAGATCTGTATGAAAAATCTCTCTTTCTTATACATAAATTAGTGGTTTGCATTTATCCAGTAAAGCAAGACTGAATAATGTATTATAATAATGAATTTGGTGGGAAGATGATCAGCTCCCCTTTTATACTTGTGCCATTCTAGTATTCTCACAGTATTTTTAGTGTGTCCTGATGTTCGAAGAAATTTAGATTTTAACTCTTTTGTGACATTTTACTAGGAAAGCACAGAGTTTTCTCCACATTCCCACAGGAGCTGAACTCTAAGCTTAAATAAAACTCTACAAATCTCTTCCTGCTTAGAATAAGTTTACATTTCCACATTGTACCCATCTAGGAAAAAAATGTAGAAAAGCCTGGTGCTATTGAGTTCTGTAAATAAAGAACATTAGCACATGGTTCTGGAGATCTTTCTGGCAAAACTGTTCAGCTATTCCATAATAGGCATGAAAGGCAAGTACTGTTCTTTCTTATTTCAAAAATATTCTCAAGTAGGGCTTGTTTTCTGCCTCTAGCAGCTTGTTTCCCCTCAAGCCTGTTGATACAGAGAGCTGTCTGTGAATATGTTATATTTTTTTTGGTACCTGCAATACCCATGCTTACAGCCTGA
This sequence comes from Irena cyanogastra, assembly GCA_013397155.1. NCBI lineage: Eukaryota > Metazoa > Chordata > Aves > Passeriformes > Irenidae > Irena > Irena cyanogastra. The sequence continues at coordinate 199,044 of VWZV01009956.1, read as the reverse complement.
AGCAAAAGGAAGCAAGGTGTTTCAAACATTCTCCCTGATGGTGAGAAAACTGAGCAATGGAGGCATACAGCACTGCCTAATAAATGGGACAAGGACGACACACATGAATAGAAAGAGACACATTGTTGACTTTATCTGGCCCACAGATCAATGCTTCCATGATATGCTAGCATTATTATAATATATTATTATTATTAATGCTAGAATTATATGTCTCTTCATGTTTATTCTTTGTTTCACCTGTACCAAAAAGACAGGCATTCTTGTTGTTCATGCAATAGGCTCCAAATCTTTAACAAGCTCAGCCACAATCAGCTTCCTATCAAAACCACAAATTTTTACTTCAAGTTGTTTAGACTCCTCCTTTTTTCCCATTCATAACCCATCTTTTAGCTCCAGCCCTGGGCTGTAGGGTAGCCATAAATTTAGGCATTGTACAAGAGCAGTAATATTCTCTTAACTTTAACAAAATCCTTTGCAAACACTCTTCTTTTGTCAGGATCAGTAATGACATACCAAAATAAACTCCAACACAGACAAGTCAAACACATTTCAACTTTCTTATTGCTCAGACATAGTTTATTGGCTAGGTACTAAAAGTTCCAGTCAGAGACTAAAACCTGCATTGGGAATTATCTCAGTGTGCATTGATTGCTAATCTAAAAATACATGTTTGTTTTCACTCTGTTTAAAAATTCTAAAAGACAATTTCAAAACAATGGATTTTATCACTATGAACCTCCATTCCTCACTATTTTATTCTGTGAGCATCTTCAGTCACATCTGGGTTGTTGAACCACCAATCCACATTTGTTAAGACTTTTGTCAACAGCAGAGGCTCAGCCAGTGTAGGGTACATGCTGAAATCAGCACGTACAGATGAAATGCACTGCTTGTGCATGACTGCAATCCATCATGCAAGCTGTGGCACCCTTAAACTCCTACACTCACAAATTTAACAGAATTTGTATTTTAATCTTCTGAGTATTAGTAAATCAGTATCTGTTACAGCATCTGCTGACCTGCTGCACCATCCCAATTACACACAGCTACTCATCACCTGATGGGAGAATTCTTATCTCCTGCCAACACAACATTAATTCCACCTCTAGACAATAACCCTCTGTCAGAAGCATATTTTCCAGACTGAAATTCCTAGGGATTCAAAATATTTTATTAAAGGCTTCACAGCCTAAGTGCCAACAGCGCTAATTCTCTTCTCTGTTGAGTTCCCCCAGGGAGGAATAAAAGAGTCAATTTAGCTGACTAGCCTTTGTTTTCAGAAGCTGACGATATCAAAAAGGGCTGTAAGATAGAGGCTATAATCCTACAATATTAGATTTTTTGATGTTCAGCTCTAAGTGAAGTGGATGCAGAAGTTGGTAGTATACATAATAGTTGCCCCTTGAAATGAACTACGCAATTAATACAGAAATATTAACACATTAAGTTAAAAGTTAAGTAGCACCAGCATAAAGCTTGATATTAATGTTGCTTTCATTAAACATCAAGAGGAAGAAAAAACATATAGAAAACCCTTGATTCTCTTTAACTGCAATTATTCTCTCAGTGTCTCACAGTAGAGTATTACTAACATGTATGATCTGGTACATCAGAAAATTGATTCATTATCTTTGTGCTTTAATACATTTAATATATTTCTATTAATATGATAAGCACCTGATTTGCTTCACAGCACTTTTGTAAATAGCAATACTTTTTTGATAGATCCAAAGAGGATGTAGAAGAAATTATCTCAAACTGCATGAATTATCTTGCAATATACAGGCAAGGCCACACCCTATATGTAAATGTCTTGTAAATCCCATCTGAAAACACTCTGAAAATAGAAACTTACGTTTTATTACAAGGCTTTTGCAATGTAATAAGTTCCCTTGCCTAATTCATTTTAAAAGTCTTATCCAACATCTTGAAATTAACCCCTTAGAGAGTATGAAAAATTCACCAAGGTGAAATTCACCAAATGAAAATCTACTTGGACACCAAACTTTGCATATTCAGCATTGTGAAGAGAAATAGATTCATGGGTGAAAGATCATTTCTCATTAAGAATGCCCTGAAAGAAGAATGAACCTTTTTTGAACATCATTCATTATTCTCTACATGGGGTTGGCAGCACCAGCAGCCTAACTAGATTTACATCAGAACCTCAATTCACAGCATCTCTGCACAGAAAATTAGGGAGAAGCCAATAGGATGGCAATCAGGATTTTGTGTATTGAATTACAGGACACGGTACCTAAAAATACATAAAATAAGAGACAAGTCTGATGGCAATCTGCCTTGCTTCAACCACCTGGTCAGTACAGTGCAAAGGGGGCATCTGCAAAACACAGTGAACACATCCGGACATCTTCAACCTTGGCATCTCCATCCCAAGGATGAAGGATGTCACTGGAAATGAATCTGGCAGAGGCAAAGACGTTTTTATTCCATCAGGATTGTCAAGGGTTGGTGAGTTTATTTTTAGCAGAATCTTGGAAAACTCAGATAATAAAGGCAACAAATGTAAAAATCTATCAGATACATAAAATATTGGACTACACCTATATATAAATCTAAATACAATATATAAAATGTAATATGTAACCAGCCACCCATTGGTGGGTGAAAACCCCAGTCAGAGAGTTGCCCTTGGAGGTGGGCAGGAGGACTGGAATGTAATAAAGAGGCAGACAGACTCATCTGGAAGAAGAATAGAGGAGGAAGGATCAGCCTCTAATACCCCAGTTTGATGGAATCACTGTGCTGAAGTTATTGTGCTGGCAGGCTCCACTCTGACAGTGAGCAGCACTAACTGAGAGCCAGTGAGTTATGAGGAAGCCTTGCCAAGCAGAGTGATCACATCTTCCCGGGCTCTAGAGATCCCTGTTTATTAAATTTCTTCCCAAATCTTATACTAAAGCAACTTTACAAAATTTAACAGTAAATTTAAAAATTGCAACTTTTAAATTGATTGTACTAAATGCCAAAAACAATGGCTGAATTTAAATGCACAGATAATCAGAGCTACCTTACATCTTTTAAGGTAGCGTCTGCCAGTCTCCATTAGCAGACTTTTCTAAAGAACAATATTTTGTCTACTTCAGTGAACTGAGCAAAACCCATTTTCTCATTTTTACAGTAATAAGAAACATCTTTTCTCTGTATGTGTCAGTGTAAACACTGGGCATTTATATATCCTACCATGCATTCCCTTATTCTGTAATTAGTCCTTTACTAGTAATTAGCAACTATCTTCCTCCATTATGGAGCACTTGTATAGTAAAGGAAACAAGGACTAGAACTCCATATGGTATACTTCAATTATACAGAATAATTAAAACATCAGACAAAGTTTTCCTTTTGATTAATCTATTTACTAATACTGTGAATGACAGGGAAACAGCTCTTGCTTATTTCTACTGTGTGCAGGGTGTTGTCATCCTGAAGTGTTGTAGTTAACACATTTCATAACACGTTATCTCATGGGATGAAACAGTTTCTCAAAATCAAAAAGGGAGGGGTGATTGTTTTAATCAACCTGCTGCTACTAAAAATCTAGGGATATTAATTCCACATCTCTAAATAGGTTTAAAAAAAATTTTCTTGTTAACAGAAGAATTGCTCTTGATTTCTATTTTTAGTATGTATTCTTTGCCACAGGACAGTTACAATCCTTTAATATAAGCAGAGAGCTTTTCACAAAAATTCAGTCCCATAAATAAAATCAATGCAGCAAAGCAAACGGAAACATTCAGACAGTTGCTTTCTTTCAATTAAAATAGAACAAAAGCTGCAGTCAGTGTGCAACAGGGAAAAGCAGAGGAAGAGAAAATACATTGTCCATCTTGATATGACCAGGTACCCAAGGGAAGTGGAAGAGTGAAAAATACGTGACGCACTATGTGCATGTGCTGACTTCAGAGAATGGGCACAGAGCCAATTTCAAAGTGAAAAACAGCTCTATGAAATTACTTAATCTATTCATTCAGATCTTTAAAACATCCAAAAGTGATCTGCGCATTCTTAGTTATAGAAAACTCCCAACTAATTTCAAATATTTAGCACAGCAAAGTAATGTCTTGAGAATGGTTAGGAAATTATTTTTTAAATGGTCTAGGATTTCAGCTAAGCAGGTTTTTAAAAGTCAAATCCAGGAGGAGCTGGTATGCTTGCACCTGGAAGCTTGCAAAGCGTCAGCCAATATCACACAGCTGTAACCAACACTATTAATCCTTCATTTTCAAGAACACCAATTTAAGAGAAAACTTCTTAGTAAAAGGGAATTTAAACAATATGCAACCCAGGATTTAAACAATACACAACCCACTAACTTTTTAGCTTTCAACAAGGAGACCTTTAACTCACTAGATACCATAAATTATTTACAGCTATGTACCATGAGTAACTTCTTACTTTACTCATTCCCTACTTGCAGCTACTAGAGATGAATCCCAGCATGGTTGGGAACCTTGTCAGAGCAAGATATAAAGATCTGACACGTCAGAGCTAAGGGATGGAATCAGCCAAATCAGTGCAAATGTGCAGCTCCAAAGGAGGTGTAAAACACGAGGCACTTCCTGCTGAAGGTGAAGAACCATGCAGGAGCAGAGTTGGATACCAAATAGCCAGTTCTTGACTTTCTAACCTATTTTTTTCCAGTTTTTCTCTGCCTTCCTTCTTGAAGTCTATTATAATGAAGCATTTTTAACCTGTTTCTTCAAGAAATGAGGCATATGTGGCTGCATTGCCTGGCCATCTGTCAGTTTGCTATTTTCCCTCAAGCACATTTTGAACCTGTTGAACAATTTCAGCCAATCTGACAGAAGACTAAAGGTTTCAGACATAGAAATTTTGGCATATTGCATCAAAAATCAAAGCTAAAAGAAGAGAAAAAGCCAGTGTACTGGTGTGTGTGTGGCTGGCAAGGCGGGTGGCACAGCACACAACACTTGGGGGTTGACAGGGAGGCTGGGGAGATGGAGCTGAGCTCCACTGGTACAAATCCATCAGAAAGTGTGCTTCCTTCAGCAGAGCTTTACACCAACCAACATCGCCTTACTACAGTGGTGTCTGCAGGTTTCAGCCAAAAATAAGGTAATATTGACAGAATAATATTTTGCTCTTTTGGTTTTGTTCACTTTTTTCCCTCCAAGTAGCTTTCAAGCCAAGAAAAACACCAGAGGAATGGAGTACATTAGTGAGAGAAATGGCAAGAAAGCCAGAGGTGGTGTGATCATTCCACATGCATGTACTGGAAATGAACACATGTGACTAGGATGGTCAGAGTGCTGGAAATAATATAACTTTTATTTTTTTTTATTATTATTTCTCTAGTCAGGTTTGGTTTGCCTTTGCCTTGGGGAAAGGAATTTTAAGGTTTTTTAGGGGGATGTTGCACCACTCAACAGAAATGAGTTTAACCACACAACAGACTGGGAGTAGCCCAAAAGGCAACCAAAAAGATGACAACCATCAGCAGAACATCAACAGCCATCATCAATGAACATCTACCCCAGACACTGCCCTGGCATGGCTGGAGACACCTGGTCCAGAAAAGACTAGTAAGGAAATCAAGGAGTGAGGACCTAATTAACAACAGAGGTGAAGAAATCCAGATCCAATAGGAAACCAAATACTGAGAACTATGCAACTTGGGACCAACAAACCAATGGATTCCATGGGGTTTGGACTGTATAAAGTTTAGGGAAAATCTAGTAAACTCAAGTATGTATGGAATATTTTCTGTGGCACATCCTGGCCAGAATAAAGTAATGCCTGATTCTCTATCACTTCAAATATAGTGTTACAGGGTTTTTTTCTTCACAAATTTCAATGACAAGAGGCCCAGAATAACCAGACACAAAATTTTCCATCTAGCTCATATAATCTCTGGGTTTGGTCCACAAACACTGGAGATTCTGAATTATTCAACGGCACATAAAAATCTTATAACCATCCTTAGTTATTGCATGCTAGTGTCTCCAGGCAAGGCCTGAACAAATATTAGTTTGGTCGTAACTGTCTCCAGCTGTGACCAGGGAGGAAGGAGTATAAAACAAAAGGGAGTGATACTTCCATTGATGTCCATAGTCATAGCTCCCAGGTATCAACAAACTAGGTTTTCCTGAGGCAAGTAGCATCTGTTCCCAAGCAATCACATTTAATTATCATTGCTGTGTCTATTCTCTAGCAAACTAATTATTTTTTATAACTATTTACAGTTTTAAAATCTTCCAGCAATAATTAATTATATGCATCTACATATATACAAAACCCCACTTTTTAATTTCTTTAATCTGCTTAACCTCTTAAGAAACTTCCAGGTTTTTTTGTAATGGGAAACCGTATGTATTTGTTATGTACCTGTCAGCTTCACATTATTTGTGATTTTATAGATTTCCATCATATATTCCCTCAATCATCTCCCTTTCTAGACAGATGAATTCCTGTCCTTTTGGTATCTCTTCCCTGACAAACCTTTTAGTGCTTTGGACCATACCTGACCATCCATGTTACATTTTTCCATACATTTCCAATGCTGGGTGAATCCTCCCTAAAAAGGCAGGGCCAGAACTGTCCACTCAGCATGGGGACAAACAGGGAATAAGGGATGGTGAAATGATGGCCATAGCTCTGTTCTCATTTCCTTCACTAGTAATGCTTCTGGTTCTATTTTATTGCTAAGAAACAGATTAATTCTTTAGAGATGTCCACAATGACTAAGATCTCCTCCCTGAACAACAGTAGAGGATTTAGAGTCCATTTTTTAAATCTGTAGCTGTTTATTTTTCTCTTGCACATTAATTTTTGAAACACTACATTTATATAATTTTTCTTTCACCCAGTCTGTATTAGGTTTCTGTTACTATTTCCCTCTTCCTTCCACTCCCCCATATGTAACATCTGCATCTCATAAATCTTCTCTGTATTTCAAATTCCAAAGTATATAACTTTATGTCTTTGTGACTTGCACCTACAAGTTTTACCAGAAATATAAAGTAGATCGTAACAGTGAAACTAGTTAGACATTATCAAGGAAAATATTAAATCAGCTCTAATAAGATATATTTAAAGACAAATTAACTTTGTAGATTTAATTCCTATTTAAGCATTCAGTAACATTGTCAGTGCTTTCATCCACATCCCTCTACAGCTTCTGGTGAGGGTTTTGTGTAACTCATAGATATAGCTAGATATATATAGAGATTTATATATAGTGTCCATGTCTTTACATAATGTATATTTTTAAAAGACTTTCTGAAGTCTGTGGCTCACTCTCAGCCATTCCCAGTAGAATTATCAATACTATTTGCAATGTGATTAGGAAGCCTCAAATACTGTTTTGTGCAGTGAAGATACACTATGACAATATTTGAGGGATTCGATGAGTCACCCAGAGTTTGATTTCATGAGAGCAGGGCTGCATAGCAGAGTGTGAGGCAGCACCTCATCAGCACTGCAGTCACACACTGCCTGCCTCATTGGGAATTCACTCACGTGCCATTATGCTGCTTTTTATACAATGTGATATCCACCTATTCTTAGCAAACCTTGCCTTGAATGCAAGTGGAATAAAGTATAGCATGACTGCCCCTTGTGCTATTTTAAACAAAAACAGAGTGAAAGCCACAGTGTTCTCACAGACAATGGGCTTAGGCAGAAGCGTATTACATTAGGATTCATAAGTACTCCACTTAACCTAGGCTGCATAGTTACCTAACAACTGCAACAACCAGAGGTCTTCTGTTTAGTGATGCACATTTTTACCAACCAGAAAAAAAAAAAGGTAAGAAAAAAGAATCTATTTTTCAGCTCTTGATTGCAGCTTTTTTTAGTGTTGGAGTTTTTCCTTCTGTGTTTTGTAAGAGAGCTGACAATACTAATGTGGTTGCAAGAATTCTGACAAGTTGCAAGACATAATAGCAACTGATTTCACTAAAAGACAGAATATTTTAAAGGACTGGGTATGTACTGTCATTATCAATTTTAAAAAATTACTGTATTTCTGAGAAGCAAATACTGTCTCCTTTGATGGAGTTATGCCTGGCAATATTTTTAAGGATTTTGGGAAGAAGAAAAGACCATTCTTTACTTCAATCCTAACAGTAATAAAAAGTTAGCATGCAACAGAATCCCTGTCTCTGCAGCACTTGGATAGAATACCCACTACTTTTGTCTCTGAGGAGCTCCAACCCCCATCTGCAGAAAAATAGATATGGATCTGATACTTTGTGAAGGCCAGAGAAGTTGCATCTGTTTACCCAGTTACCAATTTAAAAGAAATGATAGGGTTAGAAGGGATGCTTGGAGGTCATAAAGTCCAGCTTCTTGCCTCAAAGAAGTTCAAATGCCTCTTATCCCTCCTGACAGATGGTTGTTTAGGATGTCCAGAGATGAATATGCCATTAATTCTCACAGAAATTTATTTCAGTGCTGGCACTAAAAATGGTTCTACTGGAGTGTTTCTTAGTCAAAAAAACATCAAAGGAAGCTGGCAGGAGTAGAACACAGAGTTTAAGATAACAATTCTCCCTGGAGGAAAGTTAGAATAGCTCTGCATCCTCCAACAAAGCATAGGACAAATATCAACAAAATTCAAGTAGAAGCATCAAATAAAAGTTGTGACAAAGTCCTAAAAACAAGCAATAAAAACAAATATATGCACAGGCTGTTTACTAAAGAAATTCCAGAATAGAACTTGATATATGAATAAAATACGTCAAGGAGGAACAGAATCACTATAGACTGCAACTCCAGTCATTGGTAACAAAATTGACTTTTATGTGAAGTATATATTACTGATTTACCAGAAAGGTGTCAATGACTGTCACAAGCACCTTTAAGGACAAAAACATTACAATAATGGAAGACTTCAACTGCACTCACATACCCTGGATAGGTGTCAGTGTAGCTGATACTGAGTCTTTGCAAAACATAAACATTTGTTTTTTGGAAAAACTTGTTAGGTATCAAAATAAAAATCCTAACTCTTGACTTTGCACAAAAGGTGCCGGTGATCTAATTCAGGATATTTGCTTTCAAAGGCAAGTCTTACTGCACACAACCAAATCATAAAATAGTGAGGAAAGGAAAGCACAGGCACAGGAACAAACCTGTCATAATAAAAACAAGTGAACACAGTTCTCATGCAGGTAAGTCACAGCACTGCAACTTGTTAGAATTATCTGGAGGGCAAGAACAAGGCAGTTTATAGGCTGTGCTTGCATTTTCTAAAGGCTTACAGGAAGATTTCTTAACCAAAAGTTCATAAATTGCCATATGAATGTCTTTCTATGGATTAATAACAGATTAAAAGGATAGGAAAGTAAAGTAGGAATAAATAGTAGGACTTCAAATGAAGCATCTGGCCTGAGGCTTATGCTATTTAGTATTTTTGCAAATCATCTGGAAAGGGGGTAACAGGGTACCACCGTTTGCTACTGGTGACAAATTATTCAGGGCAGTAAAAAGGCAAGCAAACTGCAAAGACGTGCATAGGAATTTCATTACTCAGAAAGATTGGGCAATAAACATACAGAAAAACCCTCAGTATAAATAAATGTAAAGTAACACACATGGAAAAGTAACTTTAACTGTAGATACTCAGTGACTGAGCCTAAAGTAGCTATTATCTTTCAGGAAAGCTATCTCAGAGTTATAACAGATAGCACCATGAAAACATCATCTTGATACTCAGAAGCACTTAAAAAGGCAAATAAAACATTAGGAATTTTTAGAAAGGAAGAGAAAATGAGAGAGAAAACACGATCATGCCATTTTATAGATCCAAAGCAAAACTGCTGCTGCATGAAATCCAATTTTCCCATCTTAGAAAGCACCAAAGACTAGAGAAGGTACAGAGAACTGCAGCAAGAGTGATCCAAACTCTCCAACACTGAGAGATGACAACAGAGGAAATTCTGACATTTCAGGATCCCCATAAAGTGGAAATCTTAGGGTGGAGGAAAAACTCATTTTTGAAATGTCAGCATATGTTGATTGTGAAACACAATCTGCTTCTGGGGACTCTGGCAGCTGTTACTGGAATTACAGCTGAAGTGCTGCATTTCAAACACACTGAGGGAGCCCACACTCAGGGGATCTCAGTCCCTGAGAGCAAGGATTACTGCAGTCCTTGGTTCAGGGCTGCACAGCAGCCCCAGCCCTGGCTACCCTGGGTGGATGTGATCTGATCTGCTGCAGAAGCCTGAGCCTAAAAATTCCCACTGAAGATTTGAACCAAGGTCCTGGAGGGCTCTCCACCTTGTTCTAGGGCTTCCAGAAATCCCACGCTCTGGGACCTGGATAGGAGAACTTATGGAAGCTCCTCTTGAAGCTCAGACACTCATTTGTCAAACAATTGTCATAAAAGAATTAAAGCTTGAAAATTATTATTTCCAACAATATGCACAGTCTGAAAGATAGGACTACACAGAAACAGCTAAGGTAGGAGTGCTCATGTATGAATAGCTATGGACAGATTTAGAAAAGAAATTGAAGACCAGCTTCAAATCTTTTCTTTTCTACCATCTGAGTACCATGTTTAAAGTAGGTAATTTTGCTACCTTGCTTAAGGTTTGAAAAAACACCAGTGGTATTGTTGGCCCGTCTTCCTGAGTCAACAAATGTGGTGATAGAAAACTTCCCAGCTACACATATTCTGTTTCTCAAGTGTCTCTCCAAGGAAATTCAGAAGAAACTTTTAGTCACAAGGACTCAGAGAAAATTAAAACCCTTCTTTTCTACAATAAAGTTTACAGTAATAATGTGGCCTCAGTCCAGTAGGTAAAGATATGATAGGTTCCGAAATCAGACCAGAAGCATTTTTCACAGTGAGATTAGATACACTTGGTAGCAGCTCACCAAGAAGTATTTCGTATCTTTATATCCCCATTTCCTAGAAGACGTGTTCTACTGCAACCAGAAACCAGTACTGTAACCCCAGAGGTCAGGCTGGACAATCCCAGTCCTCTCTTCTGCTTTTATAATCTGTGAAACTGCAAATGCCATAGAAAACATCTAATAAATTTCAAAGCAGTTTGTTAAAAAAAAAAATATCTCCAAAATTCCCATGGCTAGTACACCCCAACTCTAAACACTTTGTCTTTGCATAATTGTTTTTGGTTTTTTCAAATACATTATAACGAGCAAGACCATACAGGTAGAGAAAGTTATAACTTTAATTTCTAAAAGTTTACAATTAATATGCTGCAGTTATGTATCTTCTCATCTTTTGTACATTACTTCATTACCAATCCTTCAATTGAAATTAAAGATTAATATGTACATCCTGCTTTTCTTAGAAAGAACAGAAGACATTGGTTTCTTATTTACTCACCCATTTCTTTCTCTCACATATGCCTGTACCATAACTTCAAGATTTCATGCATTTCCAAAACAAAGTCATTTCTGACCCTCTCACCACTATTTTTGTAATAAAGAAAGAAAAACAACAATTTAGGAACTATTATTGACAGACAGCCACAGTAGCAATAGTATGGGATTTACTGGGTGGAGACGTCTCAGCTTGAAAGAATTCAGGCAAAATTTCATTCAGTATCGGCTGAGAGCTATCCTTTCTAGCTTTAATCAGTCTCAGATTGGAACAAGAAATTCAGCTGAAGCCATCCAGATCCTCCCATTTTGACCAAAGTCATTATGTATCTCATGGTTTCCAACCAAAATCTCAAACAACCTGGCAATCTCAAAATTTATGAATTCCTTAATTTACTTCTACCCTCTTTTACTGAGATGAAATAAAGCAGCCTCAAATTTTACAGATTTCATGAAATGCTCACACAGCTTTAGAACAAATAGTGGCCAATTTGAAGCCCAGACTAACACAGCACTTCTTTGGACTGATCCCTAGCCCTCAACATGGTGTGGCACCAGTTTGAAAACTAGTATTTATAGCTGGTAAATGACTTACTGCAGTTGAAACTTCAGCCCATTTGAAATCAATGGGAATGCTGCCATGAGCTTAGTTTGGACTACAGCTTCAGCATTTTGGTGATACTGCACCACAAGTTTCATGGTTTTTACAATTAAATAAGCATTTTTTATTATTTATCTGGGTTAAATCTCTATGTATATGTATTAAAAACAACCTATTAAACATTTTTGGAGTAAAAACTCAAGGGAATAACTTTATCATGGGTACAGTAAACCATCTTTTTATATATAATTTGTAGCCACATTACTCTAAAGTTCAGAGCCCATCAATTAATAATTATTTCAGTGTGTTGCAGTCATTGGAGGAACAGCAAAGGCCCAAAAGCACAGCTGTTCTTCCTCTCCTTTAATGTGATTCAGTCAGGGGCTTTCCAATGAATTTGCTGCAGACTCTGTTCACTCAGTTATAGGTATATTTAAAATACTGGAGAACAATTCATACAGGACATGAATAACCAGCCCCTTACTCATAGGAATGGCAGCTCTTCCCTCAAGTGATCCAGACTCATGGAATAGACCTACTCACTTCCCTGATCCTCTTTTGATTTACAGAAATAATCTAAAGTTTCACAGATTTGTTTTTATAGTCAGTCTTTAATATTGTGTTAAATGCAGTCACTCAATCATTTTTGTTGTTGTCAACGGGGAAAATTTCACAGTACTCAGGTTAATCTTTGGTATGGGTACCAATTCAGACAAGTAGGCATATATTTCTCGAAAGAAAAGCTGAAGAGAATTGCAGAAGATTCTAGACAAACATGCAAAGTAAACATGCCAGGATTATAGGAGACATATGATGACTCAAGATACATCATGTGTGTAACTAGAAGTGTTATAACTATAATGAGTAATTGAAAAATGCATCATCAGTGCTGGTTTCTTGAGCAACCAACAAGGATGGGTGCAGATGGGTGGCCATGGGGGCTGACAGATTTCATTGAGCTCCTGACATGTCTCTTGCCTATCTGCAGTTGCTGTGTTTGAGTGAACTTTGTGCTGTGCCAGCAGTAACCCAGGCATATAATTACAACATCTTTGAAAAAGCTCATCTGAGAAACAAATAAGCTCGCTTAAAAAAAAAATCTTCATATTGCCCTGACTCATAAATCTATGATGCACTTAATTAAATTCAATAGGCAATTTTAGGGAGAGATAAACAAATTAAAGAACCTCTACTAAATGACAGAAAGTTCCAAATAAACATAACCCATTTTGCATTTTAATTCCAGAGTTGTTTGTCCTTGTCAGGGCTGATACCTGCCTTATAAATACTTTTTCTTCTTGAAAAGAGCTCTCACATAATGACACTAAAGAAGCCTACCAAAAAATACTTTTTTAAATCAGATAACTCATTCCATCCTCCATGGACACATAAGAGGAGGCTGAAAAAGACAATGGCAATTTTTTTATTATGCCAAGAAACTCTTCTTTAAAGATTCTTCTCCTCCTAACTCCTCTGGAGAGCAGCAATTAGCATGCTGTTTGTCCAGATTCATCAACAATGGCACACACAAAGCTGTAAATATGCCACACGTGTTAGATTTATTATGGCTCCCTCCAGTCTGACAGATTTATACATTGTCTTTTTCTTGTAAAAGGTAGAACTGCTGTAGGAAACAAAAATAATTTGCAACCAGCAGTCATCAGCTATGTGTAAGAAGCCATCTGAGTGTATCCAGATTCAGGTGTTATTCCCCATCACCTTGGAATCCCCATTTTCTCCACTCAGCCTCTCTCTCACCACCTCTAGAGAAGACCATCCCTTGCTGTCATGTCTCACCATATGTGTTTGTCAGCTCCAGAATCCCATTTAATGTACAATCAGGGAGCAGAGAGCAGTTCAGGCAGAAGTTGTGAATTCTGCTCAGGAGAGATCTTTTCCCTCTAGGTGTCATGGAAAGTTTTCCCTGGGCAGACCGAACCAGCCCTCAAGTCTCTCAAGCATGAGAATCAGCAGATTGTTCCTACCTCCCCTTTTCTCCTGCCCACGTTCTTCTTCACAGATTGTTCTCCCAAGCACCACAAAGCCAAGTTCTGTCACTCCTGTCTCTATCCCACTGCTGAGCACAGCAGACAAACGTGTTCTGTGGGCAGGGAGGGATTTCTGTCAGGAATTGCTACCCCAGGCTGTGCCCGTTCACTGCGGCTGCTGGGGGAGGCCAGGGGTGGGCAGAGAGAGACAGCTACAAATGACAGAGGGCATTTGTTTTCAACAACTGAAAAACTAACAGCAGAAATACATCTAGAGGAGCTGACAGGTGGTAAATCATGAAATGTTTCATATGGAATTTTTAAAAGATACAGGAAAGCACCATGTGGTGCTCCCACACAGAGTTTTTTAATATATGTGTGTCTATCAAGGAAACAGAGAGCAGAGAAGGTGTGCTCACTGCAGAAATGTTACAGGAATGCTTCTCAGCTCCTTGTCACTGGGCTTCTTTCACTCCACCTACCCAACCTGGAATAGCATCCCAGTTTCTCTAAGTCTAGCATCTTCTCTGTTCTTCTCCTCCCTTTACTCAGCTCATAGTCAACCACTCTGAATTTCTCAGCTCTCTGTTCTGCTCTCTTCAGGGGCTCTGACTCCTCTGGAGACCTGGGGTAGTTTAAGACCCAATTAAACCCTGCACTAAGTAATTATTTCACACTTTCTTTCACACTTTTTTCATTAGCTTCCTAGTTTGGCTACATTCTGCACAGATTAAGGCTTTCTTGATGCCTGTGACATGAGGTAGCTGAAAAGAGAAAATATATGGATATTTACAAATAATAATTTTGTTGAGTAAGGACAGGCCCTGCAATATTTAAGAGTAAAGTCTATTTCTTGTTTAAATTGTACATATTCCAAGGTCTTTAAAACTCTCAAGTGTGGATTTGTATTTTCAATCAATTAGCTCATTCCAAAGTGTCTGAATTTAAAACTGCTGCCTCCTGACATGCATGATGAACAGGAATTTTAAGACTAGGCTGTGTTGTTCAGTAGACAAGATGTTGCACTGTCAACCAACTGGAGCTCTTGCATTATCATTTGAGCTACTGAAATTGCTCCTTGCCAAGGATACTGTGGTCATTTTTCAGATACTTTATGGTGAACAGGTATTTCTCACGCTTGGATTTCAGCACAGAGGTTTTTTCACATAAGAGCTCAGCTCTGCTGTTACAAGGATCTTGGTGACTGTGAGATGCAAAGCTAAATTTCAGACATATAATATTTATTAGAAGCAGCAAAAGAAAAGGTTGCAGTCACCCTATGTAAAATTCTGAACTGAATGGAAAGCACCACAGTGCCCAGTGGCCAAAATGTCAACATTACATATTGCAAAACTATAAATAAAATCCTTTAAAATACAAGAAAGCCTCCATTTTCTCCATCCAGAACCTAAGGCTATGAAGGAGTTAAATTCCAAAGCTCCAAAGAGAATAAATAACTTCAGGCTGTTATTTGAGGATTTGAGGTAAATAATGCAGAGTGAAGCACAGCAAAACATCTGTAGGAGCAGCACTGAGATGCTTCCTGCTTCCCAAACCAGGAATATCAGCTCTACATCCTCTTTCATTGCATTCTGCACTAAAGGAAAATATAAAGGAGGGGAATCACAACTGTAAAGTGAAAGTTAAGCAGCACCATGGGGTATATTTCATATTCCTGAGCAACCCATGTAACCCTCACGAGAGACCTGCAGCAACAACACAATTGGATTATGGCAGTGCAAAAATATCCAACACCACACAGCTGTTACCTTCATACATCTAGGAGCATTTTGAAACCCTGAATACGCTTGTGAGAAAATGTATTTGGTTCATTCCTAATGATAGTAAATCAGTTGCTAAATTAATGTTACAGAAATTTTGCAAATATTTTAGCACAAATTATTCAGACCAGTAAAATTGACCCCTCCTTTTATTGTTTCCTATTCAGAGTCCAAATTGTTGTGGTGTCTGATGAAGATATTCATTAGTCCAAATTTCACCTTGAAATGTCAGAGATGAAATTTAAAAAAAATTTAAATCAAAGATATTTATTGTTGAGAGGAAAACTACTTTGAATCCTGCATTTCTCTGCCTTCTGTTCCTTAGAATAACTTATTCTGTACAGTAATTGCTGCATGTGTGAAAAACAAATTTATCTCCCAAATGCACATATTTCCAATGATCTTAAAGAACAGTGATTCAAACTGATTAAAATATTCAGCAGCAGTAATACTACAGTGATTGGACAAAAATCCTATAGAATTCTGCTAAAAGAAGAAATGTGTGGAACAATAACTAAATGCAAACAATCCTTCCCATGTGAAGCATGCAGAAAGCTACTAGTGATGGAGAGAAATTTGCAGTGCATTTAGGTTAATTTAGGTAGCTTGCCAAAATAATTAGAAGAAATCCTTCAAACTTTTCAACCCAGGTGGAATCCTTTAATTTACTGAGTTAAAGGAATGACAAATATCTTGATGGATGTGAATTTTAAGTACTGTCTAGTCCTTGCTCAGAGCCAGGACCCTCTTCTTGTGTGTGGTATCAAATTCCAAGTATCACACTGCCATACTCACAGTAACCAATGGAACACCAAAATTTCAGGGAGCAAACAAACTACATACTCCTGCTTGCCTCATTGTGCACTAAGAAGGATAACTTTTTATTCCTACATTGGGGTGGTATTGTGGCAATGCTGATGTGAAACACAGCAACTGCCATGTCCAAATGTTAAATAAATTCAAGACAACCACTGAGATCAATCATACCTTGGAGAAAATACTGCTCTAGCTGGCAGTGGAGGCAGTGTGGGAACACTGAACTGGGAGACAAATAGCTTCTAAGAGTATTTTTAGCTATATTTGGAGCCTTAAATCAAGAGTCCAGAATAATCAGGAGACAACCCTAACTGGTGAAGGTATAGCCCAGGTTACTCACTGGAGCAGGGCCCTTTGCCTAGGTCCTTTCTTTGGCCCTGCATAGCTACAGGCAGCAACTTTCTAGAGTTAGAACGAATTAATGTCAGAACTGCAGCTGAGGAGGAAATGTGAGGTGAAGCTACCCACATGTGCAGTGCAGCAAAAGGCTTTTCCTCTAAAGAATGAATACTTATACTAAATTTCATAAAAGATAATATAATGCTCATGAATGCTCTCAAGGCAGCTGCCACTTGTGGGTCTGTTCTGTCTCTCCATAGGAATGGATCAGAGCTTTAAACGAGTTCAATCCTGAGGACTCAGTAACAAATCAGGGCTCACTATATCAACAAGCATGGACACCTTTCTGACTGACCAGGTAACCCACCCTGCCAAGACAGAGCTGAGCCCCAGCCTGAGCACCAGCAACAATGCCTGAATATAGCAAACAGAATGAAGCTCTTATCTACAGCTCTAAATCCATTTATATTCTCACTTTATAGTCTCATTTATATTCTCACATGACTTATGTTGGTTTCAGTGGGTGGCAATTCTATTTCTCTGACAGCATTTTATAATAAGAAATGTATCCAAAGTAAAGAGGGAAATACATTCTGATTCCAACAGCACACTCAGGATGGAAGCAGACTTTCAGCTGAAGACATACTTGTAGATGTATTTTATTAGTTTAATAGAGCATTGACAGTAAAACATGTGGAATTTATCAATTAACTTACATGAGCATAAGAAAAATATTCAGCACTTCATGACAGCCTGTCTCACCTGCAGTGCTGTTGGATGCACTTTACCAGCTCTACACTAGATATTTTCCAGCAATTTTAATTTTTGTGACTGTAAATAGTTTTGGTTTTTGATTCTTATGCAAAAAGGCTTTTAAGTGAGCAAACGAAAAAACACGTCTGGGTGTGCCTGCATTATATCTCTATTTTTATGGCTTTTCCTTGTAATGCCAAAGTACTACACATTTATTTGCTTTGACCTAATTAAGGAATACATGAAAACCTACTTTGTTAAAGTTCACTAATGCCAGCCAGCCACTGCAGCAAATGACAAACACAAGGACTTACTGGGTTACTGCTGCACACTGAAATGTAATCAAAGGCTGAAACGCAAAAACATACAATAAAAAATGCCACTGTCTTCGAAAAAGAATTCACTACTAGTGAGGATTTATTCAATATTCCTCTAAGTACAAGCAAAACATATTCACTTGAGAAACTGTAAAAGGTAATGAGCTAAATTACATAAATTCTTATACAATGAGGTTACACTGCTAATGTACAAGCCTTGGGAAAGGCATCTTAGAGTATTGACAGTACAGTAGAAATTGGCAGAAACAGTGAAACCAGGACCTAAGGACAACACACTGACACCCAAATTCTGGTCAGCAGCATCAATGAATGTCTAAGGTCATCAATGAGAAAACTGCCGCTTTGGGGCTAGAAATTCATTCTGGAAAAGCCTCTCTTCCTTTGCCTATCCTTTTTCACTATTTCTTGCTAGAAGACTAGCAAGTAGAAAATATATTAGTGGCACTTTGACATCTTTCTGTATAATTCACAGGTGCCATAAAGCTCATATCCAAAAAACAGATGCACCTGCATTTGTAAAACTGAAGCATGCATGTGGTAAACTGCTTACTTCCACGCAAGTAAGCAGCTCTCTAAGCACCTTCTCTAAGTATCCTGCGCTGCATCGAGCCATACCAAGCTCCACATTTTTTTTGGCCCTTTGCTCTAAGCTCAAAGGACAGTGGTAGGAGTGATTATGCCTGGTGACATGAGACACAGTGACTCTCACCACAAAAAATGCTGAACAACAACAGAGAAGAAGAAAAATCACTCTAAAAAGTTTAGCTTGAAATAAACTAGAAGACAACCAATGCTAACAGAACCAACATATACTTTAGCCTTAGCTATGCTTGTGCTGGAGACAAGCACAAATATCCCTTGCTAATGGCAACAGAAGACTTCCTGCTGTGTGAGCGGGGTGCTGGTGGTGGCAGGATGGGATACGGAGCTGGGGTCCTGCCCCTTGTACCCCATCTCTCTGCTTGGCCAGTAAAAAAAACACAGTCAAAAGACAAGGAGCACCCCAGAGCATGGGATGTCAGAGCCAGTGCACAAGAAGCTGTGGTTTGCCACAAAGAACTGCAAATACCAATACAGCAGCTACAGCTCTGGATGGGCTTTCATACCTAAGCGCAGTCTCGTGCTCAGTCCCCCAAAGCTCCCCAGAGGAATGAGATTGATACATTGCAACACTGCAGCAGAAACACAGTATTAAGGAACACAGCCTTAAATTCATTGCTCCTTCCCTTTCAAACATTTAATAATAAACAGTTTAAGTAAAACCTGGGCTACTATCTTCTGCTTCATTTGAAATTCTTTGTCAGAAGTGTAAATCACACAAGATAAAAAAATCACCATATCTGGAGGAGCAGCTCTTGGCTTTCCAGCTTCAGTACAGAGTAATGATAATATAGGCAAAGGCTAAAAACTGGCTTTTGGGACTTCAATTTAAAATGGGATTAGTGCCTCTCTGTTCTCATCTCCTTTGTGTACCTGTGCATTCATCACTTCTGAGGCCGTTCTCTCTATCCAGCTGCCCCTGCTATTGATGGCAGAGTGGAAGTCAGTTAAGAGGAATGTCTCAGAAGTCCTTCGCAAATCGCTGGGGTCTTCCCAGAGTATATAACAGCATGATTGCTACAAAGCACCAGGGAGGTGCTCACTGCTTTGCTCCCCCAAAGGGCTTAGTCATACAGGATTGCAGGGAAGGAGAGCCCCGAGCCAGCCTCAGCTTGCTGAGTGTGCTGCTTTGCTAATTGGGGATGATGAAGATGAAATTGATGCTCTCTCTCTGTTGGTCAGCAGCAATGCTGTGGCCAACACACAGGAGCAGATATTGTGCACACAACCCTACAGGTCACCTTTCTCTCCAAAGACACCTCAGAGCTGGAGGCTCTTTCACTCTTCTGGCTTTTGCTGCTTTTCAAAGCAGCTCTAGGGGTTGCTGAAATGAGTCACTGCCCTTGCACAGCAGCAAGAGTAACTAAAAACCCCAGAGGCAGCTCCCCACCAGAGTATCCATGCTGGGGTCTTGAGAAAGGATCCTCTCAAGATGCAGTCAGATTGTGTGGGCCATGCAAACGTGTGGCCTCAGAGGGGAAGCATCCAGGTTAAATGATGCATTGTTGGGCATACAGGACAAAATTCTGGTTACTTGGATGTTTTTATGTATTAGTGTCTAGGGAATTTTACTTCTGAGACAAGTGTGGTCAAGCTATGTTTTTATAACTTTTCCTCGTAGCGTCAAAGTTCCACACATTTATTTGGCTTGACTTAGTTAAGAAATATATATGAAAACATACTGGAGTCACTCTAATCTTGAGCTCCTGAGGAATTACAAAGACAGATTCCTGCATTTCTGAAAAAATTTACATCTTATTTTGGATATTATCATCATAGCAAAATTAGAGTCTCTGAAAAGTATTATCCATTTTTTCATCTCTTTTTCTCTTTGTACTGGCATTCACATAGTAAATGCCCAATGACATCATACCCTTGTCTTCAGCTGAAAATGAGCAATCCACTCCACAGATATACAGCTGTCATTTTGTTCCTAGGATGCATGGCATATATTGAAAGGGCATTACAGACTTTCAGAGTTTTGAGTTTGATATATGTAAATCTTTTTAAAGGTTTACTGACAAGGGAACTTCATTCTGTGGACTATACATCACTAAACTGATGTCAGAGAACATGATTTTAACTTTCATTCATTTCGGCAGGCCATCTTCTAGTGATGCAACAAAGAACTTGGGTAAGGAATCAAGCAGCTTCCACTTTAATTGACAACAGCTCCTTTGACACCTCACCAAACTGAGCACATCCTGGTTAAAAAATAGTGCATGGAAGTTCATTTCCCAGTTACTTTGGTGACTTACAGGAGTACTGAAGAGCTGGTTTCTCAGTTCTGCTCTGGAGTACATGTATAGCTAAATTTCAGTAGAAACAATTCTGGGGAAGAAATTCAAAACCACATATCCATGATCTACTTTTAGATTTGTTAAAAATGTGAGTCTTCGCTTATCAACCTTTATATGGCAGCACATCTTGCTATTCTTCTCTGGCATAATAATCTTGTCAGCTGTGCCAGTTTGAATATCTATCTTCAAGTGGCAGCTATATCAAAATTCACTAATTTCATCATCAAAAATAAAAGTCAGTAATTCAGCCAATCTTTGCATTGTTCAAAGGTACACTGACCAATTACAGGGCAGGGCTTTGTCCAGTGCTGATTAGAAGTTTGTGCCTTCATTATGCAAAATGGATCCTTCAATAGTCATCGGTCACTTCTGTCCTGCTTCCCAGCCCTCTCCTGAATGGTGTTAGGCAATTATCCTCCTATCACACTTGCATTGTCTGACAGTGAAGCACAAGTTCCAGTAGGTAAAAATGACAAAAAATATCATTGCCTGGACCAGATTTACAACTCTTTATAAATCCCCATGAAGAACAAATCACTGTTAATCAGAAGTGGAGCTGCTGTTTCCAGCTTCCACACTGCTGCAGGACAAAAGCACACATAGCCCTCCACGGCACAGGGTGGAGCAGCAGGAAGAGACTTTCTCCTCTTGAGGTGCTATCAGCATCATGGGAATAACTTTAGAGACTGACATCATGATGAAAACAGCTCAGTTTACACCAAGAGTTACACTCACCAAATCCAAACCTAAAACTGAAAGAAGCTTTTTTTTATGTGCTCTATGTACTTTAAAATCACTGTTAGGGAAACCAAGCCCACTGCAGAATACAGTCCAAGTTTCAGAGAGATCTTTGGCAAAACATCAGTAAATTTGAGGTAGGACATAAGCCCATTTGCGGGCCAGTTTCACACATACACTTAGATTTTTAGGCTGTAAATGTCACACAGCTCATGCAGTCATTAGTCATCCCTGTGCACAATACATACCTACAGAGGCAAAATGAATGTGGTTGCTGACTTATAGCAAGGAGCTCCTATGAACACCTATCTTGAATATAAATATTGATAAGAGTATCATTAATAATATGGGATAGCACAGTAAATTGGTTTCAGTATATAAAAGAACCTCTCAAACTTTTTCCTATAGCTGGAGTACAACCTCTGCTGACATTTAAATAAATTCAACTCTTGTTGTTTTGGGGTTTTTTTTATATCTTGGCAATTTCCCTCGAATCTGTGCTTAAAGAGTACAGATAAGCAGAGCTTGGATGCTGAAATACTTAGAGAAAAGCAACTAACATAAGGTTTCCAGCCCCAGGCTGAAGAAGAAAAAGAGCTGGAGAAGCTGATTAGGACCCAGAGGTAATTCCATGCCCAAATGTACAAATGCAGCTCCACTGTGTGGAGTCCAGTCCTGCAGCTGCTGATCCAAACAGAATCCTTTCTCCTACAGTCTATTGCAGAAGAGGCCTGACAGTATCTTGTGGTCACTTTTACAAGCTCATAGCTAGAATGAGCTAAAAGACCACACCAGAAACCTTCACATTCCAGTTTATCTCCACAGCCAAATCTGCACTGGTCACTACTACCTCTGTCTGCCCTATCATGTCCTCTCCCACAGCTGTTGCATATTTGCCACACTTTAAATGACTCATTCACTTCTCCATCAGGAGAGAACATCTTCTTTGTATTCTTTTGAGGAGGGCTAACAAACTGCCTGAGTCATCACCATTTTTCACATGGTCTGGTCTCAATGTTTCAATACTCCAATTTAGACAATATCCACTTGGAGGAGTTCTTTGCTCAGCAGCAGGAAAGAAAATAACTTGACTCCCTAATGAAAACCTCGAAAACATCCCAACCACTAAAGGGTAATGAGACATGGCCCTGATTGATTGCCTAATAACCTTTATCTAGATACTAATGAATGTAATAAATTGTGGGATTTATGGGCAGCCCCTGCTCAGAGACCATCTTTTAAAGCACATACTTGAAAAATGCTAAGTTGTGACATGACTTCCAGCTTCAGTTTCACAGGAAAAAAGGCCTGTGCAATGTGTAGATTTGAACTGACAATCAATCAGCTGAGATACTAAAATGAAACAGTCTAGGAGAATAAATTAGTATTATGTAAAATTTGAATATTATTGAAAAAGAAAACCCGTGCAATTATAAGTTCAGGTGTACTTTGGAGGTCATAGGGGCCAATTGAATAATAATATGATCTTATCATTATAGTTATTTATTACAATATTTAATAATTAATTAATATCTTGAAATCAAGTCCCAATCAGAAAATCTCTATAGCAGGTTAGATTGTAACATTTGACAAAAAAAAAACATCTCAAAGCAACTTGGGATATCAAAGCCCAGCCCAAAAGTTACCATTTCATATATCCATATTTCAAATACATTTACATATCTACCTCTCATACAAATCAATGTTCTGACTATAAGACCTTGACATCTAAAGTGTTTTCAATAACACTCAGACTTCCCAGGATTTGGAAAGTAGGACTCTCAGGCACATTAATTTTTGTTTGTCATTTAAACCCTTACCCCTTGCACTTCTGTTTTAAAAGAGGAAAAACAAGGAAGCGATAAAAGCAGAGTAAGACAGACTGGAGATTCCATTTGGATTGCCAGCTCTCATATTTGAGGGCAGAAAATACCTTGTGATTTTTGGTGTTGCTTGGCATCTCCATTTTGCTCCTCCACATCTTTGGGCATGAGCCTGTGGCCAGTTTCAAAGGGGCTTTTGTAGCTAGGGGAGTGCTGCTGGTCCCAGGCCTTCCTGCAGAGCAGGTGACACAGGCAAATCTCAGTGTCAGACTGCAGCTGATATCACACACGTGCCAGGAAGGTACAGAGAGTTCTGGCCCTTTCCTCTCCAGCTCAAGGACACTGGCCATGCCAGAGGAGCACCTGGCAGCTCCCCCAGGCAATGGGCTCTGCTCCAGTCCCATTAAGAAAACCAGTGGGTAGGATGAATCCAGCAGGATAGAACTGGGTCTAAAATGCTTGGGGGTAGGCTGATGGTAGCAGAGCATCTCCCCGTGAGACAGAGCACAGCCCAGAGCACTTGATGTGACACACCAAGAGTAAGCATTAGCCCGTGATTGCTGCGAATAGATCCTGCGCATTTAGGGAACAGTTTTAACATTAGCTACTTCTAAAAGAAACTGTATAACACTCAGGATGTTCATTGCAAAATCATTGCAATAATTTTCCTCGCTCTTTATAAACCTAAGTCCTAAGGGCTCTCAGTAAACTGAAACATCTCATAAGAAGGGAAGAACAGCAACATCAATAAAGCCTATTTACAACAGCACTTATGAATCATCAGTGCTTCGTGCTCATTTTGATAGTGCAAATATTAACCAGCCTTTTACTTCTCTTTATGCTTAGCATTGCTTGCTACCCAAAATCAATGTCAGTACAAACAGCAGCGTAAAAGAAAAAGTTCCAAAACTGTCTCCACTTAAAGATTCCAATGCTGGCTTCCAACTTTCAGAAAGATTCAATACAAATTGGTAGTAACTTTGTGGCAATATTGACGTCCATGATTACAAATATTCATAGAAACAGTAAGAGAAAAAGCTTTATTTTCCCAAAGAAAAACATCTTTCTTGTAGAATTTAGTGGTCTGTACTACAGTCCATCTAGTTTTTCTTTGAGACAGAGCATTTAACTCTTACCAGGCAATGGTGTCTGCATGACCACACATTCCCTGTGTTGGGAAAAGCAGTGTTTCAGTTCCTTTGTGTGGTGTTAACAAACAACGTCTGCTCAAGGCTGCAGGGAGAGCCGCAGTGGCTTTGCAGCGATGATTTATGAGCAAAGTGCAGCCACACAGCCTCATCACACAGCAGCTCTCAGCTGCAGCTCTGGGACTTTCACAAACACCTGTGCTCACACCCTGGTTTTCCTGGTGCCTAAAGAACTTAACCTCCAGCTCCTCCTCGGCTCAGCTGCTGCCAGTGCAGGTGCACCTCCAGGACAGGGCTCACAGGTGAGGCTGGCACTGGCAGAGTGGGGGAAACCCCGAGGCGAGTGGGTGTCAGCAGAGTCACAAAGGAGACCTTGCTGAGGAAGGAAAACCTCATTTATCACTTCTTTTAGCAAGCTGTCCCCAAAGGTTTAATTTTTTCCAACTTCCATTTTCTTTTGAAACCTTGAATAAAAATAATCTGCAAGCCCTGCAAAGTATGAAAATGTTTTCAAGAAGGAATCTCAGATACTAGTCAAAGTGAAAAATATTATTATTTTTTAAAATCCCACATTAACAGCTATTTCCAAAACACAAAACCTCAGGATTTTGACAGGTTTATTTTCTGGAGACACGCATAAAGTACAAATTAAACAAACATAGAACTTACAAAAAAAATTTTCACTTGTAAAAATAAAGCTAAGTTTCAATTGCTAAGACACAGGTACTGCTTTCTCAACACTGTATCATTCCAAAGTACAAAACTACATTGTAATTTTCTCACTATACAGAGGGGGAAGAAATAAGAAACCCATTTTGCATTTTATGGCATCTAAACACATGCTCCTCCTTCTTAACACAGAGCATAAACATAAATGTACCACACACTATGGTTTCAATTATACTGCAGCTCTGTGAAACAACAGAACTTTAAAATAGTGACATAACTACCAGAATGTGCTCTAAATCACCCCATAATCCTATCATAAATACTATCTGCTTCATCTTCACTCACCTTGTTTGTTAAGTTTGAGCACTGTACTCAAAGCATCTTCCACAATGTCACTTTCTAAGCTGAGGGCTTTGCCTTTCATAACTCTTTAAAAAATCACTGACCAGGAAATTAAAATTATAATAGAAAACATAAAGAGGTATTACATTAACTAATTAGATATTACATCAGCTGTTAGTAAGGGCACAGGAAATTTATTTTTATGTTGTTGCTAAATATCAGACAAACAGAACCACTAAAAATCTCTGCATTGCCATTAATTAATGCACTGGGAATGAGGAGAGATAAAGGACGTTATCCTGGTTTGTATATTAGACTAAAGTTTGGTCTTTCTGCCTTCTAATACCTGAAATGATTGATGTAACCTTAACAGCAACCACTAAGGATTAGGAAAGTGTTACTGCAACAAGGGAGGTACATGTGGGTGCCACCAGTTCAGCAACAGCATGTGCCCTGTATAAATAACAGGCTCCAAGCTAGATGCTCCAAAGGGACCACAGGAAGATGTCTTGAAAGGAAGAGAGGGAAAATGAGCTTGATGAATCATCTAAGTGGCAGCCTACATCTTGAGGGAACAGTTCTACTGCCTGTGAGAGTGTTATGTGCAGTTTCATCAGGAAATGCTGGAGAAAGGAGCTTAGCACCGGGGTGGTTTCAATTCAGGACCCATGAACTCTTCTGAACCAGGCTGGGAGGCACCAGTGAGACTGAGACTTCCAGAGTCTCCTCTGCAAGGCACCATCTCAGAGAAGGAAGTAAATACAAGGTTGCAGATGCACTTTATAAGGGTTATTATTTTCCCCAAAGCTCCTGTTGATCCCAGGTCAAAATGCAGCAAACAGTCTTTTGTGTAATTTATGGAAATTCTTTGCAGCTTCTTTCCCACTCAAATCCACAGGACAGTTATCCTATGGCTATTCACATTGAGAAAGTTATTTGGAAGCTCAAGAGCCACTGAGAGACAGATGCAAAACCATCACACCACTGATTGCATCACATGATCAGCAAACCACACAGTGAATCCCTGCCACAGATTGCAAAGCTGATCATTTATAACCAGCTCACAGGCTCAGTTGTAATTACATATGCATTCACTGTATAATTTTAAATTAATGAACATGCTTAAAGCCCTTTCACAGATCATTCACACACAAAAAAGGATTCAGGAGCTCCACAAGAACTTTTGGGAAATAGGTTTTCACTATGAATGGGGTTTATAAGTTTAAATTCTCATTGATGCTTTGTTAAATTGAAAGAAGGAATGTTTCTCAGCTAGATTTAGGTTGCACATTATGCTGGATTATCAGAGGGTCTAAATGAAGCTCATGCTATTGGATTCAATAGAAGAAAACCCTGTTAGATATATTTGGCATCTCACTCAGTAGTGTGAGCCATCTTCTTTAAGACAGAGTCTCTCTCTGTAGGGGGAAAAGGGTTTACAACCACATCTCTCCACAAAGCCCTGCTTAAGCAGCAGCAACTGTTTTAGAGAACTATGTTCCATTTTCCTCTAACACTGCAGCTGAAAATGAGTTGGAACAAAACCAATTACCAATGAAGCCTAAACAGCATTTCAGGAACAGCCTTTGGCCTTGCAGCCATCTTAGATTCTTTGCTGAGGTAGAAAATTAAATTCACTAAATATATCACAACCTTTTTCCAGTACCAAGCCTTTTCTTTCTGCTACCTGGCTGGAAGGGTCTGCCCCATGTTGTTAGATAAGCACCTAGTCAAAGAAATTTAATAATGTGTAGTTTCTGGAATTGATTATTGCTAAGCATTACAAGTGTTCCACTAAACAAGAAAAACTAAAGCTGTAGCTGGTGCCAAGGCAGGAAATAGAAGCTCTGTCACTTTTATGCTTCCTTCTATCCTCCAGCTATCCATGGAGAAGAACAATTTGAAGTCCTAAAAGAACTATGAAACACTTTCAAAGCCCTCTCAGGTGTTTCCAGGGGCCACTTCTCTTTCAAACTGTGAAGCAGAGTTAGGCAGGATTAGAAAGGATCTTCTAGGTAATTAATTTTCTGACAGCAAAGGAACAAAAGAAGTGCATACAAATTCACAGATCACAAGGCTTCAGCAAGTAGTTTTGAAGAATCAGAAGACAGGAAATAGGATGGCCAACATTTTTAATAATGTCCTCATGTCCATTTCAGAAAATTTGCACACAGTAAATTTTAAGGCTCTACCGAGTATTTAATTGCAGATAGTTCATGGCAGCCTGCACAGTGCATTGAAAGTTTGGCAGATCATAGAGATTTTCCATGAGTAAAATAGTGGCTGCTGAAACCGCAAGTGCAGCAGCTTTAATTTTAAAACATACATTTTTTCTCTTGAACCTGAACATCCCCTTTTAAGTCAAAATAAAAGAACTCTATACTGTAGCTGACCTATTTTTTATCAAACTTCAGTGGGATATCTATCCAGTCTATGATGATTTAAATTGATTTGAACAAAAAACCAAAAGTTGAATGTAGACTGCTGGGGGAGAATACACTGTCTTGTAATACAACAAAAGAGAAGACAAAACTATTTTTCAAAAAACATAGATGACAGTATTTAGGATATACAAGAGATATTTGGTGAACCTACCACTGAATAAAACCAACAAGCTTGGCAAAATACAAATAAAAAATAAATATTTGTCTCATCATATATTCAACTTTGTCACCTAAAACTGATTTAGCCAATATCTCTAAATTAATCACTTTGCTTTTCTTCACATTCAGTATACTTTCCACATAAGAATACCTTGCCCAAGTTTTCATAGGAATCACAAGCTGTTCCACTGCTATCCCAGGTGTCTATAGAGGGCTGAGAGAATTCCTGATTCACACTGGAGTATATTGCTAGATCAGGTCTAAGTTTACATTACAAAGAGATCCATGAGAATTGTAGTGTGAATCAGTGATAAGAAAAGTAAATGGAAAAAGAAATTACATTTATCATCACTTCTAAAAATAGTAATGAAAAAACATCTTAGAAGACAGAATTTTAACTTCCTTTCCTCAACTTTTCCTTTAAGCTGTTAACCCATCCCAGCCTAGGTGATGATGATATGAAAGCCCTACAAAAAAATTTAAGTATGAAAGGTGGCAGCACTGTTCCAGCTGGGGTAGAATTTCTCTCTGTGAGAGGCAGAGCAGGGGCAGCAGCACACCTGGCTGACTTGATTATGGAGATGTGGTGGCTGCTGCCTTCTGCCGGCCACATGACACGGAGCAGGAACCTACCTAGGAACATTAACAAGGTCAGGGAAGAGGATCAGATCCATGCTTCCCTCAGAAATATGCTTTGAGGCTCAGCAAGAATGCTTACAAGGAGTCGGAAGACTAAACTGTTAGAGAGCAGTTTAGCTACAGCCACAAATAACCCTGAGCTGCAGGCTGGAGAGCCAGGTCCTTTTAGAATTCAATACTTTGGATCCAAGCACTATGTAACAGTGGCTGCTGCCCAGCAGTAACCTTTCAATATCACAGAAACAACAGAGAGAAAACATGCAATCATCTTTTCCACTGAAAATTCTTCTACAAACTGTAATTTTGATAGGAAAAATTACACACTTTCGGAAGCCAGGAAGAAAGCAGAAGAAAACCTATTACATAGATCCCACGATAACTGCTCCCCGTCATTTGGGAAACATGAGAACACTTGTCATGTTTTTCCTTTTCATTTTACTGATCTTAGAGTACGTAGCAAAATAAACACCTGCGAAAACAAATGTAAGTGTGATTGCACATTCAGAAACAGTTATGTTTTACCATCCAGCAAAATCACTGATGAAAACTTACAGCAGGAGGTCAGGCAGTGACAGCTGCTGCTGTCAGGTGGGCAGAGCCACGGTTGCTGTAACACAGCAGAGACAGCTACACCTCTCAGACTAGAGCTGACCACATCCTACAAATTCACCACATAATCTGGTAAATTTCATCTTTCTGACTTCATATCTCTTGAAAAGGTGCCCTGAATCCCACGTCACACATCTCTCTGTACAAATTTACTGTGTACTCTCCATGCTCTTCAAATCACATCCTGGGGACGATTTGGTGGTGATGGTGAGAGAATGGCTTTATAACACGTCTCATCCTTTGCATGCAGATGGGCACATGGGTACAGGGATCAACTGACATCTCAGCCCACGCCCCTAAGCAAGGCCTTGATATGTCAAGAAAGAAAACTGGGGAAAGAAAACTTAGTATCTTTACCCTCATACTAGCAAATTCCCATTCTAGAAATGCAGAAACTAATCAAAGAAGGTAAGTAATTTTGCAAAGCTCATACCCAATTCTATCACGCCTCCCTGCATAAAATGGCAGTAACTGTGCAAAGTCTGAATTTAAATCCTAAGCTCTTTTTGGAGTAAGTAATGACAACTGGCAAAACTTGATGTGTTTTAACAGGAAGACAAAGACAATAATCGAACAGCATTTAAATGTTCTTTAACCAAATCTGTGTATACATATATTATGTCTGTTCCTTCTTCCTTCTTTCATTTTTTACACCCATAAAGCAAGCCTTTCCAAGTCTCTTTTTGCTTTACATTAGCTGAATTTCATTGTAGTGCTGAAAAGTCTTAGCCTCTCAGCTCATTAGTGAAATTCATCAAGAGTTAATTAAGTAGACAACTGACATTTTATAATTTTTTACCTTTAAGCTTATTTTAATAAGAACAGATCTGTTTTTTTAGTAAATTCATAAATAACTTTCCTAATAATTAATTGACTCTCCATAAAATTTTAAGATGGATTTGAATTTGCTAGGAGAAGGATTATTTCCTTCATAATTAACTAATGCATCAAAAGGGATCATTTATAATATCTGTGGTCAATCAGAACTGTTACACACACAGCAGCACACTAAGGCATGACTAACAAGTATATGAGGGAATCAAAACTGATAGACAGAAAAGTCATAAATCTTTAGCTGACATCCTGAAATTCACATTTGAAATGGGCATTTTTTGTCAAAATGTGGTTTGTAGACAAGCTACAAGCTCAAAGTCAATGTCAAATCTGGGATATGTAGCCAGACTTTCTTCTCGTCAGAGAGTGGCTGGAGAATGAGCAGTGGCTCTCAGAGTACCCTCAGGCAGCCATGTGGGCAGAAAGGCACCAGGACCTAGTCCACTTCCATCAGCAGATTTTCTAAAATGTTACAATTCTCATGAGTGCCTCTGCAAATGGCAACATTGATTATAGAATATAGTAAAGAGATGGGTACTCTATAAACATCTATGATCAATAGTATTCTTATCCTCCTTACCCTGGACATCAACAGTCTGCATCTCCACTCTAAATATTGACTCCTCTCATCTGAGCTGCTCTCACCCAATTTGTTCCACCCTAGCAACTTTTTTACCCAGTCCAAAACCACTCTCAAAATAAGGCTGCTTGAGCACCGGCCACTTATTCTTATGAAAGTCCTAGCAACTCCTCTCAGTGCCCTCCAGCCCTTCTAGGAATGGTCATTGTGTTATCCCTTGGAAAAGAAACTTTGCTTGCTCATTTTTTTAAATGTAAGTTCAAGGAAGTTTTGTTTAAACCTTCGGCCAGTGCTATAGAGGATGTTGGCCTGAAAGACCACACCTGCCTTTATGATTATTCAATATGAAGCACTGGGAGAAGCATAATAGGCATGAAAGCTGGGGTTACACCTGAGGAGGGGAATAAAGGGTGACAGATATGGTCCCATGTTGAAATCAAATAACTTTTTAAGGCCAAAATTCTCATGTGAGATGGGTCTGAGCTAGCTCTACTGTAACTGATTTTATTTCTATGACAGAAAAGGATTATAAATTAATACGAGTACTGTAAAAAAGTCTCCACTATAATTCTTCATTGAATTTTCCTTCTAATATTTCTTTATCCCTGATCCAACCTGCCTACTTGTTCCTGGTTTTCCAGGCTTGGCAGATAAAACTTTATTATTCACAGTAAATATTACTATTAATAAAAAAGTGTGATAGTTTGTGTCTTTCTGGCATAAAGGTTTTCTCCAGGACCACATGGTGCTCGGCCTAACCTACAGCTCTAGAGGCAGGACAGAAATGCTCAGAGTTTTGCACACCATATGGAAAGAGCAAAAAATAACCAGGAAGCACACAAAGGGACAGGGAACAGTGCCAGTATTTAGAGAAAGCATTCCTTCAAGTTTGGGGCATACAGCAGCTGAAGGAGAAAGGACTTTTGGGTCAAGGCCTACTGTACTATACAGCAAGGGCTCATTTTGGCTCTCCTTGCCTTAGGGGTAAAATCTTAATTATCAGCTGCCACTTTTTTTTAAAAAGCAATCATTCAAACTTGATTTCTACACAGGGATAGCTCACCCAACAAGAGGGTAAAATAAGACCTGTGATACAAGAATTCCACTTTGTCAGTGCCAGGAGACTACCCTTAATATTACAGCAAGGATTTACTCCTAATGAGAGCAACTGGTGCACGTGTCAACGTGCTGTACTTATGAAGCTCTTTTACAAATATCCTCAATGGTTCCAAGCTGGGAACACTCTAACAGAAATGTATTCTACAATCTACATGCTAAATCATTCTTCTGAAGGTCATGTTTTTCCACCTCATTGTGTTTGAGTCAGCTCCTGGTAGACAGCCATATTTCCTGAGATGCAATGCCATAGAGAGCAAAATAAGGGGAACATTTTGGCCTATATACAGAATATTTTTGCTTTCAGGGATTTAAATGCTCTAATAGCTACTTGGAGTCTTGCATAGGGCAAGAAATAATGAGGTTTGTAAGGAGCAGTCAAATAAAGGAAAATAAAACCAGCAATATTTGTTGCATTACTCCTCAGTAGAAGACTTTTTTTACCTAGAATTTTTGGTAATGTGACAACTAGTTCAAGAAACACAACATTTTGAAGAGGTATATCTGGGGTTTTTTTTAATTTCCTCTTTATGAGCCTGCTGAGACACAAATAAAGTATTTTAAGTTCTTGCACTCAATACTCATTTCAGAACACAATACTTGAATATTCTGCTCTTCAAAATCAAATATATGTCATCTTGGGTTTAAGATACCAGATTTTCATTTACAATGTTTGTATTTTTCACTGTAGATCTTTATAATCTATTTACTACTGTCTCCAGAAGTATGTGATACTTTGTATGGGAGACAAAAATGACACTGAGGCATTTTGGGGTTGGTTTTTTATAGGGGTTTGTTTGGGCTTTTTTTCTCTTTTTTGTTTTTTCATGTCTAAATACAACAGTGTTACATTAAAGCCAATTCAAAACCTCTGGTAATCAATAAATACTCCCTATTTATAATTCAATCAAATATAACTATTCACAAATTATGCTGAATTAACTGATCTGCTTCAATCTAAATCCAGACATCTATTTTTTAAATTAAAAATAATATTTCTAGTAATTTCAAAAAGCAGTATTTTTTTATTGTGTATCAAAATTAGGTGATATTTAAGATCCTTTCCAACCCAGACCATTCTATAAAATTAAGCCTACATTAAATTCTAGTGGTTTTTTCTATTAGCAATTTTTCTGTATTTTAATCATTTTGCAAGCCAAACTATCAGTTGCTCAAGCAGGTCAGGGAACATCTTATCCTGCACAAGCCCAAAAGAAAGATGTCATATTTTCCATGAGAAAATATCTCCTCCCAGAACCATAAGTACACATGCATATGAATGTGTGATCACTAAATCTAACACAATCTGATTTAATCAATTCAGACAGCACCTAATACCACTCACTTCCACTCTGCTGAGCAATTATTCAAACTGTACATTAGAAAACATGCTCTCACAACCATGGAAATTTTGATTTGGCTGGGACCCCTGGAAGTCCACTCATCATGCCAGGAGTATCTGATAGACTGGGTCTCTTTAAATAAGATCTGAAAAATAATCAACTGCCTGTTGAAAAATGCTCAACTCCACATGACTTGTAAACTGGATCCTAAGTAATTGTACTAGAAGGCCAAATTTAGTCAAACACTGCTTCTGTCCACAATATACCTACTGCTCTATTTGTCAAACACATTTCTTTATGTATTTCTGTACATATTTTTTAAATCCCAGCAACAATTCCAGTCTTTGCAGTGCAACAAATAATTGTCACTGCATTAATTATCCTACTACACCTCCTTAACCCTGCACAAGAGAGGGTTATCTGAGAAACCCATTCACACGAGCAAGAGGGGCTTAGAGACCTGTCAGGCTCTCTCTGTCTCCAGGTCCCATCCTTACCCCACCAGCAAGCTGGTCCATGAACATCATGCTCCATGAACAGCAGACTGCTCATTGCAACGAGGGCAACCACAGAGCCCAGCTTTGCTCCAAAGCAGAGACAACAGTGAGGACAGCTAAGGGAGGCTGCTAGAGAAACAATGCAAACCTCAGGAGAAGCATTTGTGTCAGTGCAGAACGATGCTCTGAGGGCACTCACCTTCAGGAGAAGCATTTGTGTCAGTGCAGAACGATGCTCTGAGGGCACTCACCTTCAGGAGAAGCATTTGTGTCAGTGCAGAACGATGCTCTGAGGGCATTCACCTTCAGGAGAAGCATTTGTGTCAGTGCAGAATGATGCTCTGAGGGCGCTCACCTTCAGGAGAAGCATTTGTGTCAGTGCAGAATGATGCTCTGAGGGCATTCATTCACCTTCAGGACATGTCTGTCCATTTCCACTTGTGAGTGAGGACGCCACTCAGCATCCAATGGATCTCAGTGCCAGGATCCTGGCAGGTTTTGTGTTATTCATATCATGGTGTTCTCTGCTCTGGGGAACTCATGGCACCTCAGGTGTGCCCTTGGAGCACCTGGACACACACACACACACTTCTCCCACTGACAGGGTAAGAGCAACACAGGCAAATGACATTTTGAGTAAAGACTACAACCTGTTATTGCTACTAAATGTCCTACTTTTTCATTTCAAGGATTGTCACAAGCATTTTAGAGAAAAGTGCCTCCTGAAATCCATAAACAAATGACAAAATTTTGCACTTATCTCCAAAATGATTTTAAAATTCTGTTGCTAAGCTTTTTAATTGTAATTGATTATGTCCAATTTTCCCTGAGCATTTAATCCTATGATTCAGCTCAGTTACTCCATTTTGACTGACCTTGACTACATGAGATGCAACACTTATTGTTGAAATGGAACAAAATTGGTTCCCTCTTTTGAATGTTTTGAAAGATTAAGTGTGAAATTATGGATTGAATATCAACCAGAGTAATATCAAGGTCACGCAAGTTAAATCAGTTGCATCTGAGCACTCAGGATGAAATTGCACATTAAAGGCTTTTACCATGTTTTCTTTGGTGCACAAAGCGCTTGACTTCTCTGGAGAAAAGGGGAACAGCACAGAGGTAGCAACACTAGCTGCATGAAGCTGTCATTGTTAAACTCAATAACCACAAACTGCCAAACATTCATGCCATAGATTAAAAATTAGTTAAAGAATGTTGACCCTTCTTATGACCAAACTGCTAGTTCTGATTTCAAAAAAAAAGAAATTATCATTCAATGACAGCCTAGGCAACAGCACGAGCCAAGACCTGCATTCCTGAGGCACACTTTGACAGACTTACAGTGGGGCACACGGAAATGAAGGCATTTAAGGGATTAACAGAGAGGAAACCATAACCTTCACTTCAACACAGACATACCTAAGGAGCCTGTAAATTTACTAGTAGTGCCAGAGAAGCAACCTGATCATTGCAGCACAGAGCTGAAGGGAGGCTGCCGCTTCACTCTGCCTTTTCAAGCCCTAAAGTCCAAAGGATTCAGGACAGGATGAGGACAGACAGTGCACAGAGCCGTTACACTGCTACACGACTTTTCTTGGATTTGATCCTCTTGCATGTCAAGCTTTTTCCTACTACAACTGGCATCATATTGATCTGTTTCTTTGTACGTTGAGTAAATCAAGGTTAAGACCACCTGTGAATCCCTGAACAGGGCAGTGCACATCCTAAATCCTGTCCCTGTTTGTCCAAGTAACCCACATGTCCTTCAAGCCTCGCTGACAAAAGCACAGAGGTACAAAATAAAGAATTCTCCAAGGCACCACCTTTTTCATTCACCTTCCTGAACATTAAACCCTCACCACCTGCCTCCTTTGCAGGTTTCCTGCAGGCTGCTGTTGTGCTGTATTTTGGGGAGCTTCTTGAGCAGGATCCTTGGGCAGTGGGCCCGGGAGGTTTCCTGGTTGCCATGACAGTGAGTTTACAAGTCACATCCTTAGTCAGGGGAGCATATGCTGACTGTGCAAAGAAATCTAACCCAGCAGCACCTTGCCTTTTCTTTCCTCACAAAAAGAACTAGTTTCTGGTCCTACAGTGGGGTGAGGCTCCAAGGAAGGCAGGGTCACCTCTCCCCTGCAGCTCTTGGGGGGTGGTGGTGGCTCCGTGTCCCCTGAGCTTTCCCTCTGCCTTCAGCCAGCCTTAGCTGAATCACCCTGTGTCACTCTGCAGACTAACAAATTCAAACTGCTCGACACTGGGACAGTACAACACAGAGATGTGCTTTGATAGCAAACAGAGCTTCTCCGTTATCTGGATCAATAAAATCAATACCAAAACACAACTGATTTGTGCATCTCACTACTCTCAAGATATATATTTTATGTATTTTATGAAGTTTGAGAATTTCCTACTACGTTTGCTTCTGACACTTTCTTTTTTCTCCCATCAAAACTCTATGTTTTGTTTTAAACTCTACTCTTTACTCATGTAAAGCTCTATGGCTACTGACCCTGATGCCAAAGAACTTAAAGTTGGAAAACTCCTTGTCCTAAAATCAATAACATTTGGTAAGGAATTGTAATCCTTCTTAAAGGCAATACAAACAGAGTGCAGCACTCAAATTCTTCAGGTTTCTGCAGTTATTTAATCAAAGTCTTCTTACATTTAATTTCAACTACAAAATTTCTTGTAGACACAGTTCCATCAGTGTATATTCTGTCATTGGCAAACATAATTTCATTTTTGTAAATAGATTCTGTCTCATGTCCTTACAATTCTTTAACTGAAGTAATCCTATTCTGAAAATACAGAATATTTTTGAAACTCAAAGACTACCAATATCTGCAGATGACAAGGCAGAAAATGCCTGGATTTGCATATCACCCAGCTGATATCTTAATATAAAGGGCTGAAATTCCCAGCTGTCGGACACTGTGACTGGCAGTTACATGGGGTTTGCCTCCAACATTCCTGAGCTGATCGCTATTTTCATATATCTGTCTTCACAGTCAGCAATAAACTCTGGAGTCCTCGGGCCCCTCTTTACATCACTGCAACCTCATTGACTTAACTGAGCACCAACAAAAGAATTCAGCACAAAGTCTGGCATTACAAAGTTCAGCTGTGCTTTCAGTGCCAGGTAACCCTTTAAAAGTAGAGCCAACAGCACCACTAAGACATATTTAATATATTAAGAGGGGGAAAGAATTCTGATGCATTTACTTTTAGACCAAAAGGAGTTTCCAGAAATGATGTATGTATACAGATGATGTACAGGAGGAATTTGTTTCAGGTATTTGTCTGACAAACACACTGCTTTCTCTTAACCCTGATAAAATACCATCAAAAACAGAATTCTAAGCAACTCCTCCAAAATAAAGATTGTCTATTACAAATAGATAATATCTAGAAAGTGGACCAGGCTTTGTCTTTTAATTAATGAAAAAATACCAGTATGAAAAATATGGATTTCCAGGTAGTCCAGTAACTTAAAATATAAATAAAGGGTAATATTAAGAAGTGTTTATTATAGATCATCTGTAGTGACATTCAAAAAAGTTTTTAAAATTAGTATCAAAAATTGATAATTTATATTTATTTCTATGTGCACACACACCTAGTTTTACTCATTGGGTTTTTTGTATTTTTTAAATTAAAACTACATACAATATTTTTGAAAAGGAATATTACTTCATTTTTTATAAATTCACAGCAATATTTCTTTGTATGTTCTTATGTTAAGTTTTATTAATTACTGGCAATTTCATTCTTGATCTCTTTAATTCAGCATGAGAAACATTCAATTTTTGTAAAAACACTTTGACTCAAATTTATGTAAAGTGGTTTCTGTTTACTGATTGGTGGTTTTTATTTCATATCATTTATACTCTAATTAGATTTTTTTCCCTCTTTTGAGTAGGGTTTATGAATGCATACAAGGACCAAGTGAAAAGCACCTTAAGATATGAGTTAATTAATATACACAGGTTAATTACCATTATGGACAAGTGAACAACTATCAGAAAATTTTCTGCCTTCATCATGCTTGCTGAGAATTCAAATCTGACAGCTCACATGCTGGACTCTCCCCTTCTACCTAAACACTAGCTGTAAATTCTGGCAGAATTTAAACCCCAGGAGGAAGAAAGGATCTTTCTTTGCCAGGTTGTCCTACAGCAAAGAAACAAGAAAAAGCAAAACTCCTGCTGCAGCTCACTGCCCTGTTTGTTCTACATCACTGCAGTGTTTTAAGTAAGTGAACTTCCATTAAACAGGCTTAATAGGAGTGAAACAGCTGAAATCAATGATATTAATGTCTGATTCTTATCAGGTAGCAGCCAGAGGGAAATTAACCTTGCAGCTGAGAAGTGCACGTAAATCTGATTTCCAAAACTTTACACTTGATGGACTACCTTGGGGGCAAATTTAGGTGGGGAAATGTACAGCGCTCCCATTGCACATTTCCACTGACTTTAGCAGTACTGCACACAAAACATCTGCGTAGAAATTAATCATGAATACAGATGTTGTAAATTAAACTCCCTCAGAGATTTTATTAAACAAACCAATGAATGATCTTCCTAGTATTCTTCAATAAAGCTTTAATTAGGAGTATATATCCCAAAAGATTTTCAATGAAATGCCAGATAAATCTTAGTTTTTTGAAAACATGGTAAGTACAAATTTTTTTTCAGTAAAATCTTTTGCTAACTCTGAAAACTTTTTACCATCCAAAGTATTTGAGATCAATCATGTTGGTGTGGATGACTAAAGAGAGCTAGAAAGTAAGAAATCACTAAGATTAGTGAAACCTTCACCCTGTTTTATGGTCATTTGCTGAAAGGACTACTGCAATTGTCCTTTACTTGTTCTTACATTTATAGGGACTATGGTGGTTTTTCAGAGGAACTTGTCATAAAAGGAACTTTCTTTTATGACAGAATCAATAAAAAGTCCTTTTCATTCATAGCTAGAAAAAAGGATTTGGAGGATTTGGAACGCAGCAATTTTCCCTGACTGCCATTTTGAAATGGGAAGCTCATAGAGGGGCAGTTGTTGCACCCAATAATGAAAGAGGAACACCACAATACCTTTTAGTCAATCTGCTAAAACTGGGCTGATAGCTGTAATATGCTAGTACATGTTCAAATTCATTCCTGAGCACCACAAGTAAAGGAGAAAGTCAGAAGGAAGACCATAAGCAACTGTATAAACTCCATTTTATATTGAGACAAAAACAAACTCTTCATTGTGCTACCTGCAATTCTAATAAAGGCTATAGTTCCTTTAATTTGAAAGGTGCTTCAACACTTCTTACATTGCATTTTAAATTTTAACGTTCCAGAAGAAAATTTGGTTTGGGTTAAAAATATTCAAGTTGGACTAGAAAATCTTGAAAGAAAATGTTCAAATTCATTCTCAGTTGTAAATAATTTTTACTAGGTTCCTTAAAAAATTAGATTTATCATGTCTTGGTACTGCTTGGTTCTTACACTGAACTCTTAGCTGAAAGAATTCCTCTTGGAAATAAGAATGAGCTATCAATCTATATTGATATTTGAGGAAATCAAGAAGGAAAACTTCTACTCAACATTACCCACATTTTACTTTTAAATTCATAAAAAATATTGAATTATTTTTCTTTTAATTCAACTCAAAATTATATTTTCATTATTTTGATGAATTTGTGGTCTCTACAACACAAGTTACCATCAGCCAAGTGACTTAAAACAGAAATCGAATTTCACTACTTGTTGTCATTA
Source organism: Irena cyanogastra (assembly GCA_013397155.1). NCBI lineage: Eukaryota > Metazoa > Chordata > Aves > Passeriformes > Irenidae > Irena > Irena cyanogastra. Next base: position 159,485 of record VWZV01009956.1, on the reverse strand, counting down.
GCTAATAACATGAGTATATACTAAAATGCTTGGATTAATAAAATACATTCTTGAATTCTCTGCTAACTCAGAGCTTTAAAAGCAAAATCCTATCTGAAATAACAGAGATAACCTTTTTTCTCTTGTCAGTACTGGACAGTTGGACTACAGACATTGCTTCCTTGATATTTGGCGTTTTAAACAAGAACACACAGAGAATAATTTACTGTCATCTACCACAGCAAACAGTGACAACTTTTTGCATTTCAACAAAAATATTCCAACTTGAAAGAAAACATTTAAAGGATTTTTTAAAACTAAGCAGGGGTTGCAGGGGTCACCCTGAGTGGTGCAGGCAAACATTGTATTGGCATTCAGGGCACTCATCCCTGGTGGCATCAGACAGTGACACAAACAGAACTGCCCACCAGAGTGGGCTGAGCTCATGCTGAACACTGGAAAAACTGTAATTGGGAGTATAGATTTTCAGCAATACACACTCTCACTGTGAGAAGGTGGCTGCATGCTCCATCACACTGACCTTTAGGAAAGGAAAGGCTTGGAAGGCTTATGGGAATAGTCATGGGTTTGGTATTTAACTCCTCTAAACACATTCTTGTTAAGACATAATGACTTTAGATGAATTCATGGTAAGGCTCCCTGGTTTATAGTAGTGCTTATCCATTTCCTTTGCCTTGCTTTCATCTGTTATCATTCAGTGCCCTACTCTTCTGATACTGTTGTTTTACTTTTTCTGCTGCCTTCTCTGATTTTTTGCATTTTTAAATGGTTTTCAGTAGCATAACCTTGAAGAGTCTCTTCATGTTGAAATTAATTAAAAATATTTTTCACACCCAGTAAGCAAGATGTGACTCCATACTATGTGTGCTTAATGGAAGAAATATGCTTTACATGCTTCATTAAGTTATTTGCGAAATTGCATTAGTGCCATTCCATTAGTGTACCTCTTTCAGCTACATCTGTGGCCTGCTTTTGACAGACAAATTACCAGTTTCATAAGTCTATTTTGCTTTAGTAATGATCTTCTAATATGTTGAAAACTATCCATCTTAATAGTAATGAGAAAAGAAAATAATAATGTATTTTTCAATATAACAGGAATAAAATTATCTGCTGTGGGGCAAAATAATTATCAAATTTCTTAAAACAAGCAATTGCAGGTTATTTTGGATATTTCATTAAAATTACAATCTTACACTATACAGGAACATTAACCTTGAAATAAGATGTCATAATGAAGTCAATATCGATTAGAAGAAGTGAAAGGAAAGTGTTCACTGCATCAAAATCTTTTAAGACACCTACAGAATTTTAAAACAATAAAAATGTTACATTGAATATGCCCTAAATTCTGAGAACATTTTGACACCTTTCAAATCTACAGAAAAAATTCCTTTAGGAGAAGTAAAACTGACCCTGGGTGTGGGCATCAGTTAGAAGCTGGGATTTAAAACAAGAGTGATTATTTTTTACTTTTTATCCACTGTTCCATAGTGAGATCCTATTTTAAATCATACCAAATTAGGTGTCTAAGTCATGACATGCTATTTTACAACTTCCAAGATTAATGACAGTGTCCTGTTTGTTTTCAATTAGCTGTTCACTTAAGATCAAGGTTTCATTATGTTAAGCATCATAAACACATGAAGTTACAGCCCCTGGCCTGGAGAACCCACGCTCACAGAATTTGGACTGTACTCATCTGTGCTGTGCTCATGTGCTGTGCTGGTGCAGAAGTAACAGTGCAGAATAGCTGCTTCAGAGCTTTATTAAACAGGCCACGTGTGGCCACAACCTGCCAGAGTGAACAGGGAAAAGAGGATGAGGACAGCTGGAAAACTCATTTAATGTTCCCTCTGATAGCTCTTTATCAGCAGATGATCGGGTGATGGTAATTCTGATACAGTAACAGATACCTACATTAATCATTGCTCTAACATATTGACTATTCCTGTCTCTCCTCTTGTCTGGTTGCTGACCTTCAAAATTAATTTAGGAGCTCATGTCAGGATTTCATTCAGTTACATTATGTGTGCTAAGATAGTGAGTAGATAGTAGCTGTCTCACTACACTAACAAAATAACCTGAAGGGGGAAAAAAGCACCTAAATTAATATTTATTAGAGTAATTCATAGTTGTATAATAAATCTGTATGCCAAAACCCGAGTTTAGGAGCAGAAGTATGCTATGTCAATTTCCTGAGGGTCTTCTGATACTCAAGGAATGTATACTGAGTGGAAAACATACTACAGGGAAAAGCATCAATGACTGAGAAAACATGAACAATTACAGCATCAGTTGAAGGCAGCTATCTCTAAACATGTTGATTTTACTCTAAAACGAAAGACTTGGCAGGATTCTGTCAATAACAAAAATACAACAAGCTGGATGGCTGGTTTGGAGCACTAAATAGCAAAGTAGGGCAATTAGGCACACCACAATTTAAAACAAATAGTAAATAGGTCAGGTTTGTTTCACAGCTTCTCTGGACACTTAAGTACTGCCTTTCAATGTCTAGAAGTACATGAAGCTGAGAAGCCTTTTAAGATAATCAACTCACGACTCTGACTGTTCACTTACTAAATCTTCTTGTCCATCATAGAAGAGCGCAATATGTCTCACGTGGAGGAAGGAATATAAATAGTCTTGTTAAGCTGAGCCTCTATATTTAAAATATTCTCATTCATTTTATCTCCCCATATGACAACTAGGTCATCTGTATTTGATATCACAAAGTTTCCAGACTCTGAAGCAAATCAGGCTGATGTACAATTTTGCACTCCCACCATAAGGAGTTTCAGCTTTTGTCTTACTTTGAGATACATGGTACATATATGCATAATAAAAGCCAAGCAGCTTTTGCGTGTCCCTGTAATACAAGACGCCCCTGTGCTCTACAGTTCTGCCATTACCTGACACCTCCTGTTCTTCAGCTTTTGCTACAAGTGCTGGACCCCAAGTGCTGTGAGAGAAGTCTCACTATAAAGGCATAAGTTCAGAATTCCTGCCATTCCCCAGTTCTACTCCTTGAATACTTTGTAACCTTTCATTAACTGACTTACTCTGGATTTATGGTCACCTACTTTTACTCATAAAACTAAAGACCAACACCTCAAATGGTGTATATAAAATGCCTCACTTATTTAGAAGTGTGAACCACATTCCCGATACATTAATGTAGTTTGGGCAGCTTTAAAGGGCTTCAGGTAAGGGCAGTGCCTCGGAGAATTTCCTCATGTAAAGCCATATGTCAGGTTCATTAGTATATTTGCTTCTGCCATTTACAAGCACAACTGCAAATTGCACTCTTCCTGCCCTCACAGATTTTAGAGAATATTGACACAGCAGAGTGTCTGGCCCAATAACAGCTCACAAAAGTCAAAGCTGCAAGACTCAAACACCTGGGACAAATGAACCACAGGCAAAGAAATTGCCATTCTGGGAAGGCTGGAAATGACTATTAATAGCTACAGACTCGTGGCACTAGAAGAGCAGCACACATGGGTAGACAACAGTGCCCTACATTCACAAAAAGGTTACAGAGAGCACCAGCAGGCAATGAATCACACTCACAAACAGAAGAGCTGCTTCACAAATAAGTGGGTTTGGGGTTTTGCCTTTTTTTTTTTTTACTTCTTTGTGATAAAAATGCTGCTATCCTCTTCAACTATTGAACCCAAGAGTACTAAATGTTGCACCAGTAACAGAAGCACAGAAATGTATAAAACTCAATATTTAAATAAGATACTGATTTACAGACAGCAGATAAACTTTCATTCTCCTCTTGAATCTTACAGACAACTCCTTCATGAAATATGTTCATTTTTGTAATACAGGGTAAGATTTTGTGTTTTAAAGAACAAACATTACTCACCACACTTGGGATGTGAACAAAAAGACATATGAAGGTGGGTGAAGAGGTGAGTCTGGGCAAGGCAGTGTGGGGGTGGCACCTGAAAATAGATACTCTCCTTGCCTCTGTCTTCTGCAAGTCTGAACTATTCCTGATGTCACCCCCATAAAGAGGCCTCTGAAAAGCCTCCTAAGGACAGTAGGATCTGAAACGTGATTTTTTTTTTTCTACCATGAAGTAGAGTGGTTTTCAGTTTTGTAGATAGTTTTTTCCCTCCAAAGACTGAAGCAGACTTCAGTCAGAGGAGCAGGAATCACACCACTCTTAATGTACAACACATTTTACTGCTCTGGCTCCACTCAGGTACTAGAATAATTATGTGTATTTATAGAAGCACTTATAAGAACCAGAGATTTGGATTTTGGCATGTGAACAAAGTAATCCCATAAGAAGTGTTAAGGCCACAATTTCTTGACCTTTATATTTGTCAAAGTTGTTGGTTCAATAAAGGTCAAGATGTGTGACAAAATTCAAGCCTGTCTAAGCCAATTAATGACAAGTAACCAGACCATTAAAAATCTCATTTATGCTGAGCAGTTAAGTGGGTTATGTGAGGGCAATCTGTACCTTAGTCTACATACTTGGTTACAGGCTTGCTGTAGGATAATAAAGGGCAGAAGGCAGCAGAATGAGAGAAAACACAAAATTTTAAGGTGAATAGGATAATCTATCCAGCTTGTCCAGCAGAGAGAGAATCACAAATAAATAAATAAAATAGTAGCACTTCCTTATTTAATTGCAAACATTGGTACCTCACAAGAAAATTATGAGAACAAAAGTTGAACATTAAAGATTTGTGGATATAGTGCATTGATAAAATGCAGGGGAATGAACTCTGCAACACAGCTACGTGCAGTTCATAAGCATAAGTGGTATGCACAAAGATACTAAATAAATAGTTTGAAAGCACCAAACTGCTCAGGGATCTCTTTCAAAGAGAGAATTGAACAAATAAAGTACATGTTCTGGTTTTCTCTAGGATAGAGTTCACTTGGTTCTTAGTAGCTGGTATCATGCTGTGTTTTGAGTTTAGTATGAGAATGACACTGATACCACACTGATGCTTTAGCTGTTGCTCAGTAGTGCTCACTCAGTCAAGGACTTCTCTGTCTCATGCTCTGCAGGGAGCAGGTGCCCAGGGAGCCAGGAGAGAGCACGGCCAGGACAGCTGGCCCAAACTGGCCAAAGGATATTTGAAACCAAAGGACAGAATAACAAGCACTGTCTTTTTTTTAGACACCATGAATTTTTCCATAGCAGCAAAATGGTTTCACTGGTTCAGATATCAGTTTCTCCTGCTAGTAACAGCAACCTTCAGTTCATAAAAACATAAAGTCTTGGGTGACACTGTAAGATGTAACCAAAAGTATGTATTCTATGGCCATCTTCATAAGCTGTTAGAACAGGTGGGGCAGTGTTCTTTATCTTCTCCATGAGTCAGCCCTGATAACTCCTCCAGGGGCCATCTTCACTGATGGCCCATCAAGGTCTCACAGCATGACTCACAGAACTACAGCATCCCCCTGTGAGATGCCCCACTCTGAGGACAGGAACCAGATGTTCCTACCTGTATATAATCTGAGTTTTGGAACACCATGGGCAGCACCTACCACTGGATTCCCAGAGGGCAAGAGCTAAATAACCACCACTGGACCTCCAGAGAAGGATCAGATCTTTCTACAGGATCACCACTTGGACAGAATCACATCCATCACTCCAACAGGACTGCAGCCACCATTTAATCAGACTGCTACCACCACCCTGACCAACAGGGTGTCGGGTTGAATTCTGACTCTGCCGGTTTAACCTAGTGTTTCTGTACCATTGTCTTTATTTTAATTTTCCTATTAAATTGTAGTTCTGACTTGGAATCTCTTGCTGGTTTGCTTACAAACTAGTACACATAAGAAATCCTGCTTTGCTAGATAAGGTGTGATGCTGGTAGAAGGAATCTATCCAAAAATAAAAGCCAGCTTGTACATATTTTCTATTAAATAGGGGCATATAAACTATGGCTTTTATTTCAACTTGCACATAACTCTGTTAAAACCAGCACTAAATATCGCAAAGTATCAGTTGTATTTTTAGTAAGATTGTGTTCCAAATGGGTACAATAAAAATTCCTTCCACCACCACCTTGCATGTAAACTCCTGCACTGGGACGCTCTCTGTGGAGAGGGAGAATGTGTGTAGTCACACTCAAAAACAAAGCTGCCCTGGCAAGGACAGACTGACATTATATCCACACTGCCTACAGACATCAAACATGGACTTAAACACAGGCAGGAGAGAGCATCTGCCAGGGGGCTGAGCTGCAGAGAACAGCTCAGCTGGGAGAACAGCTAAGACATGCCACAGGGCTGTGGGAGGCTTTGGGATGGAGGGCAGAAGGTGGCTGGAGCCCACAAACCTCAGCACAAGGAGCTGCAGCCCCACATCAGCCCCTGCCCAAGCTCCACAATAGAGCAGGAGATAACCTTGTGTTGGGATAAAGAATGTACCTGCCCCTGGTAGCAAGGAAAGGCTCTGGAACAGAAAAGAGGCATCAGTGTTCTCGCACCCTCAAATGCCAAAAAAGGACACATTAGCAGCATTTTGAGAACAGAAAAAAAAAAAAAATTGAAGCATTTTTTTCTCAAAGTTGCTTAAATTATCTGCCAGTGTCCTTTCTTTTAATGGGTCACCATAACCTCCCTGAAGGCATTTCATTAGCTCAGTAAATTCTAGTTTGCAGTGCATTATTTTTAAAGCAGACTGACAGACACTTTCACAGTAGGATAAGTAGCTTTCAAGTTTTAGACAGCAAACAAGTGTTATGTTGATAATTGAACACTCTGGATCACATCTGCAGTGCTTCTGTGGCCAGAGGCAGCAGGGCTGTGCCCCAGCCCCATGGAATTCATACATGGAACACAGGGTGCTGCATTGTCTTAGGCTTCAAATCCATTCATTTGCTACTTCTCACACACAGACACTTAAGCACATATGACTGTGGCTAATAAGTAAACATAATGATATAGAATTCAGCATGCAATTCAAGTGTATAATGCTCAGTGCACTGTATAAGCAGCTGCTGATGTTGGGGCCTGAGATGTCATAGCCTTCAGCTCTGGCACTTTCTGGAAAAGCCTGGCAAATGAAACTTAAAGTCACCTCCATGTGAAGCAGATATTACCTCACACTTTCATTCTTTCTTCTGGTCCCCACACATCTCCACATCGGAGTTTTAGTGCTAAATCAGTAACTCTTCTCCCTTCCCAGTTCCCTTCAATGTAAAATTTAGACCTGTTCTTTACCTACATCCCTGCAGCCTCTCCTCAGCCCTGGTCAGCTCTTCCTGGCCCTCTTCTGTCCTGCTGCCTCCTCCACCCCTTCTCCCCAGCTTTCTCTCATTAATAAAATAAGGAAGAATCTTCTTCATGTATTTTTCCCACTTTGCTATAGCTGAATAAGTAGGATTTTAATCCTTGAAAAAAATTGTCTCTCAATATTCATAAGATTTACAAACTAGTGATACACTTGCTAATTTATGAAGGATACAATGGTTTTTTATCCTGCATTCCATCTGTGACAGTAAAGCAATTCCTCACTAAGAAAAATACAGTCACCAAAACATAGGGATTTGAAATAAACACATGAAACTGTTCCTTTACAGGTGTTATTTTTGTGCCAGACATGAGATACACCAAAACATATCTTATCATAGCCTTCTGCCACACTTCAACTTTCCTTCAAATAAGACCCAGACAGGAGAGTGCATATAAATACCCCCAAGAATAAGATGCAACTCTGGAGTGAACTGTTCTTCTACTTTAGCCTTTACCAGGAAAACAAATTATCAGCCTAAACTGCTTACAGTGCTTCAGGGGTTGGGAAGGCAGGAGGGTGGGGGGGAAGAGGGAGGACATTGCTTCTGTTGGTTGGTTGGTGGGTGGGTGTGGTTTCTTGGTAATAACACGTGGCAGCAATCACGTTTGGGGAACCTGAAAGGTAATTCTACAAGATCTCACATCTGCTTTTTACAAGGCAGGGTTACCCACATTCATGAACTTATTTATGACAACAAAATACTATTGGAAGGGAACATCTCAGAGCTAAAGAAAAATTAAAGTTCTGAACATGCTCCAAACTCCCCACACAACCCAACAGCTTCCTATTAACAAGATGCCAAATATATTTCTAGGGATGAAACAGAAATAAATTTATAGTGTAGAAAAGCTCCTGATAATTTCAAACTCTGGATAGCATAGTTAAAATTCCATTTGGTTAGAGTTTTTTCCGGATCTGGAGGATCTAAGTGACAATACAACTATGCAATTTTATTTTTTTTAAATCCAGAAGACACATTAAGTACTGGAGACTCTGCAAAATCCAAATCAGAAACTCTGCAGAACACTAGTCTATTCATAAAGACTTGATTTGCACATTCTCAGCACTTAGCTTCCTTTGAATAGTATGACTAAAGAAACTGAAAACTCTCTATTAGTATTTCTGTAATGCAATTTAATACATGACTCCTCTCTGCTTTTCCAGGGATTAGATAGCACAATCTCTTTTCACACTACACAGAGTTGAAGCTCCAGCTTCACAAATAGATACAACCCTGAGCATCCCAAAATGGAAGGTAATAATCCATTTGTATTTCTTTCTAAGCTTAATTCTTTTACTCATCTAACTTCAGAATGACTGAGGAACAAACAAGATGCAGGTAAGCTGGCAGTTTTTCAGCTTACAAGTGCACTGCACTTTTTGTATTCTTCACCTTACCTGGCATTTTACTTTGCTGACAGTTTCCTTTAAGAGAATGCAACTTAATCATACTCAGCACTACCTGATCAGCAGCAGTTTGCTTCTTTGAAACTTTTTTTTGTCCATTAAATGTATGAATTAAATCTGGCCCATAGCTACCTTTACAGTCTGCAATGCTTAATTTAACAGCCCACATTACATTATGTTCATACTCAAAAAGAAATGTAATCTCAAAATGATTCATAGATGCTTACAGCTGCCTACATAATGAGCACTCGGAAGACTAACAAAAATTGATTGTGCCCTGGGAATCAGTGAACAACATACAAACTATCTGTACAGCCTGAGTCCGTCTGCAAACTCCATACTGATGGCACAGCTCACCCTCTACATTCCTCACTCTGAACCACTCTTTTGAAGAGTTATGGGACAGGATCAACACAGCAGGAACAGTTTTGGATGTCTCTGTTGTAACAGACGCACAGATGGGTCATCTCTCATCATAGCTAAATCTGGTTTCTACTTAAAATTTGAGTTCTGTGTGGGACAGCAACTAAAACAAAGACCACCTGGCCAAACAATTCATGAGAAGGGACAAGAGTAGAAGAGAATGCCACAGTAACAAAGAAATAAAGCATTATAAATCAAGCAGTCTCTTGGCACAAAGGTAAGCTGACTTGCAGCAAAATCAGTCAGGCAAGACTCCGGGTGTCTGAAGAAACACTGCACAAAAGAAAGGAATGTTCCTTACTTTTCGGGGGACTTTGCCCTCAGGCTGGTGCTCCTGAAGAGTGGGGAGATCAAGGCAGCTCAATATCCCGAATTGTCTCAAGCATTGCTGCTCTTGTGTTCCCTAGAGCAGGAAATAATTTGCTGTAGAATCTTTTTTTTGACTAACACTGCTTCAAAGCAGACAAGAGTTATTCCCAGAGCATGGATTTGACCAGACTGCCAAACAGAGGCTGGCATTCTACTAAAGCCATAGCCTGAGCTTGTCAGCTCTCCCAGAGCAGGGATACAGGCTCACACAAGGAGGTAGGAAGGCTCACAGAAGGAGGCAGGGAGGTTCAGAGCCTCCCTGTGCCCTCTCCACAGGCACACAGCACTCAGCTGGGACATAGTGAACTGGTTTCAGTTCCACCTCCTGATCCAAGTCAGACATGCCTGCCTTCCAGAAAACACCTTTAAATGGAAGGTGGGACCAAAAGTAAGTCCTAAACTGTGTAGTCAGCCTTGTCATTTTGACCTTGATTTTATGCTTTGAATAATCTCCCCATCAGCTTCATTTTCAAAGCCCACCTCCCCACTGTGTGGCTGTAGCATATGATGGTGACGTTTGCTTTCTGTTCCTTCTCTCAAAGCTGTTCTACTTTGTAGACCAGTTTTCAGAAAGAGAGAGCACAGCATGGGGCACAGCTCTGCAGGCCTGGAGCACTAAGCACAGAGAGCTGTACTTTCCACACCCTACTCCAAGGCCACTTACACATATCATACACTAAATTATATTTGGACAAAATAACATTTTCCTATATCTTAGAATAGAGTCATAACTGGTTCCAGAACTTTACCAAGCCCTCCAGGTCCTACCAGAGTATCAATTGTAATAATAATAATGCCAGTAGTGGGTTCACAACTTCCAGTTCAGGCAAGCAGCACACACTTAACAGCTTCCCAACACTCTTCTGAGGGTTCCAGCTCCAGTGTGCATCTAATCAATTCCAGGCAGGATTGTGGTAGACAATTCCAGACTCTCTCTAATAATTAAATCAAGACATGGTATTTTGCTCTTCTTGTGTATGTCAGACTTACTGGGAGTAGTTGCAGCCAGGCTGCAGCAATGCTGTCGATTTCTTGCTAACCTGCCTCAAAGGACACATACACAATACCACTGACTTCAGAGTGCTCATATTAGAGCAGAGTTTAAGCATCTACTTACATGGGAAGATTTTCTTAAACCAGGGCCATATCTTTATGATAAACATGGATTGAAGTCCTGTTTCTGATAACGATTAAGCCCTGTCCTAAGCATAGAGGATTTAACTTTAGAGTACTGCTGTGCTCAGAGGGAGTTTGTTTGCAGGCATCATGTCCAGCAGTCCATACTCCGGAAGACAGCCACAGGTATAAGAGAAATCAGCCATCCTTTCCACAAGCTGCCTGCCTGTACCATGTGCAGAAACTCAATACCACCACATCTGCCACACTCCGAGTATAATTGCTACAAATTGAAAATAACAGCATTTCCTTTCTACATTGTTTCAGCCTCAATAGCTGCACAGACACCCGAGATTGAAATCAAGAGTTGTAGATGAGAAATTTAGATATAATTGAGCATGAAGCATCTCATTTCAGACAAATTGTTTTGCTTTAATACATACAAGTGTACTGGTAAAAGATGCTTTGAATTGCAAAATCCAATCAATGAAAGAGTAAAAGAAATTAGTTACATTTTGCAAAACACATAGGAAAAATGTTTTCTATTGAAGTAAAAAAGAACATTTCCTCCCTCATGAAACAGGAGGTTTTTTTAGTAACTATAGTACATAAATCACGTTCAGACTAAAAGTACATGTATTACAAGAAAGAATTTCAGTAGCCAGTAGAGCTCAAGAAGTTCTTACCTTTGCTGAATAGCTAATTAGAGCACTCATTTATCATTCAAAAAGTCTCAGAAAAGGATGAAAAGGGAGGAAAACAAAAGAAACAATAAATGCATGTGGTGGTGAGACAGCTGAATAAGCTATGTCCTCACTTGAATTTAGTAAGTCTCAAAATTTAATGCCAAGGGAAGCAGAGTGAGAAGACCATCACAGGGAGATCCTGCAGCATGGCTCAGGAGGTGCAGGCAGCCTCTTGGGAGCTCATGAGCAGCCACTGTGCAAAAAGGCAGTGATTTCACTGAGTTTTGCCTCTGCCATATTGGGACTGGCAGAATTTTGTGATAAGCTGATTAAATTAATGGACTGTTTTACCTAGGGCTCATTTCTTCTTAGACAATTATCCACTTAAACAAAGAGCTCTATAACTGTTTGCAACAGTGGAGTTTTATAGAATTTACAGAAAGGCATATTCCTGTCCAATACTTTACTGAAAACTTAGAGAGTTGCAATGCCTAAAGTACAACCCCTAACCCAGAAGTGTTTGATGGTTTGAATCATGAGTGCCTTCACCTTCTCCTCTCCTTTTTTCTATAAGAAACATTGCCCAGAGTATCTTTTGGGGGAATTTGTTGTGCAGGATGCTCTGAGTTTTGGTAGATAATAAAAATCAGTCCATTCATAAAAACACATCTTTGAGATGCTCTAATCTCTCTGCAAAAGTCTATGCAGAAGAAAGGGGTCAGAAGAAGCAGGAGGGAAGGAGTCAACATATGAAACATTGAAAAAACTCAGAGTTCTGGAGCAAGTAAATAAATAGAAATGAGCTGAAAAGCTGAGAAGTTCATGAGCAACTGCCCCATTCCCTTTTCTGATAAACTGTTCTGGTGGTGACACTGCTGGAGAGCACCGATCAAATCTGCAGGATTTGCAGGGCAGCCTGGCAAATTGTTCTCTGTAATGGAATCCATTATAAAAAATATGTGCTCCTAACCATAAAATTCTGGCTATAACCAACAATCTTATATAGAAAAAAAGTAGCAACGAGAATTTATTAACTAAAATAAGTAGCATACACACCTGCAAGCTGCTACAGCTACATAATCTATTGCACTGCAACTGAGGACTGTACAACAAGTGCTTGTTATCTCAAGCCATGTAAGCACTACAAATTCAAGACCTAAACCAGCCATTTGTACAGTATCAACATATTAAACTCAGGGCTACTTTTGGAAATCCTTATTATAGAAAGTATAGAAAGACTGATTTATCTGCTGTGTAAGCAACAACTCAATATAACAGCAAGCATAAAGCTAACAATATATTTTGCAAGATTCATTGTACGTATAACATGATATAGTTTTTAAACATGCTTACCACATTGTGGCTGTAATGTAAAATTTAGACAATGAGTTAATTTTGTGAATGGAAAAATCTTCTACACCCTCCCAGTTTTTCCATTTCTTTTTCCTTTAAAAAGACCAGATAACCTGTTAGCCAGTCACATCTCTAGGAATAAAAGCTCTTGATTCATGAAACCTCTACCAATAATTCGACACCATTTAGCAATTTCTGCTTATTGAAGCTGAATTAATTCACCAAGTACATGAATTACACCACTTGTTACATGACCAGCACATGGGCCCACACAATCACTCTGAGGTCAGTAAAGGGACACTAACAGTGCCTACAAATTATTAATTTGCACAGAAAAACTTCCACCTCCATTTCTTTAAGCCCCTGAGCGTAAGTATCTGAAATATATGGAAATAAAAAATAAATGTAAAATAAAATTATCAAGGTGCAGCATCCTTAACTTTTCAGAAGGAGACAGCTAGTTTTGATTGAAAGTATAATTATTTTAGGGTGGTTGGTATTATTCAATATGGAAGTTTTATTACTTTTTAGATGCACAAATACCCATGACTGTCTTGGGTATAGACCAGGTGTTCAAGTGTCTCCCTCTAAACTATCACGTTCCCTTATCTCCTTCTATCTCCTCCTTAATAAATTTCTGATTCACAATATTAATGGAAAGATCATATTTTTGATGAAGGATGTTATATTTCATATAACAATAGGATATGGCAGACAACAATAACATCCCTTTAGTAAATTACACTCAAGCACAAAGTCCCCTCTATTGGTATACACTGCAAATTTTTTTCTGCTAAAAACTTAGCACAAATGATTTAATACTGCTTTTGGATACCTTAATTATTTGTTTAACTGTAAAATAAACTTATTTTGCACTTGCGCCCAAGCCTAACCTTCCCCACACATTGCAAAATTGCAAATTCTCTGTAGTTTCTCTTAGTTGTAGATAACTGTTACATCAATGAAAAATGGCATTGTGAACTGAAAAGATTTTTGTTACTTTATAATAGACTATTCTTCTGTCCATCATATGTTGTCTTTACAGCTACAGATTACCATCTACTCATATCCACCCACATGCCAGTCTGAAAAGAGAAGGAGGGAAGGGGAACAATGGATATTTTGTATATTTGCCAACAATGGATACATTGCCATCTAAGAAAATGCCAAGAGCAGAAGACAGAGCACGAAGCTCTACTCCCAAGTGAGGGTTGAGGCAAGATCAATCTGCTTCTTGAAGTACTGAGGCCTTTCACAGAAATGAAAAAACAACATCAGCACATATCCCAGGAAAATTCCAGATAAAACCTCCCCACAGCATGGCAATGCTTAACACATACTCAGTTGAAACAGCTGTTACATCATGTCCCCGAGGCAACAAGAAGTCAGCAAAGATCAAACAATTCTTTTGTACGCTGTATAGTTGGGCTGTGGGCTTGAGGATCCATCTGCCTAGAAGGTGTGTGAAAAATGAAAGCTGTTGTCTTGTTTTTAATTTTTATGAATGTTTTTTATCAAACAGTTATTGAAGAAACACAGCTACTGTCCTACAACACTAGCATACTAACTATTCTCTATTTTTGATAAGAAATTTAAAATAAATATTTAAACCAAATGAGATTCAAAATTTCTCTGTTTAGTGCAAGCCCCCAGTTTCATATGGAAATGCATTAATTTTGGGGCACCAGGCACAAACTAACCTTTTCTTTAACAGCATCAGCAGCAAAAGCATGAGAAACATGCTCGAGTCTGGAGTTTTATAACTCAACAGCAAGCAATGTGCCTTGGGCTGATACTGTCAGGGGAGGTCATGGACTGGGAAGAATATTTAAGATAATCAATCCTCTAGGCAAGTTCAAGAGTGTAAGGGGAGTAATGTAAGAGCTTTAAAGTCTCCTAGATCTATAATGCTTGTGTAGTGAAGTGAAAGGGCAGGAAGGTGGATTATTAGACACAGAAGGGGAGTTTTATTTGGTTAAGAATTACCAAAATACTCCGTGTGAAAAGTGTTGAGAGTCTTAGCCAAGGAGTTAAAAAAAGCAAGGCAGCTATCACTTGATTTTTGGAGAGTGTTTCTCAAGCACTGAAGGGCAGGCAAGTCACCAGGGAAAGACAAAGTACAGCCATGACAATAGGCATTAAGTAAAGCTTACAGTTGGATGGGCACTCAAAGGTGCCACAACCAGGTTCCCCCACTTTGTGCCCCACTACAAGGAGGTGTAGCAATACTAAGATTCTGCTGTCTCACTAAACCAGTTGTGCTGTCAGACATTGAGGACCAAGGGGCTGGTACTCAAACATTTATTTCCCTTTCCTACCTATGCTACACTTCCTTCTGTTCTGCCTGGTTGTTGGCAGATGAGGATTCCCTGCATCTAGAAAGACTCATCCACCATATTAACACTAATAAGAACAGCACTGATTTAAATTGTGTCCTGTACAGAATATGATGCCTTAAGATTTCAGCCTTTATATTTTTCAAATCCTGTACTGCGTTAGTGCATAACTCTAAACTCCATATAAAGTGTTAGTTAACTGTCTTCATGTTTTGGTCAGAAAAAACAAACCCTCTGGGCCCGAGATCCAAGGACACTCTACAGCCTCACGCCCTGAAATGTATAAACAAAAGTGTATTGTGGGGAGAAAACTTCTGTAATTGGAGGATTAACACCTGATATGTAAGATGGACCAAAATTAAATCTATCTGAAAAACTCATGATCATTTTCCATCTTGGGTGTAGCCTCTGAGGCTTCTGACTGCCCAAGGTGTACCTTTTGAAGTCTCTAATAAATATATACTTTTGTTCTTTTAACCTTGTCTAGCCTCTGTTCTAGGTAGCCACTCCAAGGCATCAAATGTGCTCCCAGTCCTTGTGTTATGCACCTCCATTTAGGGATATTTCTCCCTGTATTTCCAACTGGTGACAAAGAGGCCGTTTAGAGCTACTGCAAAGGCACAGGCGAGTATGGGGGACTAATATACATATAAAATATTAGATCAAAATCTTTGAGACTTATGACCAAAAAAATTGTCAGGGAGCCTTTAATGATCTTGATACAATTCCTGCTACATTACTTGTTTTATTTATTTAAATAAAACAACACCTAGAGGGCAAATGAAACAGTTCCCAGTTTTTACAGTGGAAGGTTTTCCCTCCATCTTTAATTCATGGGCTTTTTTCAGTATTGGCTGTAACTTGAATCAATGCACTCCATCGGGTTACCTGGTGATCATACTCTCTACAACATGCAGGTACAATGGAGTAAGTCAAAACCCAAGGACAGACTCAATACACTCCCATGTTATTTCTCAGATTTCTTTTACCTCCTTCATCTTTTTAACCCCAAACAGATGCTTCTAATGCACACACTAAGTTCAAAAGCATGCAGTTCACCCTGACTACTTCATAAACCACAGCAAAGCCCTATTGCTTTAGTGCTAAGAGATCCATCCAGACTTCAGAGCATGTTTTCCTGAGCTTGTTTAATGGCAGCAAGCCCACAACAGCTATTCTGCACTCCACCCTCTTCCTTTAGGTTGTGTTTCACCCTCAGTTTTGAGTTTGAAAATCCCCACCACACTAAGGGAGGGTTGTGGCAAAGCAAAGAGTTCCACTGAAAGTATTAGAGGCAGGTTGCCTTCAGTGCAGCACAGACGTAGCCTCTTTGTAAGCAAAATGAGACCTTCAGCAAGAGCAGCAGGAGATTATGATCATCTTCATCTAAATTTTGTGGCAGCCTTAAATATTATAAAAGAAAGGTTGCTCTGAGTATTTCACTCATTTTTTACCATCATCCTTTTCTCCCCTTTCAGAAAAGGCTTTCGGTGTGTTGATTATATTTCTGTGCTGAGTTCCTGGAAATGTTTAATCTAAAATGACAATTTGACTAAACACAGTGGCTACCATTTTATTTAGCCACAGGAGAAGTGAAAAAGTCAGTCTGCTGCTTCACTTTGTGAAATGGATAATATAACTCAGAGAATAGACATATAGCATTTTCTGTCCATCAGTCTATGCTTTCATTTTACAGTTTTATCTGCTATCTAAAAGCTAGTTGTTTACCAAGCCACCCTTATCTTTCTTCTTTGTGAAGCTTCACTGCAATAAATAAAATGCCTTGTGTTTGCTGTTCCTCGAGATCATTTTGATTTCAAACACACTCAAGATTTCATTTTGATTGCCCTTCCAAAAATTATATTTCATATTATGTCATAGCATCAAAATATTCCAACAGAGAATACTGTTTCTGGGTTGGGCTTTTTTTCCTGTTTGTTTCCCAAACAAAATTAAATATGTCTATCTTACAAAATTTTCAGGGCATCTTCACCGAATTAAAATGAACCAAAATTAATGGAGCTGCAGAGGGTAGCTCCAAAAGTAAATAGAAAGGTGACCATAAACTATGTTGACTACCAATACCTTCCTATAAGAGAAACTATTGCATTGATTAATCCACTAGTGAGACAGTTCTCAGAAAGATTATTTTTGCTGTTCACTGAACCTCATACAATATTTAGATGAGCTCAGAACTTCAGCTGACAAACACACTGATAGCAATGAGAGAAATTTTAGTCTGATGCAGTGATTTGAGAAATAAAAAGTAAGAATTTTGTCTATCATAGTGTTAGAAATTAGCTTCTTTGCACAAACCTAGGAACATAATTTTGCTTTTTCCATTCACATGCAAATAACACTATTCCTAGCGCACAAAAGATATCCCAGGGAAGAAATTAAAACATTATAGAATCTAATAGCAGGGTTATTACATGTCAACCAAGGTTTGTGCTATGCTTTGTTTCAGGTTCTGTGTGATATGACAGCTGCTTCTATTCAGATGTTATTTTAAAGGAAACATTTTCTGTAATTTCAGCTGACTCATTCAAACTAGCAATACTCCATTTTAAAATACCATTGAGAAAATGCAAAGCATTTCTTCACTGGAGACAGCATTCACTGTTCTAATCTAATGCAAATGTTAGTTAGAATCAACAAGCTTGCACAAATGCCAAATCGCTTGTCCGCCTTTAGATGATTTCACACCTAACACAGCAACAGACAATTTGCCAGAAAACACATTAAAAGCATTTTAAAATGTATCACTGTGTATTATCTCTATGGTAAATAACACAGTAGGTCCCAAATGGCTGTTCCAAACAAAGAAAAAACACAAAAGCAATCCTAAAACACAACAAGGTCTGTGATACAAATTCAGCTGGGACTAATATTGCAAGCCCTAATAGAGACAGCACCCTGACATGAATAAAAGCTTCTTTCTAGAAGAGACAGCCAACAGGTTGTCAAAGACGTCTTCCAAAGATAAAAATGTTAATTTAAGTAGTAAGACTACTTTTTCCAGCTACTCCTGGCTATGGCCCAGCCTATTTCACTACACAGAAGAGACATGTATGAACTGATAAAATTATTTTTTCTAAAAATGAGGAATTCACAGATGTCTGAGGGAAGGACACAGTGCCGAGATCACTTTGCCTTGTCAGAAGTTGTTCCAGCCATACCCCTAGACAGGGCAAACAGCACTGTGTCTGTGAGAAAAAGGCAGAAAAGCTTGTGGGCTCAGCAGTGCCAGAACTGTGGATGAGGCACTGAGCCATATGGTGATAAGAAAGTGGCAGCCATTTAGGTGCCCATAGGAGGATTATTTGTTTTGTGGGCAATGATCAAAGCTAAAACAAAAAAAAGGCAGGAAGACTGGGGAAAGCACCTGGTGCTGCCAACTGGAACAGCTGATGCCATAAACCAGGTTGGTGATTATGCAGATAGAATCCTTTATAAATCTGTCCCAGCATATGGTGAACAGGAGAACAAAGATGGTGAAAATATTAGAGTTTCTATTGGCACTCCTGGAGATATCCATGAGCTGTGAAGGAGTAGGACCAGACATGACTCTAAGACTGGTGAATGTTCCTTCAAGATGAGGATGATGAAGATCAGAACTGTTGCTCTCAGTAGGGTACAGTTTATAAAAAAAAAAATCTTTGAAAAAGTTGAAAAAACAAGCACACCAATACCAAACTGAGGATTTATATTCATGTTAAGATGTGAGCCTGGGCACTGATGGGATTGTTTTCAGTGCCTCACAGTCAGGAAGGCCCCTCTCCGTGCATTGGGGTTTGCACATCAATTTGACCCAGCTGTGACACAAGCCAGAATTGCACACAGCAAATACTGACATAACAGTCCTGGCACCTGCTTTTACCTAAGCTTCAGTACATCTTTCATCTCAGCATCCCCTGAGCCTTTTATTTTAACATGGCAACTGCTCCTTGCCCTTTCATCCCTCCTGCCTGCTTACAGGAATGTGACCCCAGCTGTTAACCTTCAATCTAGCTTTGTGCACTCCCCAGGCTCTCCTTCCCCAAAACCATCCACATGTTATTCATCTTCAGACTCAGGACAGGTGCTGCAGCAAGAATGGCAACTGCTAGCTCAGTGGCAGGGAAAGTGAGCTCCCAAATACTTGGCATGTCTTGGCCAGTCACAGGGTCAGCTGTTCTCCATCTAGCAGCAGAGATGCTGTGTGTGACACTGTGAAATACTGATCACCAGAACTTCCCAGCATATCAGCTGGTTACCAGCCAGCACTTAGATGGCACTGAACTGAAGACACTCCTTGCGAAATCTCACCTGAATGAAGTTTGCTTTGTTGGCTTCTACTTGTAATGTTTACCTTGTTTAATACTGTGCATAACTGTGCTTCCTAAAAGCATCAGGGTTTGTATTCTAGCCTTCCTGGAATAAACAAAAGCCAGTATACCCTATGGGAACAAAAGATTTACTGTAAATTTGACTTACATATGCCTGAACTTTCTGCATAGAGCAGATCATCAGTATGCACAGCAGATAATACTGCAGGACACAAAAACACTCCCAAGGCTGTGTCAAATCCATCACTGGCTCTGCTAATTGATAAAGGAATGTTTGAGGCTGGAAGCCAGTTCAGGTTCATGTCACATACCCCTCCCAGATGGCACTGAAACATGATACTGGTGCTTGGAGGAGCAACAGCAAGGTTCTCCTCAAAGACCTGTTGCCATCTGTTGCCAAACCACATCAGAAGGGGATGACAAGAGTCTTTAGTCCATCACCCTCTCATGTGCTAAGCGGAGAGACAGAAAGCAGCAGAGACATTCACATGCTGTCAAAAATTTCAGGAGCAGATTAATTGAAGCTGGCAGAAAGGGATGTGCTGGTACAGACTGACTGGAGTGAAATTACTCAATATTTGGCTGATTCAAGTCTATTCAATTTTCATAGAATGTTTTGGTAAGAACTTTTCATTGAGTTTTAATTACCCCAAAGAGGTGAGATGGGTGAGGAAACAGGCAGAGAGATAAAGCTACACACACAACTCCAGACCCTAAAGTAGAACACAGGACATAAGCTCTGTGCCCTTTCCTCCAGGCTGGCACGTAAGAGATTCTTCCACAAGTGAGGTCAGCACTTTAACATATTTCACAAGGAAACACAAATCCATTAAGGACTGTCCTTGGAGAGGAGAATGTCACTATTACATTCCACATTCTCATTGTATTTTCTTCCACATCAATTGATTATATTTTTTTTGTCAGTTTTTCAGGTCTTAATAGAGCATAAAAGTTACAACTTGCCTCCAGTTTGAATTTTTTCTACTCTATTATAAATATTTATCAGGCAAAAAATACGAAGTAGTGAGAATGAAAAGAGGTATTATTAAAGCATAGGATAAATCATTATTTCAAAAAGCTTGCAAAAAGAATTGAGCATTCAATTAGTCCAGATATCTGTCCTTTCTGATGACAGAGTTGCTTGACAGGCCTACATTTATAACAGGCACAAATTAAAGTGAGAAACACAAAAGAAACTTCTGCAAGCGTTTATAACTTCAGATTATGGCTGGCCAAAAGCAGACATTCACTAGAGTTTCAGTCACATGACACTGAGAACTGATTACCAGAACCATTACCACACCAAACAGTGCCTATTAGATAAAAAGCAAAAGCCAAAGTGTAAAATCTTTATCCAATCTCATTAAACAGCTATTAAAGAATAGAAATGCACCAGCAAGTATTTCAGAATGACATTCACAAATAATAAAGCACATAAGACAAGGCAGATTTTTCTCCCAAGTGTATTACTGTAACAGAGATGGGTTTTAGAAAGGGTCTAAGGGGCAACAGCAAGTCACTCCCAGAATTATGGGTTTGTGCTATTTCTTACAGCTCCACTTGACATGGTTACTTCTTCACACGTTGTCACTCCAGACAAGAGTGACAGAGTGCCCAGACACAGATAACATCACACATTTACAGCCATAAAGCAAAAGGTCACCAACCAAATAGCTTCTGTCATTGCTAGAATGACCACCACCATCTCTGTCCCAGTGCCCAGAGGCAGATTGGACATGCTGGTGGACACTGCCCTACCCCAAAAGCAAAAAAAATCCAGTGGATACTTAAGCAACAAGTAAGGAGGGACACTCTGGGTGAGCTGTGCTGGGAAGCCCAGCCACATCTCTGGCATCTTTTTCCACATGAAGCAATTTTGAAGCAGCCCAGTTCACACATCCCAGTCCAAGGCCACCTCCTCAGAGACAGCTGCCCACCCCACCATCAGCACCTCCCATGGGAGAGAGGAGATGCACCAGCCACATTAGAAATTAGGTCAGCTAGGAAACAAAAGGGGAAAGGCAGTAGAATACAGAGGGGGCAAAGAGGCTTCTGCATCAAAACCAGCCCAGGAGCAGTAAAAATCAAGGCAGGAAAATCAGCACCTTCAGCCATTAGAGTTTTCTTGCAAGAACCTGTGCTCTGGAAGCCACTCAACACTGCATGTCTGAGAGGCACTAAGCATTGTCCCCTACTCATTTGTCTCAGGTGAATCAGACTTACTGAACACAGAGGAAATTCTCTTACCTGAGAGAGTCCTCGGAGCAATGAAACAGAAATGCAGAACACTCTGGCCATGCAGCTGTGGCATCCCTGCTGCCATAGATGAACCTGCAGCAGTGCATTTTTGGGCTTTGCAGAGTGCCTGCCTGCCCAAGGCTTTGTTATCAGCTTGTAGTGAGTGGCTCTTGTTAAGCAATGAGATATTTCCCTTTGTATTTGTAGCAGAACTGATACAAAGGAATGCAAGAAACAACACAACACCACCAAAGAGAGCGAGGAAAGAAGCAGATGTGCCTCAGCAGCACACAAGCTTCCTGGCCATTTAGTTTTCATTTACATTATGTTTTCAGCTACTGCTGAAAGCATGGAGAGCTTGAGTGTGTTGTTGCTTTGTAAATTAACCAAGGTCCATTTTCCTTTGTGCGATTTCTCTGGAATCACTCCCTCACTTGCCACATCTCTAAAGACTGCCTTTGCTGAGCAAGTAGTAGGGGGATTTCACTTGAGCATTCGTACAGGACTGAACCACTTCTTGGTCCCTCTTATCACAAACACCATTTGCACTAACTGTTATGACATAAGGATTATCTGCGGAAGCTGAGATCTCTCCATGCATGCCTTCCACTCAACTTTATACAGTGCCATAAAGCATTCTGGAATAGTAGGCTCATCACAGTCATCTTTCTGCAATAACCCCAGACCACCTCAGACTTCTTGGGCTCAGACTGCACAGAGAAACACCTAGCCTCTGAGAAACAGCAGTATCTGACACTCAGCAGACACTAAACACATGCACAGTGCCATGGTGTAGTCCTTCTCATGAATTGCTTCCCAGATACTTTGCTGATCTGTTTTCTCTACAGCTGTGCTACCTAGTCGATTCATTTTTCTTATTGGCCCCAATTCAACCAGAGGCTAAAGCATGTCAGGACAGATAGGGCTTGAAGCCACATACAAGCTCATGAAACTCTGGCTGATGGTTTAGCCTCGTCAACTCTGCCTTCATTGTTGAGAGTGGTATGACGAGCTGGAAGCAACAGAGAGGGCTGCTGTTTGAACAATTAAGAAACCAAAAGACACTCTGAAATATGCTCTGTATATAGATGTTTTCCATGGATTGTTGTTGCTGTCTTGTCTCGGAAGACATGTGCCACAAAATGAGCATTATTTCCTTTTTCACTGTGGCGTAGCCATGATTTGATATTTGTATCAGCAAGCAATGCAAACACTTCATAAAAGCCTTTAATAGTGTAATTCAGCTAACAGTGGCAACAGTAATCAGCAGCTTGCTTCAGACAGTGAGCAATCTGACAGCTTTGATTGCATCTCAATATTTTGCTAAAAGCAGGGGTTGGTGTAAAGGGGTGGATTCAAAGAGCAGCATGATTGAACAGGTGTGTGCAGGGGACAGTCACAGTCTCTATGAAGTATTCATACTGAGCAAGAGGAAACAAATGGGAAAGAAAGTAAAGAAAAATGAGCTTCTTCAAATGTTGTCCATATTAAATGAATATCCATTGTATCCACTTCAATGAATAAATTCTGCCAGTAAGTAGATTTCTGTATGTATACTTTGAGATGGTACTGAATAACCTTCTCATTAACAAAAATAGCTCAAACATGACCAACTTAACTTCTGTTTTAGGTGCCACTAACTATATTTTGTATGTTTAGAAAATCATATGAACATATATATACACTGGCTCTAACAGAGGAGGATATTTAAAAAATAAAGTTAACAAAGTCACGAGTAGCCTTATTTAATCATTCATTCTTTTAAGGTGACATGCCAAACTAAGCAGTAAGATGATTTTCACTTAGTTATACCTCCTCTGTACTTAGCAAGGCATAGCCCTAAAATGTTTTCACAAAATATCTCCTGTGTTTTCCTAACCTAAAGCTTCACCAGTTCTGTAACACCTCTTAACTGTAATTATACTTCCTCTGGAATTGCACCCTAAATAGAAATTGAACTATTCATGCTGCAAATTGAAACTCTTCAATGCGAAGCCATACAAATAACTTGCATTAGCATTAACCTCCTCCCAAAATGTGATAAGATCACTCCTGTTTCTCAGAAAGATCATACTAATTGCTGTTGTTTTTATTAAGTCCAGACAAACACATTCGAACCAACAAGGAAATGCTTGAATGACTCAGAAAAACTTCCCTTTAACCTTTACAGTAAGTGGATGATCTCATGTGAAGAGCCAGCAAGCCACAGTCAGAGGTGCTGTCTGTATTTGGGAGCCAACAGAGTGAGAGCAGACAGCATTTCACACATTACAATCAGGGTTTGCGCTTACAGAACAAAACAAATCCACTTTGGGGATTGTACAGCAGATGAGGAAGATAACCTGGGACACTGTTTTTGTGTGTTTCTTTGGCCAAGGTACAAAGCACCCACAGCTCAGTGATGCTAAATTGCAATCCGGCCGCCTGGCTCCAGCCCTCTCTGAGCCCCTGACATGGGCTCACCCCTCACTCAGGGCAGCTCCCCAGGAAGGGCTCCACCACCACCTGCCCCAGCCTCTCTGACAGCTTAGCCTACATTAAAGAACACAGTTAATTACTCTTTCATCCCCACTATTTGTCTCTCATCTTCTGGTCTCTTGTACCCTCCCTTCTACTTTTCTGCTAGTTTGTGCCACTGTAACTCATTAAATGACCCCCTGGGTTAGGCTCAGACCTTCATCATCACAGCTACAACAGACACCTGTAGTAGTACTAACAGGAAAAATACTACATTCCCTTTCCCCCCTAGAAAATATGGCTGTTGCATGTTAATTAATTCTTATTTTTCCTAAATACTGGTATCAACAGCAGATTTTACTGGCCAGATGCTCAACTTATTGCCATGGGTGTTCAGGCAGCAGGACATGCAGAGACAGGACATGGTCCTCCTCCATTTCCACAGGAAAGACACACTCCCCCATCCCACTGCACATCTAAGCCAGAGTCAGGAGAATTTCCAATTCTTTGCTTGTTATGCTTAACATTATTGTTGGTTACCTGCTTAAGAAATCATCACTCAATAAAATGAAAACCTCTGATTTAAGTAGTGTCAGACTCTAATGCACTGTGTGCAAAATAAATAGGAAAACTCCTTTTCAGCAAGAAATACCAGCATATATTTTTAGAAGAACCAATCCTGCAACAGAAAGGAATGAGGCTGCAGGAATAAGTACATAGTTTTCACCTCTAACTTCTACAATTTCATTACAGAAAACTTTGGGATATTTACTTGGTGTTAATGTGTTGTTTCTGTGAACCAGCAGGGCTAGAATTAAATTATTTCAACAGTAAAATTGTATTAATACTTGTTCTTGAAATGCAGCATGATGATAACACACTTTACACTGGGCACATTTCTACAAACTTTTTTTTTCAAATAACAGTGCCAGTTCTCCTCCTCCTGAACAGGCTATTAATATCCTCAGGTAATTCATTACTAAGAGAGTCCAACTAATTAATTGTTGCAGGGCTAGTTACACACTGTTATATCTGTTAAAGGGACATGGCCATGACAACATTCACTAACCAAATTCACATTATTCATCTCTAGGAAGTGGTAGATTTACAACAGAACCAACTTTAGCCCGAAAAAGAAAATTCAAAGAGACACCAATATGGCCTTATGTTGGGGACATCATTTGCTTCCTAAGCTGGGAGCAGAGTTGTCATTCATGAAATAGCTGGAAATGCCTTTCCTTGGCCAAGGAAGAAGACACAGTAACTCTCTAATTCCTGAATATTTCTCAACCACAGAGCTTGATAATTAGTGATTATTTACATTTAATTGTACATGTTCATGGTGTGCATCTTAAAACCCAGCAACTCTTCTGCCACACATCCAGATGTGGAGCCAGGTCTCTACTACTTTATAAGGGACCCACTTGTAGGGTCAGCAGGGCAAGGTGGCTCCTGGAATCAGCCCCAGGCAGGCAAGTGAGGCAGCTGGCAGCTATATTGGCTGAAGAAAGGCAATTCATTTTGTCCTGCTTTGTGAGGGTGGCTTTGTTGTTTGAAGCAATAAACATGGCCTTGAAAAGCCTGAAAAGTGAGCATGTTGTTTAATCCTTCCTGCCTGTTTCCCTAGCAGTCTATGCTAATCATGCCCAGCCCCATGTGAAATCTCAAACACACAACTACCTGCCTGCCTTACATATATTTATTAGCTAAAACAGCCATCTGCAAAAAGATAGTTCATAACAGTACTGCACATAAGCCTAGGACAGAGAAGTATGCAGCACTCATACTGACATTTTCAAGTTAGATTTGTGCTCTTTAATTAAGCAAAACACAAAGAAGGACAAGAACAAAAGGCTGTAGCAAGTGTCTGTGGAATCAGCTCACGCTACCTTTCCTGCCAGTTCTACAGCTGAATTTTAATGGCTCATCCTGCTATTCTCTCTGCTCTGGTTTCAAAACCACATTACAGGCAAGTACAGTGTAAGGTTAGCATCTTCAAGAGTCTTGGTAACTTGTTTTTCAAGGAACAACATCTGTGAATGTGATTGTTATCTGAAACCCTGTGCTACTCTACATCAGCTGTGAGACTGCTTATGCTAACTGGGAATAACAGAACATTTCCCTGCAGATTTGTGAGCCCCAACTCCACAGGCTGCCCTTGGACACTTCACATCCAGTCTCCTTTGTGAGCTATTTCATACAAAGGCATGAGAGCAGCAAGAGGATCCTAAAAGTAATCTCCATAAACTCCCATGCAGCAACACTGGGAAACTTTGCTTGTTGAAGTGCACTACAAACACCGTTTGGAAAGAGAAAAACATCCAAAACATCCTTAACTGGGCTGAAGTACTCACATGCTCAGAAATGGGAGGTATGAAAAGAGTAATTTTCACTTATATTGATGTTGCATGACTTAAGATTTGAATGTAAGCCATTGGCAGAGAACATCTCATATAAAAGGAACTTAGAGGGATCTCTCACATCTTCAGGTAACCCAATTGAGAAAAGCAAAACATTTCTGTCACCATTTAGACCACTTCTTTTCCTTGGTCTGGCAACAACTCTACATATCTGGGTTCACAAAAAATTAGAAAACAGCCAGATAACTACAGTTCTATGACTGGTGCTAAAAAAGAGCATTGGGAGGAAAATGAGGATCTCTGTAGAAGCTGCCTGGGTTAAAGCCACCCCACAGTGAGTAGCAACTGAGATGAAACTTTAATGGGGGACAGATTGTTCCCGCTTAATTATTAAGGACAGCTCCTTTTCTAAACGAAGGGGATAAGTGCAGGTTGCTCCAAGGGCTGGAGAGCAGTCCCACCCTCCTGGCTCCCTCCAGCACCCCAGGGAACCTAAGTCAGCAACCCAGTTTTTCAGACCTCTCCCCTCACTCTTCCCTGCCCCATTTCTGCTTCCAGCCCCCAGGCTAAGGCAGGAAAATATGGTTTTCCCTGCTCTGCTGAGAAGCTTTGAACCAGTCTGAGAAACCCTACAGAGTTTTTGCACCTTCTGTTGCACCTTCTGGGCTATTGACTCAGTTTGCCAGCGTATGAGCAAAATGCTCACGCAATATACACACCCTGGGCTCTGGGAGAGTGTAACTCAGCAGGTGCCTGGGCTAGGGATGGCCTGCACTGGCCTTTTGGGCTGCTAAACACACACTTGGGCAAACTGAGTCCTTAGCAGCAAAACTCTGTCGCAGCTACTGCCACAATACAAAGCAACCAAATACTCAGCACATAAACAACTGGTTCTGAGACTCAGCAGGTGCCCAGACTTCCCTGCCTGACCTGCATCTGGTCCTCACCTGTCCCCTGAGTGCATGGAACAGAAATCAGCCACAGAGGCTACAGAACAGAGATCACTGGGGACAAAACTGGCCATCTCAATTCACCCAGCAATTTCTTTCATGGAAAACTGTGTTTCAATACCAGAACAGATTTCTGCAATATAATCCAAACACACATTTCAGCCAAAGTAATGATGTCTCAAGAACAAAAAGAACAATTATCATTGAAAAGTAGTGGTTTATAACTGGGCTATAGCAGTTACTAGCCTCCTTTAATGGTGTGTTATATACCATCTTATTTTTTCTTTTTTTATTAAAAGAAATAATTTTTGTTGCTTGTGTGTTTATAAAAGGATAAACACGAATGGATTATTCAACATTTTCAGAGAATCTCTGCATTGATAACATGGTATTATGAAGCAGCAACTAAAAAGTTGCAACTAGATGAATGCAGTCTTTTTTCTTTGGCCAGGTGTCAAACAGACAATATTATGCCTTTTTTCTTCTCTTGGTTAATTTTCATTGCCATCAACCCACTGGATGGGGGTGTAGTATAGATTTTACTGAAAGTGCCATTAGGCTATTTAATCCATAAACTCTATGACAAGTAATAATTTAAATTCACTTGAAGTCTTTGTTTTTCATATAAGTTAATTCAGTTGTGACAACAAATATGTAAAAATGTTGCCAATGAACATTAACTACATGTCTCTGCTATTTTGTATTTTATCAGGTTGTCAAGGAACAGATTTACAACAGAATGCAGAAAATGAACTCTTCTGATGTCCAAACATGTTTAGATGGTACTTTACCTGACACAAATAAGAAATGGTTCATAATTTGCATTTATAAGGTGCAGTTGGAGCAACAAAGACTTTATATGAATTTATATGCATCAAATGCCTATTTTAGTATTTTGTGTGAGAAGCACTGTTTCATTACTGACAATTCCCTGGTTTTAATGCATTCTATACTCTATAAAAATGCATGTTCTGAATTTAATGGGAAAACGCACTACAGGACAGGAATGTATCAACAGGATTACATCACTGTAAATTATCTTAAATCAAACAGTACAGAATTCTGGCTTTATCCAGCAGCAGCAAACAGGACAAAGGATCAGCAGCAGCAGCAGCACACCTCAGCCAGCACCACAGCCCAGTGCCTGGGGGCTGCCTGGTCACCACGGGTCTGCAGAGAAGGCAGCTCACTGGGGCCGTACCACACCTCTGTGACACGGGGAGAATGCCACAGGGGGGATGATTCTATTCTTCCTTAGATTTGTGTTGTTGTACAGAATTTTCTGTGTCTGAACTCTACAGCTTGTCTACTGTTTCATTCCCACGGGTGGATTGCAGTTTTATTAGGATCCCTCTCTTTGGGATAATCTATGTTAATTAGGAAACTAACACACTGCCAGTCCTCAAACTACTATGATGACACACGACAACATAAAGACAACTAATGACTTCAGCTGAGTTTGTAGAAAATAAAAGTCAGTCAATGAAATCAAAGTTCTGACCAAGTCACAGGTAAGAATGTGTTTTTAAAAAGGATTCCACTTTTTTCTATATCACAAAATTATGACAATATGTGCTTTAAAAAAAGAAAACAAACAAAAAAATCCTAGAGTACTCAATTTTATATTACTGCCATATAAATTGCTTTTAAGGCAAGAATTAGGTATTAGTATTTATTTTCATGAAACATCTAGAACTGTTTGAAATATCTAATAAAAGGAAATATAACAGAAAATCACATTTTCTTCAGATTATTAAGTGTGCAAACAGGTTAATTGGCTTTTGAGACAAAAAAAGTAATGTATAGAGGGAAACACCAGCAGTTTGTTATTACAGGGATCTACTGAAAGGAACAGAGTCACATTTGGGTTTTGTTCTGAAAATTGACAGACATACTGTACTAAAACAAGATGTTTACCTTGGGTAACATGAATTTACAATACTGAGCAGAGAGATGATTTAAAAGTTCTCCTCAGTGGCTTCATAAAGAGATATTCTACTACAACAGTGGTCCAACACTTCCTTTGGCAGGCCAACAAAAAACAAAAACTGCAAAGTAAGCCTGAGTATTGAATGCTGAACATGCAGATGAGGTACTGGGAACTACACTGCAGAAATAAACAGTCCAACAGTGCTTAGAGAGCCAATTTATAAACAACCTTTATTGCTCTCTCCTGCTTCATTCTACTCAATAAATCACTACAGTACATCCTAACATCTGTGACCAGAGTTCCTCAGAGAGCTCAGACAAGCATGACAAGGACAGATCTACCTGTACCAGTGAGAAAACAGCTACAGGTGCAGGTTGAGGTGTCCAAAAGCAACTGATATATTACTTAAATATCTCTTCCTACCTTTAAAAAGTCTTACAGAATTGCATCACTATGAACTATTTTCTGAGTCAATTCTTTCCCAGATATTTTCTCAGTGTAAGGAAATGAGCTCAAGACAGCTGGTGGGTAGAAGGAGAACAGTTCAGGCCAATATAACCCACAATGTGCTCTGCAAGAAAAGAAATCAAAGTGCTTCACACAACACATCACAGCAGTCCCTTTGAAGGTCTGCTCTTCCCATGTGCTAGAAAATCTCACTTCTCAAAACCTACAAGACAGAGAACACTACTAATTCTACATGGAGCCCTTAGCACTGAAGGAGCTACAGGAAGGGGAGAAAAAAGCCCAGCTCTCCTAAACATGGCCTTCAAAGAGACAAAGTGGGAAGAGAAGGGCCATTCCTTATGTCAAACCTTAACACAGTAGGGCAATAAATTCAAGTATCTGGTGTAGGATGTGCCAAATGAGTGACAAAAAATGCCAGCGCAGGGAGCCCTGAACTGGCGGGTGGGTTGGATGGGACACAGAGTGAGCAGGAGCTGACCCAGAAAGCTCAAGCTTTGCCTTGTCTTGAAGAAAAGCAGGCATGGCTATCCTCATTTTAGTTGTTCAGAAAGAGATGGAGCACATCGTTCCTAGAAGCAACTAGGTCTGGCACAGAAGAAATTGCAAGAGGAAAGAATAAAGCCAAAAATCTGCTAGTGTGCAGTTTCAGTGAGAGGTTCCTGCTCATGGTAACTGTTCTCCCTTATCCCACTGCACTGGGTTATTTGAAAAATGCTGCTTTTTATTTCTTTTCCCAATAGAAAACTCCATTTGCTCTACACATCACAACAAAACATTAACCTTAGCAATCACTAGAGAAACGTGTCCTCCAAAATTAGCTCTGTGTAAACCAAAAGTCTTGTTATGCATGAAGGAAGCCTAGATCTGGGAAAAACAAATCTCTGCTCCCTAAGCATTTAAGGTTAGTCCCGTTTCTTAAGGAACTGAAACATTTTTTCTCTAGGTTTTTCCTGAAAACCCCCATCCCTGCAAAAGAATGCCCATGGCAACTGCTTAAGCACAGCTCTGCAGTAAAACCTCACTGCCACCTTTCAGCTTTTCATAACTTTGGAGCTCTGCAGCAAAGCTGCAGCACACACACATACCTCTCATGGTTATGGGTCCCTCTGGAAATGGCCATGCCAGGAAAATGAAAGGAAAACGGAGCAGGATTTATTACACAAACCCATTATTTGCTTCCTTCACTGACCTCCCCTTCAGTATGTGCTATTTTCCAGCCTCTGCAGCATCCAAAGCGCAAACATTGCAGGACCAGCCTCTCCTGCAAACACAGGGAGACCAGATGGAGCAAGGCTACCCAGATGTGGTTTCTAGACAGAACTCTAGTGTTCCTGGCTCTGTGATGTCACCTGAATGACCCCAGCTTCCAGGACTGAGAAAGGGCAGCCCTGACCTCACCAATGCCCATGACCTGTAGCTCTCAGTTTCCCTCTGGCCCCCACGCCCCAGCACTGAGTTCCTGCCTTGGCAAGGGCAGGGAGGTGGGGGAGCTTGAAGTTGAAAAATGACACTGAGGTAGAGAAGGGATGAGGAAGGTGTCATGAAGAAAGTGAAGTGAAATTCCTTAAGCCAGAAATTCAGCTTGCTAAGTGCTGAATTCAACTTGGTCTCAGTGTTGTCTCAAATCATGGTCCATTAAAAAAAAAACCACATGAACTCAGCTGATCTTTCCTGATTGCACTCTCAGAAAATATTTTTTCAAACATAAATCAGTTTTTTCTACCTAGTAACCATCAAGGCACTTAACTAAGCAGTGCCTTTGCACTCCCTCTGACCCAACTTCTTAAGCCACCAAGAAGATATTCTGTGTACACAGCACAGTGTTTATGCAGCTTGACAGATGGACTTACAGCAGCTCTTATATCTCATTAGCAGAAAAATTGGGACTGAGCTTTGAATAAAAACTGAAACTCAGTTCTTCTAGTCCCTTCTCTATTTCCTCCTGCTGTGAGGCCAAAAGCACACATTGTGACAGAAAGCCCAGAACAAGAAAGGGACATGAAGGAAGATGAAAAGGGACTGGGCTCCTTTTGGCAGGACACAGAGCTGGAGTGGTGGATTTTCCTCCACCTTCACTCAAGGCCAGATCTGACAATCACACATTTTCCAGGCTTGCTTGTCCTTCTCAATGACAGCTGTCTCAAGGAACTGATGGGTGAGATGTCCCAAACTCTTCCTGGATATTCTAAGCTAACCAATTGTAGAAACCAGAAACTCTGCCACAACATCTTGCTGGTAGAACAGTCTGTGTAAAGTCCTCATTAATCTTCCTGCATAGAGATTTTATACCTGGGTTTGATACCAACTCCCACAAACACTGAATAGGTGCCTTGTATTTCTCACAGCTGGTCCCTACTTGAAGACTGAAACTCAGCTTTCAATTATTCTATGTACAAAAGCACACACACATTTTTGGGCTCACATCTGCTCCACAGCTCTCCTTGGCTGCAGGCTTAGGGAAAAATAAGATAGAAAGAGCTCCCAGCACTCTGCCCAGTGTGTTCTGTTTCCTCGCAACATCTGAACTGCTGCACATGTTTTATTGGCGCAGGCAAATGGTCAAACTCGAGACATGAAAAATCTCCCAAATGCAATTACCTGAGTGTACCTGAGCCACTGGGAAAAAATTGAAGTGAAATCTCTGATCAAATCAGGGAAACCTCTAAATTCAACCAACTGTAAACTGCTTACTCAGACTTATGCAAAAAGAGACCAGTAAAAGCTTCCCAGCATCATTCAAAGTCACAGTGATACCCTCAGGCCTCTTTCATCCTCCAACTATTCTCTAACATGCTGAGAAGTTTTTCAGTTGTTCCATTTTCTTCTTGCCCTCATTGGGTTGCAAGAGGAAATTGAATTCGTTTCTTCTCAGGATGTACAGAATTTGAGCAGAGGGGGGTATGGGGGTGGTAAGGTAATCAGAGGACCAAATGTATTTCACCTCTTGCCTCCCTAACAGATGGACAGCTATTCTTCTACTCACAAATCTCTGTTGCAAAATGCAAATATGAGCCAAAGCCCTGAGGGAAATGGGCTTGAGGTGTTGAGAGTGTTTTTTCCATATGTTTTCGGTGAGCTCAGGTAGAGGGAGAATAAACTTCTGTCCCCATGCATTCAATCACAGAATTGAATACAAATACCCTGAAATAATTTCAAAAGTAGATGCTAAAATATTTTTTTTTCTTACCCTGCACCAGCACAGGATTCCTCCCTGCCTGTCACAGAGATGTGGATCTCTCTGGGATGGACACCCTTCTTTCAGGAGAGCCCACCACAGGCTATGCTGACAGCTCCGTCCTACCAGTTACTCACAAGCTAGAGTTTTTATCCATGTTTCCTCCCACTTCCTAGTCCTCAATGAGCATTTGGGGAGAGATAATCAGGACATTCCTTTTTAGGAAAAGACAGATATCACAGAGGAACACTGTTTCCTGGCTGGCATAGTTGGAAAACAAGAGAAAAAATAAACCCAAAGTCCTTAGGCTGCAGGAATGGTCCTACCTACAAATTCAGCTCTCCATCTGCCAAGTTGACCACAGGTCCAGCCAAATGGGCAAAGATATTAATTTACCACGTTAAGCCTTAATCATGCCTGTCTCATCCACCTCCATTTTGACTGTATAAAGACAGAAGTCAGGATCCTTACACTGGGAGATTATAAAAACAGCACTTCAATATATATTAAAAAATCCACTGTTACAAATTGCAGCAGGGCAGGAGCTGTTGTTCACACAAGAGCACAGTTCCTACCAACAGTGCTGCTATTAGGCTGAAGGGAACAAATATTACTCTTCTTTCAAAAAGATACAGGCCAAGGTCAAAGCTTATGTCATCACAAACTCAAAACATGAGAAACCTACACGTTGCTTTCAGAAGGAGTACATTTTGCTGACATGCAGTTTTCTATTCATTTAGGACATTTCCATCTAAAATTAAAAGCTAGAGGGTACAGTCTGTGCTGACCTTCTTCTAACAATTAAATAGAACACAAAATCTCCAGGCTTCAGGGGAAAAATTGATGCCAATTTAGTCTTAGATAACACAGCATCAATGAGCCCAATCAATAGTGCACACAAGATAGTCAGCAATTTAGGCATCTTGTTCCATTTCTTTTTTTGGGGGGTATGCATAGTAGCAAAGGAAAAAATTGCTATAAGGATTAAAGCATAGTAGACAAAAGCTGATAATTGACTACAATTGCAGCTCAGTATTACATTTCTAAAAAGATACTACCAGAGCAATTCACAGCATTCTCTGAGACTCATTTCCTCCACCAAGATCTTGAAAAAGTATTCTTCTCTTTTGGTTAGCTATTAATTGTACTGGGAACTTATTTATACTAAAGAATAGCCAATCCAGCACAAAAGGAGTTTATTGAATATTTCCATCTGAATAAAAAACATGGTTCTGTCTGGGAGCAGAGCTATGCTGGCTGCATTACATTATTCTCAAAGTCAAATTCAACACATCACTTTTCCAAGACTGTAAAAAATAAAGGGACAGAAATTGAAAGTACATTTAAGATCCTATAAAGCATGATTCATAAGGCAAATGCACATGATTACCCTGTATTAGAGGCATTTTATTTTATTATGTTTCATTTTCAGTAGATTTAGATTTTATTTTTCCTCTCCAGAAGGGGAAGTTCTGATTCATCACAATTTATGTGACTATTCTGACTGTTGCTTTATGGCTGCCTGACCCAGCTGTGTCAAGATGGAGGGTCAGCTGAATCCTAGAATTTGTCTCTTTTGCTCTTTTATGCAGAGGGTCCCCAGGGTCAAGAAAATTCAGTGTCAGACCACAGGGGAAGCATCGGAAACACCTCTCCCCTTACACCTAATTGACTTTTTTTTGGAAGAGCTCTAGCTGACCAAATTTTCAAACCCTGGTTTGTCTTCTGAAAGCACTGGCCCCCACTAAATTTCTTTTAAACAAATCGAAAGTTATCATATCAGGCCTTGAGCTACACTTTATTCTAAAATAAAACTTTCAAGCCAAGGCCTTTCAGTGTCAGGCACACATGACAAAGCCCTGACAAAAGGACTGCAGCAGCTATAAAAAATAACTCAAAACCTATTTAACAGGGAAGATGCAGCAGCAATCCTAGCTCCCACAGCTGGAGATGGCCAGGATGAGATCTAAAGCAGAGCACAGACACTCCAAGGCAGGTATTCCAGTGTTAACCATTTAGACCCTCAGCTCCCAGGACTAAGACTTCAGTGTCTATGCAGGTGCCAACCCCACACAGTCATGTAAGTCTAGATGACTTCACACACTCTGCATGCAAAGAACCTTTCCTGAGAACAAGCACCTACTGTTTTTGTGAGGTGTCCCAAGATGTGTCTAGCAGTACAGAATATATATTATCAAAGAGAGATAATAGCAAATACTTCTAACCTGCCAATAGTGTCCATGCTCATGTTCTAGCTCCACACCTCAGGGTGTTCCTATGCCCTCTGAGATAGCACATCATTTAACTGGGCAGACAGAGACCATTATTACCACAAGTTCCTGTTCCTGACAGCCCAGATAGGACAAGAAGTATTTTGAGATCAAAACAGCTACCTCATTTCCCCAAAAAATGAGAGGCTTCACCTCTGAGTTGCTGCTTTGTTAGGTGAGTAACAGGAAAGTGCAATCCTCCAGAAACAAGATGTTGGCAAAACATGATGAACACAAACTGGTGTCCATCTTCCCTGGCTGTGCACCTGCAACATTTAATAATAATTCTGCTTGTGTTATGTACATTACATACATGTAAGAATAGTTCATTTTTCAAACAGTTACTGTCAAGGAAGCAAATTAAGAAAAGTAACTAATTAAGAGACATTAATGCTTTCTAGTAGTTCTTTGCAGAAAGGTAATAACACAAACAAAAGCAAGCACTCACTGAAGTACAGAGTGTTATATTAAGGAGGCATTAACATGGAGAAACACAAGTTTATGACCTCCACTAAAAAAAAAAAAAAAACAAACCCACGTGAGAGAGATCTTTGACTACCTACTTTAGAAACAATTGAGACCTGGACCAGTAAGACCAGACTCTTTCCACATGTTTCAAATATACGTTGATTGGAAATGTCAAAGAATCAAAATCTCATTAACAGGAATTTGTCCTGCATTGATCTGACGCTCTTTTCAGTCAGCAGAAGAATTGGGTTGGGTTTCTGCAGTGGAGAAATACCATAAATGGATGGTTAAGCAAAAGAGAAAAAAAGTATTAAGCAGGAAAACAGACATTTTTAGCCTCAGACAATGCAACAGATCTATGATTATTTCATTATTGAAAGTTTTATTATCCAAGCAGGTTGTGGGGTTGTTTGGGATTTTTTTAAGCTAGGAAGACAATTTATTAATCCTGTTAACATGGTTCCCATCACAATCTGAAGAGCTATTGAGCCTGAGTCTACTCCCACTCAGACCTGGCAAAAAACTGAGGTGAAGATGAAGAGAAACAAGCTTTCAAATTACACCAGTCACATACTTTCCTCCAGTGGAAACACTATACATGGTAGCTCACCAACAGGTGAGGAGTTTAGGAGGCTTCAAAGCCCAGAGGCAGTCTTTAAACACTTCAAAAATAAAGAGCAGCTCATGCAAATCCACATAGCTCCCAACATCACCTCATGCCAATGGGAAATGTCACGAACTTTTTCTAAAAAGAAATGTATGTTGAACAGCCAAAGAAAATTGCAGACTGCAGTTAAAAGGAAAGTTTCTATTTCCCAAAACAGATGAATTAAATAATTTGCTGATATGAAAAAGAAGCAAAATATAGAATTTCTTGACCATCAGTTTAGGCACAGCCTGATACTAAATATTGCCACAAGTATTGTGCCCTCCTTTGCCTAAGGAAGCAAATCTTTGTTATTTTCTCCTGATCTCTGCCACGGGTGACCCCAGGTGATGGGCTCAAGCCTTTCCAAAGAGCCCCTTTTTTTTCTATTGAAAGGAAGCATCTGCACTGAAATTTGCTCTGCTGAAATATTGTCTCTGTTGTGACATCCTTACATGTCTCTAAGCGCTGCCTTTTGCCTGCTGCAAGATGTCCCCACTCCTTCCTTTGTAGCACTCACACTTCTCAACCTAGACCATCTCTCAAAATCCCGCGCAGCCACATTTAAAAAAACAGCGGCTGTTTGACTGTAGTTAGTTGTAGGACTTGCAATAAATTGAAGTGCAAGGGCAGACAGAACAAATCTTCTGTAGGTCATTAGCAAAATCAAACACAAAACTGTCAGCATTTATGCACTCAAGGTTTGCAGGGGAAAATAACAGACTTTAGCAAATGGCAGCATTATCATTGCTAAGGCCACTTCTTAAAAAGGACATCCTCACATAAACTCAGGGCATTTCCCAGGTAAATGCTACCCAGACCAGGTTAGTACAGTTGCATTAAGACAGATGTTCACTACTCCTCCACCTCCTTTCCACTCTTCACACCCAGGTTATAGGACAGGATGGGCAGGTCCCCCAGACTTTGCTGCAGAAAATTCCTAGGAGAGCCCAACTTGTACAAGAAGCAAATTTCAACTTGCATCCCCAGATGTCCCAGGGCCATATAGCTCATGTTTTCATCCTTCTCTCAGTCATGCTACATGAAGCCCAACAGAAACTCTCACAAGACCACAGGGCCTGAATTCATACAGTGCCAGGATCTGGATCCTTAACAAGGGCACAGTCCCAATGTGCCAAGCAAGGGCAGCAGAGCCAGGCTATGATGGCCACAGGGATCACCAGAGGCAAGTCATCAGGGCAAGCCAAGAAGTCAAGTCAGCAAGACAATGTGAGAACCAGTGAGGTACCTGACAGGGCAACAGGCATGCCTACAAGCTCAGAGCAGAGCCAAAGGCAAGGTGTTTGAGCTGACAAACACCTCCGGATCACTTTCATCTGATTCTAATTTTGTGAACTCATTGATCCCCTCATCTTTGCATCCTGGAAATATCTTGACATACCCACACCAAAAGCATTCTTATTTGAGATTCTTAACCTTTCCAAAGAACAAATACCCTCCTGATATATTCATGTTGTATTCAACTCATTAATCTCCCTACTTGCCAAGGGCACTCAGAATTGAGCAATAGCACCAAAACCATCCATCCTTTTGTCAGGAACCTCCCCCTGGGATCAGCATGAACACCCACTCACAGCAAGAGGCCAAACCAGCGTTCACAGAAAACAGACTTGCATGCTCCCACCACACCTACTTCTAACCTTTCTCTCAGACATACAACAGGGAAATTAGCATAAGAGATGCCTTTTGTGTATTTCTATGCATTTTGGGGAAAACTAGCCTGTTTTCCTGTCTCCATTCATCTCCTCCTGCTCTTTTAAGTCTATAGAGGGAGTTAATCTTTCTTTAGTGGGAACTGTAGCAGCATCTTGTTTTTATGCTATCGATCATTGCAATGTCTGTGTGGAACACCTAATGTAACAAAATTCAGTCTTGGAATGTATGAAGACTGTTGGTCAAGGAAGTCTCTAAATGTTTTGATAGGAGCCTTGCCCCACAAAAGCAAGAAGAAAACAGTAAAAAAGGAGACGCAAGGAAGAAAATTAAGCATTTTCAAACATTTGCCCTAGCTGCTTTCTAAAGACCTTGCAAAAAGCCAGAAGGGAAGCAATAAATTACATGGAGGAGTAACCTTGCAAACAAAGATGTGCCTTTCTGCAGCTAATTTCAATAGCAGACGTGGTACTGGTCTGGGATTCAAATGGCAAATATCTTTCCATAACTACAGATCTCCCTCATGTTCTCAATCAAATCCCTTTATCTCAATTCCTCTTTCCATTTTTGCCTGCTCTTTCCTTTCAAAATGAAAGCTTTCAAAAACTACAACAACAACAAAAAAAAAGTTCTGAGAGCAAAGACTCGTTCACTCCTCTTCACATAACTGTGTCTTCAACTGAAGTAGTAGCTTCAACATGTTACCAGAACACATTTACTCAAATCATATAGTGGAGAAAATTAAAACCAAAGCTATTATGACCACTAGAAGGTTTGGTCAGTCATAACAGAAATTCCAGTATTCCTCATCTCCCACTCTCTCCGTGAAGAGCTCAAGAGAAAGACTGCCTGCCCAAAGGCAAGCACCTCTCCTCTTCCATGACAAAATCAATTACTCACATCCCATGTGAGGTGTCATCTCTGTAACACTTGGGGAAGCACTCCTAGCAGGAAGATGCTCTGCAGGCAGAGCTGCTGCTGAGGCAAAATTGAGAACAGAGTCTACACTACTGCTGTGGTGACACCTAAGGCACCTCTGCTTATAGGTACACATCCAGCCTAGGAAAGCAGCCCCAGTGCCATGGGAGATGCTATGGCTTTAGTTTAAGGCTGACTTCTATACTTTTGTTGTCGATAAATGAAAAAAAAAAAAAAAAAGGACTGTAAAAGCAAATAGGGATTTAGGGCTTGTTTGAGGATTTTTTAAAAATTCTTTTCTTCTACATCCTAGGTTCAAGAATAGCCTAAGAAATGTTCTTTGAAATTGTTTCAACACTAATTAAAGCTGATAAGAAACTTCAGGTAGAGGAAATCATCCTAAATTCAGAAGTTAGTCAAAGGCTGCGTACATTGTATTTGAAATCAATAATCCTGCATGATTTGCAGCCTAAGCTCCTTCCTCCTCTCTCACAGCAACAAAATCACATCTGGGAGAATGTTGTCAAGATCTATCCAGCATAACCTATAACAGCAGAACCCTGCTGTTGTAAGTATCTTCAGCAGATACTTATAAACAGAAAACATACCATAACCACGGACACTCACCAGTGCTGGTGGGGTTGGCTGTCCTACTGAAGGCCAAGTTCACTCCAAGAACAGCTCATGTACTTCAAACCACACCTACGGAGCCACTTTTCTGCTATCTTCCCGACCACTTTTGACCAAAAGAGGCATTTGAGAATCTCAAATCCAGCCCTGGATGATACTAGGTGAACCCTGAGGCTTCCTTGTCAAAAGATCTGTACTGCTTCAGTCAGGGGATACATCTCCAGTTGGGTTACTTCTGCTCAGTCAAGATGCAAAACTTGTTGCTAAGACTTGTCTGTCTCGTTGTTTCTTTCTTTGACAAATAAATGCTTTTAGAACGATCTATTTGTTCAACACATTTGGCGTTTGCATTCAGAAGAATGCAAAAAATGGAAAAGGTTCTGCAGATTTCCATGACACTATCACCTCACAATAAAAGTCTATAGGTCTATATGATATGAAAATGCATATATTTTCCATTCTTACTAGAGCTGTAAGTAAAATAAGATGTTTTTAAGTCTAAGATGATTCAAAAGTAACCCAAACAAATGTAAAACAGTTTGTGGTGGTTTTACCTCTTATTTGACTAACTTGCTTCTAGCAGTTTCTGACCAAAGCCTTTATCAGTTTTCACAAAAGCAAAAATAAAGGTGAAGGACAGGATGGGACAAGATAGTCCCATCAACTGATATTTGCACTCACATACAGATGTATTTAATTCCCAACTTCAGAAATTAATGACAGCATCTATTAAATTCACCTGATCAAGAAAACACAGTTCAACAGAGTAAAACTAGCATATTCTAAAATATTTTACCAGTAAACCAATTTCAAGCTGGCATGAATTCAGGATCAAAATAGCAAGTGAAGTGGCAACACAGAGCTGGACACTAGATCAAAGGCTCTCTGCCTTCAGACCCACTTGAGATATACTGGCATTGCTACCAACAAGATGACCATTTACTTGTCATTATTGTCACCAGGTCATGAAAAAAATTATTATCTTAACCGTAACACATATTATTTAGTAGGAGTCCTTGTGTGATTCTCTCACAATAATTCATGCTTAAATTTATGGGAGGCATAAAATTCCTGTGGCAGAGTGCCTGTAAGGGAATTAATGTATCTTGTATGACAGTTATTGACAGCAAAGAGGACTCTTAACTGGCAGTACTTCCTTGTTAATTGGTACCTTTGGTCTCAAAGAAGACACATTAAATAAATGTTTTTCAGTAATTTCCCTTTGTTTGAAATCTCCAGTGAAGTTGACAGTGACATCATTTGGACTTTATCATCAGCTTTCTATAACAGGTTCCTTTAATCCACACTAGATAGATTAGAATGGATCTTTAGAAAAGATCACTTACAAAGTACCATCTCCAAGCTTCCGGAGTCATTCAAATATCAAATTTCAGCAGGTGCTCACTGTGGGTTGAAGGTGGCTTCTTCTCTACATCTACATACAGCTAGAGCAC
Source organism: Irena cyanogastra (assembly GCA_013397155.1). NCBI lineage: Eukaryota > Metazoa > Chordata > Aves > Passeriformes > Irenidae > Irena > Irena cyanogastra. The sequence continues at coordinate 118,547 of VWZV01009956.1, read as the reverse complement.
GAATAAACAATTTGACAATAAGAACATTGCCTTAGCAAAGGAAGCTGTAAGAACAAACAAATACAAAACCAATGCTGTGACTCATTATAGTGTCAGTCTAAAAGAAAAGAGAGAGTAATATTTTTCTCTACTAGATTTGTGCAAGTCTTTTTACTCGGAAATGCCAGTTTTCATAAATGGAGATGCTGAATGATGTGCTACAGAGACTACCTGAATCTTCTGCCCATGTGCATGTCTATATTCAGTGGTGCTCCCTACAGCCAGGGAAGACACACACTAGATGTAGTTAAGCACTGCGTTGATTTGGCATGGCCTGGTTTTTTAGTAGCAAGGGAAGGCCATAAAAGTGGTTTCTGTGAGAAGCTGCTGAAAGCTTCCACCATGTCTGACAGAGCCAATCTCTGATGGCTCTGAAGATGGACATGCTGCTGGCCCAATTCGAGAGGTTGGTAACCCCTCTGTGGTGACGTATTTGAGAAGAAAATCAAAGCAGAACAAGCACAGTTTTTCCCAGGGGTGGTGAGGTGCCCCTGCCGGGGCCGTCCCGGCACAGCCCGGGTGATGTGCCGCCGCAGCCGCCGCCATCGCGGTGCGGCCTGCAGCGAGCCTCGCCTGCCCGCACAGCCCCAGGCAGCCCCGCTGGGGCAGAAGGGCAGGGCTGGCAGCAGCTTCTCCTTCCCGGGGCCTGCACCAAGAGGCGGCAAACAACGCCAGCGCCGCAGCCACCACTGCCCTCACGATGGCAGCGGGGCCGCCTGGCCAGCAGGGACAACATGGCGAGTGACTCCCTGACACTGAACCTAAACGAGATCAACCTCTCGGTGCTGCAGGACCCTGTAGGAATCTTTGAATTGGTGGAACTTGTTGGAAATGGTACCTACGGGCAGCAGTTTTCCTTCTAGTCAGAGAAGAGGAGGAGGTGAGGACATGTGAGGGAAACAACATGGCAGCACCAAGGTCAGTGGAAAAAAAAAAAAAATGAGGGGAGGAAGAAGTGCTTAAATAGTTGTAACTGAGATTCCTCTGCAGGCCATGGTGAGGAGCATGGTGAAACAAACTGTCCCCCTGTAATGCATGGAGTCCATGGGGGATGCAGAGATCCACTCACAGCCTGTGGGAAAAGTGCTCACACCAGAGTGGGTGGGTGCCAGAGAAAGCTGTGATCCAGTGAGAGACCCGAATGGAGACAGAGGGCCCTGCTTCCAAACAAGAGCAGCCTGCCCTTAGAGGACAGTATCCTCTAGAAAAGCAACCCACATTGCAGCAGTTTTGGGAAGACTGTTTTTGCTCATGGGAGGGACTCACATTGCAGCAGTTTTGGCAGGACTGCTGCTTATGAGATTGGAGCCACACTGGAAAAATTCATTGAGAATTCAGGGACCTCACAGCACAGCAGAGGAAAGACTCCTGTCCCTGAGTGAACAGAAGATCTTGAGTGACAAAGTGACCAAAACCTCCACGCCCTGTCTCCCTGCACTGTTGGTGGGAAAGAGGGAGGAGATGGGGGGAAAAGGTGTTTTAAAGGCTTATTTTACATCTCGTTATCCTCCTTTGACTCTGTTAATAATAAATTTACTTTACACCTTTAAATTTGAACCTGTTTTGCCCTTACAGTGTTTTCTCCCAGTCCTCATCTCAGGCACGAGCCTCAGGAATACCGTGAAACTTGGAGCAAGATTTGGGTAAGATGAATGTGCAACCAGGGAGAAGAGGCCTGACTCTCTCTAGGAGAGAACAGCAAGAAAAGCATTTGTCTGGAGAAATGATGTGCAGCAAAGGCTGCAGTTTCAGTCCTGGAAAATACTGATACCCACCCATCCAAGCATATGCACCTGATAGGTTTTTGTTGTTTTTTTTTTCTTTTGTGTGTACCAATATTTTATGCAAAAGTCACTTGGTGTTGATTTGAACCAGGAATTCCACACACCTAATGAAGCCTCAAAGGCAGCGATAAACCTTCCACCCCACAGGTGCGGGAAAGCTGAGCATAGAGCACAGAGCTGACAGCAAAGGGAGCCCAGAGTGGCCTCAAGGCATTCTTTATGAGCTCAGTGTTGGGCTACAAGATCCAAAAAATAAAGAAACCACCCCAGCCAGCAACTATTTGGCCAACTGGTATAAAATAGTTCTTTGAGAGTCATGAGTTTTCCAAGGAAGAGAACATCCTTGTGTTGCAATCACTCCTCTGCATAGGCACAGCAATGCCATTGAAAGAGGTGGCAAGAACAACAGCCCCAGCTGACAAAGTTACAGCAGGAAAAACTGAAGAATAAAAAAACTCAAGCCTTAGAAGTGGATGTGGGCTCTAGACCTTTCTTCACCTACTTTAGCACTAAGGAAAAATTCAAGTGTGAAATGGATACACTACACATCATAGGCTCAGATCCCATTCTGGACAAGGACTTACAGCCTTGTTCCCCTCAGGCAGCTCCTTGAGGACTGGTGTGTTCTTTCCCTTGCTATGGGGCAAAAGGCTTCCAACACCTCAGAGGGGAGCAGGCAGATGACATCTCACATGGGAAGTTTTAAAACCGGCAATGAAAAATGAAAAAGATGACCTAATAAAGCTTTGCCCTTGGAGCTGAGTTTCACAGGGACTGAGGTAGATGTTAGAGACCACACAGTGTATCTGAGAAAGGACAAATGTAAAATAAGATAGTATGGCATTTCTGCTGAAGATCAGAAAAGTACACTGTTCCAAGCACAGGAAGAGCTCTTACATCTTTAGGAAACATACCCTTAGATAACTATAATATACCTTATTATGTACTGCCTGCTATGAAAGGGCAAAGAATATTTGATTTGGCATAAAACTGGGACAGTGGAGAGATATAAAACTTGAACTTGCACAAACCCCATCACTCTCAGTTAAACCAGTAAAACACTTTAAAGCAACAAAGCCACCATGAGTTGCTGCTGTACCCACACGCCTGTGGCACTTCTCAAACAGCTGCAACTTCAATCCTGCTTCAGAGAAGCTGGATTTATTGTGCTATAAACCATACAGTACTAAAAGCTTGTATAATGCATTGATATCCAAGGTTTACAGTTAACCAATCAACTCTTGCAGGCTTTGGTTTAACCTTTAACTAAACTGAAAGGAGAAACATCCCCAGGCCACCTTCTGCTGATATACTGGTAGCCAGATGTTTTTAATACCTGTCCCTTCAGGACAGTCACAGCTGAGACACTTTTTCCTATCTTTGCATGATCAACACCATGTATCAGAGCTCTTCCTTTAACTCACAAATGCTCTACAAACAGGTCATGGCTTTCAAGAGCTCTCTCATTACACATGCAACTCTGATAGCCTTTTGTGCAAGTGAAAAGAAAAAACTTTTCAAAAGGACTAAGTCGTTTCTAATGGGAATACCTCAGAAATCTACACAAGTGTCCATGCTGCTTTTGTCTTCTGTGTTTTGTTCTCGTGAATAAGAATTGGCTGAACCAGATGTTCATAAGTGATTAAAATGGTAGGTAATAGCAGCAAATCAAATCAGCAGGTTTTACAGGGATATTTGCAAATACTTTACTGCTATGTTCACTCAACTCCGATCTGAGCTTCTTTGGCTCTACTTCTTTCTTCCACCAGCTACTTCTTCTCTTCATAGCTTTTAACAGATTTGTTGATGTTTCATTCCTGCTGCAAATCTCTGTTTTTCTTAGTATTAAATCTGGTTATGTGTTAACTGCATATTGAACATTTTCAAAGAAAATTCCTTTACACTTTAATGTGTGTCTTAAGCACCCTTTAACTTCCGTAGCCAAGTACTAGTAGTTCTGTCACCCAGTTTTCATTCTCTTTTCCCCCAGTATATATTTTCAAACAAAACTAACTTCAGAAATGGGGGTTAAAACATTGTGAAAAACATTAGCCAAGCTGGAACCACGACACTTCCATCTCTGTATGAATCATCCAACAGAAGAAAACAAGGACACTGATTAGGCTTTCTGTGGTGGGAAGCAGGGTGAATGTTCTGCAGGTTACATTTAATGAAGATACAATTTCACAATAAGTCCATTCTTCCCTGAGCACCTGGGTAATGTCAGTCAGGTGCTCAGCTGAGGGGATTGTGTGAACTTTACAACATCATAACTCAATGAAACAACATAGGATAGCGACTGTGTAATGCTGCACTGCAGTATAGGCAGTGTCCCCAAATTCACTGGTTTATTTTTGTGTGATAAATGGCTCTTGCTTCTGTCCCTGAGGAAAAATGACTCACTGGCTTCTTAGCTTCCTGCAGAGAAGTTTGCATTCTGCTCTGCTCCACATCCTCTGTTACTACTTTGTTTTCTTCTGGCTTTAGCTGTTGTCCAACCTAAGCCTTCAGGAATAACATAAAACAGCAGGGTTGTTATCCTTGGGCTTTTTACATCCCAAATCAAGGTGGGGTTTGTTTGTTTCTGAGATAACTACCACACCCCAGTATCTCCTTCAAGTCACAGCAGAAGGAAAAGCAAAGCCATAGTAACACTTGTGCAACTCTAGGGGCTTTTAGGATACCAGATATTATGCAACATTTTGGGGAGAAACTTATATGGGAAGGGAGTGACAGAGAAAAGAAAAAAACAGCTGAAACAAGGCTGGCAGTGATTTCTATCAGCATTTTCTACAATAGTAGACTCCAAAGAAGAGTAGAAGAATGGGAAGACACATGAAGGTGTGTAAAGAAAAAACTCAATATTTTATTCCTAACACAGACCCCTCCCCCAGTCACTGATGGAGTATTTTTAAGCACAATCCACCTGGCAGCCTGTGGTTTAACCCCACCTGGTAACTCAGCCCCACACAGACACTCCCTCCCCTCTCAGCAGGATCAGGGAGAGAAAAGACTAAACATAAGAAAACTTGTTGAGATAAAGACAGTTTGAGAAGCAAAAGATGAACAGACAAGCAAAGCAGACGAAAGGAATGCATTCCCCGCTTCCCCAGGGAAGGTGTTCTACATCCCCAGGACAGCAGGAATAACAGTGACTTGGGAAGACAAACACCTTCACTCCAAATGCCCCCCTTCATCCTTCTCCCCCAGATTTCTATGCTGAAGATGAGGCCATATGGTCTGGGATATCCCTCGGGTCAGTTGGGGTCAGCTGTCCTGGCTGTGTCCCCTCCCAGCTCTTTGTGCATCCCCAGGCTCTCACTGCTGCGGTGGGATGAGGAGCAGAGAAGGCCTCAGCTCAGGGTAAACCCTGCTCAGCAGTAACAAAAACATCTCTGAGTTATCAGCACTGTTTCCAGCAAAAATCCAAACCTCAGCCCCACACCAGCTACTGTGAAGAAAACTATCCCGAATCAGCACACAGCCTATCTCCAATATGAGTGACCACTAGTAGCTCTTAGATGTTTGCAAGGTGCTCTAACTCAAATGACTTAACATGTTGAGGTCGCCTGAGTATTGTTTATTTCTTAAAGACAATTTTCTAAAGATTTTATTTGAAGCTTAAGGTTAAGAAACACTGAAAACTAATGATTTGCAACCAAAATGAAATACATGTCTCCTATTGATTTTGTTTTATTTACTTGGAAACAATATTGATTCCCAAGAGATACATCCAAACACGAAGGCTGAGGCCAAAGAATTTCCATACCATTGATTAATAGATGCTGTCACTTTCACTTTTAATGAAGCATTTTCTCTTCCATGAGATACTGGATTCTATCGAAAGGTCAAATGTGCATTCTGTACAAGAGAGAAACAGCTCACAAATAGCCACAACTCCAGAACAGCTGATTTCTTTGCTCCTCTAATTAAATCAGGAATAATTGTTTTTCTTCCTATCCCCAAAAGTTTTTTTATTAATATGCTTTGTTCTTTTGATAGTCAGCTCTGTTAACATTTAACCTATGCTTTGGTTGGAATTAGTTTAAAACTAAGACTTCTTTTGCCCTGTGGGTTTTATAGTACACAATAAAAGCCTGATTCATGACCAGGTCAGTGCATTACAAATAATAACAAACCTCATTAAAGAAATCCCTATTACTCTTTGAGGCATCTTTCCTTTGGGCCAAATGCTGTTATCTGTGCAATGCTCTTAAACAAAACCAGCAAAACCAGAAGTGACAGTCGATACACAGACATTCATAAAGGAAGATGATCTGCAACGATATCCACCAGCCCATTGGGAAATACATATCACTAGGAATTCAGCAAGTGATACAAGTGCTTATTATGCATTCAGCTTGGTAAATTATGAGAAAATTTCTTCCAGGCCTCAGAGAGAACAGCTTTTAGTAAATCCTTACGGATTACCAATGCTTCCAGTAGTACTTGGCAGCACGCAGACAGAATACACAAGTTATAACTGAAGGAAGGCTGAAAAACAGGCAATTTGCATCCACAGAAGTTCAGGCTGACTGGGCAGCAGGGCCCAGACATTATCAGCTGGATGCAAACTCACAGACAGGAGCAGCAGAGCCTTATAACTACTGAAAGGAGAACCAGGCTGAAGTAATAATTCAGGTGGGATGGTCCTTGGGAGGGCTCTACCCCAAACACCTGCTTCCTCTCGCATTTCAAGGAGCATCTCCAAGGAGGTCCTGGCTCAAACTCCCCTGAGCCATCCCTCTGGGTAGCTGGTTTTAGATTCTCCCCACCCCCTTGGGTGCCAACATCCCTCAGCAGACACTCTACCCTGTGTCCAACGATGGCTATTCCTGGAGCACCCCAACAAAATGAAGTGACCTCAGTAAACAGCAGCCCTGCTGCACAGCAGGGGACTTGGTATCTGCCTAATCATTTACACATGCATAAATGCTCCAATTTATGAGCAGGGCAATTTGATGCTCTGGAAATGAGCAAATCCTGACTGGAAACTGGTGAACAAATGACCAGCATTTACCAATTCAAGAGATTTTCCCACAACCTAATAATGATTAAGAGAAGCTGGTTTAATTTAAAATATTTGTCTGAAATACACCTTTTTTTCATAATTAGCAAATTCAATATATTATGAAAACACTCAATATCTCAAGTTACCAGACTTCTAAAGCAAAGTAACAAATTAAACGTTACCATGCCATAAATCAGTCCTGAGAGAATAAGTTTTCTAAATAGTATATTAGGTCAATTATCAGCAAAAAAATAAAAATGTGATAGTGACATGAGCAATTGTGTCTTGGCTGGAAAGACGAAGAACACAGGGCATTTCTTTAATTGTATCTTGACAGTTCCAGTCACACTGATATAATCAGGTTGCATCAGCATGACCTCCCTTTAGAGGTTTATGATGTGCCTCAAAAAAGGCTTTCTAGCACCAGCACTTGGTATTTGAGGTGCATGTTACCAGCCTTCCTGTTTGCACAGTGAGAAGAAAAACACTGAACATTCAAAATCCCAGACTCCCCTTGCTATAACATGATTGCAGGTTTTTCTCCTGAGCAGTTCTTTCACAGCACTACAAATGTAGGGAAGAGCTGGAAAGAGAAAATCATTGGCTGGAGCAGCAACAGCCAATCAATCTGCAAACCCCAGCTCACTCCCACAGCCACAGGCAAGCAGGGCTCCACCACATCAGCTGAGCCCCAGTTTAGAGCCCTGGTCCCAGCTGTTTCTAGGTGAGCACTTTACTAACAGGAGCCCAGAAAAAATCCAATTACACCCAAACTCTTAGAATGGGAATGATTACATACTTTTATAATGGTTATTATGGGTTTAGGGTAACTGTTAATCTAAATAAGGTACCACAGATCAAAACAAATGGGTTTCCAGGCATGGTGTTGAAAAACAAATGCTTTAATTAAATTCTGCTTGAAAGCAGTTTACCTTTAAAGGCTCATTCTTAAAGTTCTCCCCTAATTCATCCACCTGCCCACATATCCCATGGTTTCTGCTGCCAACTCCTATAATCTCAATGGCTAGATCCACCAAAACATAGGGCAAGTTACAAGGTACTCACTAAAGTTAACTGGACAAATCCCTGCTACCAAACAAAAACAAAGGAAAAACTTTTCCCTGTTAGGTTCAGACACACCAGACAATTTGTGTTTAAAGAACAAAATGTTGATGACAAAGTGCTATTATCAGACAGATTAAACTATTGATATCGACCAACTAAAAATCATCATGTGCTATTGGAAAGGTAATTAAAGATGAAGTTCCTTCTCTGTATTGCAGAAACATGCAATGAAGGGAGCCACCTGGAACCTGTGAACAATCAGAAGTATTCTAGGCACACTTATCTGGATGAAAAAACTGAATAAACAGCTTATCTTACAAAAAAAAATTAGATGTTCTTACACAGTCTTTCAAGATAGTAATACTCAAAACATATCCTTTAAAATCACATACTCTAGGAGCAAATGTTTATAAAAAAGAAAACCTGTTTCAGAGCAGTTTTAGATAAAGGGTGCTTAGCAGTGCTGAAAAAATACCAATGGCATGAGCTTTAATTTTCTCACAAATTCAAAAACTCACACAAAACTTCTAAGCCATTTAAATTGCTGTTGTGTGGAATTGTTTCCATGGATTAATGCAGACTTATACAGGACACAGGCTGGTTAAGCAAGCTTAACACACAGACATTTCAGCATTCATATTCTGTCAAGTACACAGTTTTTAGAAGATTTTTCTTCCTCACTTAGAGACAAGAGGGGGCCTTGAGATATTTTTCTATTCAGATCATTAGGTTTGTCCCAGTTGGCAGGGCATTTCCTATATCCAGAGGTGATCAAGATGCTAGGATACCTGAAGAGAGGCACAGATGCATATGTGACCTTAATTCCAGAGTTTTAAGTTAAGCTAAGTGCTTAAGATGTTACCAACATGCATTTTACTTCAGTTTCCATTGGTAGCCAGGCAGCTTCTCTAAAATAATCAGATTAGGTGTGCACACATGTTGTAGTTCTGCTACCTACCACACAGCTTGTATTTTGGCAAAAATAAGAAATACAGAAAGGACAAGAAATATTAGATATCTACAAAGGTGATTATGAAACAGTCCCTAGCCCAAATGTTACCTGGCACACAGTTCTTAACTGCTGAAGGACAGCCTGCTGTCCTACCAACCTTGTCTTTTTGCAGTGACAGTAAGAAGTTTTAGTTTCAACCATTTAAAACTTCAGCAGAGTGAAGAAAGGAGGACAGTTTCCAGTTACCTTCCCTGTAGTATGGGTGGCATTACCAAAAAGAAGGAAAAATGAATGCTGAAAAGACAGTTTAATTTCCCTTTTAAAAGGATGAGATATTTATGTAATTAAACATCTATGAGATATTTATGTAATTAAATATTTATGTCTTTATCCTCATGTCTGGAAAAACGCATCTACCATCAGATGGTACAAATGGCTTCATTTGCTTAAAGGATATTGGTTGAAGCTAGACCTCCTCTTCCTCTCCCCATATTATTTATTCTGTGTATAGCCGTGAATCTCAGAGTTTCCAAAGGAAAACCTTCTACTTGTTTATGCTTTTGCTCTTCTGTGGGAGCTGGTCATTAACAAAACACACACAGACATTAAATGTGATGCTTATCTCAGAAGGGTTTGCCAAGTGTCTTATATAACTTAGATCAAGTTGGTTTGTTGGTTTTTCTTACAGTGTGCATCATAGCAAACTAAGCTTTATACATTTTACCAACATTTACACCATATTTCTCTTAGCTTTCAATGTGCAAAGCCAAATTGCTCTGTTTTAAATATTCAGGAAGACACACAGAACAGCTACTGAACTGAAGCTAAGACTGCTTCAATGCTTTTAATTTATATTGTGATTCTATCAGGCATTTCTAAAAACTAGGGGAGCAAGGATAGACAGTACTGGAGATCTGGGTTACGCCCAGCCATGGGCACAAAGTAGGGGTAAAGAGATGAAGAAAGGGAGAGGTGGCCAGGACTGTCCCAGTAACCTCTTTTACCAGGGTCATCCTCCTCTAGAGAATGTCACAGGAGATGCCAGCCATTGTAGCCTAGTGACAGCTGCTAAGCACCCTCAGAAAATGAGATGCAGAGAGCAGAGGTAAGGCCTTCCTCTTCTAATAAGCTGCCTTGTTATCTTAACACTTTTTTAACCTTTATTCCACTAGAGTCTGGGGTTTGCAAGCATTACCCCTATACTTGTTAGCGTACCCCAGGCCACCTTGGATCATCAAAACCAAGGTACAGGAACCCATTTAGAGTTCAGAAATTGTCCTCAGCACCCAAAGATGAGAGTGCACTCTGTAAGCTTCACAAACTCATCTGAGAGCTGCAAGGCACTATCTGGAACTGTATTTAGGGGCTGGCACCAGTAAGGGAAACACCTACACAGGGGAAGATGGATGCTTGGGCCAGGAGGTCGCTGCAAAGCCTGGCAAGAGCCCCATGCAGGCTGCTCTGGTCACAGAAAAACCGGAGCAATGAAGTCACATGCAGCAGAAACCACTTAACCCTTCCTAGTATGAAAGCACTCAGGTCCAGCTTGCTGGGAGTGCAATATGTGTCTGGAGAGAGAGCATTGCACAATTACCAGCTCTCCTTGCTTCCAGAAAAGGCCTCCTCTGTGGGAATGAGTTGTGCTCTGACACTGAGCCAGAGTGAAGCTCCCATCTAAAGAAACAGGCCAGCCCAAGGTTATCCATAATGCTGCTTCTCTGCTAACAGAGGAAAAACATTAAAGATGCTCTGAAGAAAGGTGTTTGGATATAAGCTCTGCCTTGAAGTGTTCTGCAGTTTCCATAGCTCTAATGCAAGCCTGAAAGTTGGAAGTTTCCCACTGACTTTGATGGTATCTGGGTTTCTTTGATGGGAAGAAAAACACAGCTATCAGGTTTTTATAAGACCTCCAGTAAATACAGCTATTGCTACATTACAGGACAAGTAAACAAAATCATTACAGGCAATTCATCCCTCTCCAAGGGAGCTTCCCTTTAAGGACTACAGATCCGTGACAGAAAAATAACATTATTATCCATTTTATTCTAGATCTTGGGAGAAGGAATATGCCAGAAAAAGACAATTTATTTTCACTGGAAGAATGAAAGAATGATTCATCAGATGGCTGCTCTGAATAAAAAGTTCATGTTCACAGTAAAGGGGAAAAATCCTACCCTGGGTTTAGGTGTCACATGGTGAGAAAAGAGATTTATAGATATCCTTAATAAACTGATGAAATACATCAGATAAATATCAAGTCCTAGTCAAAGATTTAAGTAAAAACAGATTCAAGAAAGGAATTCATGTTGTTTAAGGACTTTTGTTTGACTTCTAAATGCTTTCACACTTTTTAATTCCCAAAAAACCCATTACTCTAGTCAAGATAAAACCTCCAAAGTTTCCTTTTATAGAAAAGGAAACTGTCCTTGATGTGCTCAGCACTGCAAAGCCATTTGAACACAGCACTCATTTCCACCTGCAGGAAGCAGAGCTCTACAGACTCTAAACAGCAGCAGATTTCACAGATGTGAGGCATGAGAGAGGAGACACGTAAATATTGCTAAAACAACATCTCATCATTTTTATCTTCCTAAACAGCACTCTGACATGATGGATGTGCTTCTGACACCCAGTGCTATATCGGTTGCCAGTTTTAAAGATCATGTTTTAAATCTAAAGTGCAGATACAGCTACATTGTAGGCACTAATAAATAAAGGGCTTTTTGACAGCTATGGAAAGGGAGAAGTTAGACACATACTGCCAAGTTAAATTAGACTCAAAATTCAGGGCTCACAACAAGTTGTAGCAAAAGCTAAGACAATCAAAAAGCTTCTAGGACATTATTTCTTTCATTTTAATGAAATCCGTGAACAAGCACTTCTCTCAACATGCAAGTCCTGGATCTCTTGTCTACCAAGAACATCACTAAACCTGGTGTTGCAGTAACAAGCCAGTGTTTTATATAGAGCTGGTATTGAGGACAGGCTGGGTGAACTGTGCCATTTACCACAGACAGAATAAACCAAAACTTCAAGATTCTCACAGAAGTACTCAACATTCCCATCTCAGCCACTGCATAAAATCATATCATCACTACCCTGGGCCAGATTCAAAGGCAAGTATTGGGTTCCAAGTGCCATAAATATGACCCAATTTGCACTGCTTTTCTGTATTACAATAATTCACTGTTCATCCTCAAAATTTAACTGGATGAAATTTATAGGTTGGGAGAGGAAGAATGCCTGTAGTACTTCCTAGAGTTATACATTTATACTAAAAATTGAAAGGCATTGAAAACCTGCTTTGTTAAACAATATTTTGTGACAGGGCACATTTGACAGGCAGAACATTCAAACACTTATCCAGCAGTAGTTGTGGCCTGTTTAGATGGACAAAAAACATAAAGAGCACAAGTCAAGGCCATAAGTTTTGATTTGAAAGGGGATGTCACTGTATTAGTAAAAAGTAATTCAGTCAATATCCAGGAAACTTTGAAGTAAACATAATTTACAACTAAATAAGCCCAGGTTGTGAAATTTTACATACTCTGCCACCGAAAATCATAGAAGAAAGCAACCATTCTCACAAGTGAACAGATATAATAACTGTTGAATGGTTAATTTGGAGATGAGTTACAAATGCATATTGCTAAATACTGCTATCTCTGCTTATTCTTTCCACAGTGGACATACACTTAATTTTTTTTCCCCAGAAACAATAACTTTGTCAGTGCCAAGGAACAGTGCAGAACTCGATGTGCACAGCTCAGGCACAGCAGCAGTCACGCTCATGGGATGGGCACGACTGGAAAGCACAGAGACAAAAGCAAACACTTACCAGGAACAGAAGCTTTGTAAAGCTTTACAATGCAGGAAAGCACCTCGGAGGCACCTCAGTGCATGAAGTTAAGCTATAACAACGTGATTTCCTGCAATTATCTATCACCATTAGAACCTTCCTGAATTCCTTGCAGGATGTGACTTCCCAGTACCATCGATTAACTCACCTCTTTAATCTCCCTTCACTGCAGCAAGGGAGACTTAGTGAGAGCAGCACTTGCTGCCCCTGCCCTCCCCTTTTGTGTTTCCACCTTCCCTGACACACAGCAAGTGCGGGCAGAGCCACACACTGCAGGAGCTGCAGCAGCCACCATCACCTGTCCCTGCTGGAACAGTGACATGTTGGGGCTGAAATGGGAATGAAGGCACATCTGCTGGAGCCCAAAGGCTCCCTGCACCAGCAGTGCATTCACCACAGCTGTTCAGAGCAGCATCCCTGCACTGCACCATGCTTCACTCCTTACATGGGGCTTTGTGCCTTGAGACTGACCTGCAGCAAACCAGGACTGAGGACCACCATCATGGCATGAGCCATGGGTCCAGTTGTCAACTGCAATTAGTTATTGTGGGGCTTCATAGCTGACACAACATTAGCCACAGATACTAATATGATTCATGCTCCTAGGGATCTCATCCTATTCCTCCAAGCAAACCAATTCCTACTTTACAGATGACAATATCATCTTGCAAACACCATCGTCCAAGAAAAAAAAAAAAAACAAAACAAATATGCCTGTTAGTCTCTTTCAGCAGTGCCAATCCTTGACTTTGCAGCCCAAGGGGATGTTGAAAATCCAGCCAGGCATCAGGAGTTCTGGAGCTGCTTCTAACTTGTGTTTAACAGAAGCGGCACAACATGACAGATGGACCCCAGAGGAACAAAGGAGGTGCAAGTTCTGCTCCTACATCTGCTGCTGGCCCATTAGGTCACCTTCAGCTAGTCCAGAAACTTCAGCATCATGTGTACAAAGCTAAGCCAGTGCACTTGATCTCCCTCAAGGTGTGCTTTGAGCTACACCCATGAGCAGCTCTGTGCAAGAGCACAGGAGTATCTCATAATTACTGCACAGCCACATTAGCTCACCTCTACAGGGATCAGTTTACAACACAGGCAGAGAAAAACAGCTCAAACCAGCCCTAATGAAGGGACACTTTCAGAACAGTTACAGAAGAAAAGCCAGGTCTCTGAGCCCAGAGCACTGGGCAAGGTTTGAAAGGACTCTGAGAGGAGCTCCAGCACAGGCTCTATAGGAACAACAATGGCAGCATCACGAGATGAGCAAGATTTGATTTTCTGGGTTTTGTGTACTATTATTACTACTGCTATTTTGGGGTGGTTTTGTTTCATTTTGATTTTCACTGATTTAACTCACAATTCTATAAGGTCTTTTCATTTCTGGCAAACACACCACACCGCTGTCTTAAAGAAAGTGTTGGACAAACACTCATATATGAAAGAAACTTCATTAAAACCAGTGAGTTCTTAAAGACAAAGCATATCTAGGACAGTAAATCAGTGATTCATTTTAAGAGCCTCTGTTCTGCTACCCTGAGCTCAGAAAAGCCAAGACCTATGACCCACAGAATACACCCTCAAAGGTCAGCAGCCACGTAGATTCAAGAGATGACAGTCTACTTTTCCCCATCTCTTTCTGGGACTAGTAGAAGCTGTTTGAGGACACTTTCCAAAACAGCCTTTGCAAGCCTCTGAAGGGTGACCTTACACTAAACCATTAAAAACCATTTTGGGCAAACTGACGTCTGAAGAGCAATTGGAAAACTGGAAAGTTTCTCAAAAAGACAACATGAGATAGTCAAAAACCCAGTAATGTCAAAGGAACAGTAGTAAGGCATGAAAATCAACAGAAACAAAGATTTCAGAAGCAAGAACAGCCAAAACATTTTTTCTGTAACTTGTAGCACAAGAAGGATAGCAATAAAATGGATAATAAAGAGAAGAGCATTTGTTTTTATTACAGAAAATCATGGTTTTGACATTCATGTCAGATGAAGAAAATCTGCACAGACAAATTATTAATGTTTTAACAGAATTTAAATACCCCCATTTCTTTTTTCATTTTAAAGTAAACACCCTTATTTCCTTAGGATTAGACTCTGTCACCAAAATCACTGTGGCAGGGAGACCCGACTGCTCAGTTCCTCTCGTGATCAACCTTTTCAGGTCCAACCAATACCTACAGATTTTAGAAAACCTACAAATACAGAGGTAAAAAGCCAGCAGCAGCCTCCTACTTTAGTCCTTTTAAGTGACTTAAGACCAGCCATATGCAAGAAAATCTGTTATTCTCCCATGAGCCAATTCCTGCCTGATTAACTCATACCTGCTGTCCTGAGAGCACAGGGCTGAAACACAGCTCAGGGCTGTAAAAGGAAGTTCCCATTTGTACACTCATTTTCAGCTAATGCCAGCACAGCTTGTGCTAGTGCCAGGGGGGCTTCCTCCCTACCAGGGAACTCCAGGGTCCTGCACATCACAGCTCAGGGAGCAACAGAGGCTGCTGCTTTTCTGTGGGGGGTTTTATTTTCCCCATTTTCAGTTTCCATGGGCAGCTCGTGTTACCCAACAGCACACTGACAGAGGTGGCAATTCACTGAAAGGGAGAAGCAAGCCACACCTTTCCAAGGATTTTTATAATGTTCATATATAATGTTCATGCTGGTATCTAGTCAGATAGTTTTTCCATCTCGTTTTACAATCAGTAATAAAAGGGTCACATTGCTGCTGCTTTTCAAGTGCATAAATCCGCTTAGTTCTACCAATAATTGAGACAAAAGCAGGCATAACATTTTTATTTTTTCCTAAATTGTGTCTGGTGCAGAGTAAGAAAGAGATTACATAAACTGTTGTTAAAGGCTTTTCTGTCATTGTACTCATGCACCAAATAATAGTACTTTCAACTTGGAAAAATTCAATCCATTACTCTGAAAATTTCCAGACATCTGATACAATAGTACCTATCTTACCTTTTCCTTACTACACTTACTTTCCCAAAATCCTTTACTTGGGATTCCAATTACCAGTCTCTCATCAGTCATATGAATACAAAAAGTAGCTGTAGCTCCCAAAACAGAGATAACTTTGAACCTTGTAAAAACAGCTTGTTTGAGGAAATGTCTTGCTGGTCTGGTCAGCTGATTAATGAATCCAGAAGTCCCCGAAACACTAGTGCACAGAAACTTTGGTAAAGCTTTCTCCTCCAGTCACCAGTTAAAGAATTACACTGCTCCTGGTCCTATAGACTTCCTGTACCCAAGGTGGGGGAGCAAGCCTTGAGGGCTGGCATTGGAACAGGCTGCCCAGGGAAGCGGCAGAATCACCATCCCTGGAGATATTTAAAGCATGTGTGGGTGTGGCACTTGGGGATAAGATTCAGTGGTGAACATGGCACTGCTGGGTTAACAGCTGGACTCAACCATCTTCAAGATTTTTTCCAATCTTTACAATTTTATGACCAGTCTGACCAAAGCATTTCTAAGGGAAGTCCAAGCAAGCAGTTAAGAGGTGCTTATACCCATGTAAGATTTCACCACACTGGCCAAGGCCAGGGTCCTGCCACTTGCCACATACACAAACTACACCTGCCCTTGAAAACAGAGCTAAGGAGCAAAGCGCTCCCCAGGACTCAGAGGTACAAGAGAGGCTTCAAGAAAGCCCAACTAAAACTTTGCATATTTCCCTAGCATTAGAAATCATCAATTTGAAAATTGCATAGGGATAAAAAAAGTAGTGGGCTGAAGAAGTCACACTCCTGCAAAAGAAGTCACACCCCTGCAAGTGTCTTAGCTCAGTTACAAATCCTAAATAACACACCCCAACCCAAAGGCTTAGGGAAACCACACACTGCTGGAGGCTGCCAAGGGACAGGGTGCCAGTTCCCTCCACTGCCCCAGTCTGCTGTAAATATCCATTTGTAAGCACAGGCCAAGGAGAGATGCTACACCAGACAGCGCTGTGGTCTCACCAGTATATTTCTTCTGCCTCTACACACACTTCAGCCCTAGAAAAGGGGCTCAAAGCAAGGTTTTGCAAAATAGATTAGCACCAACCACAGTGCCCCTCTTGAATATGTGAACATACTTGCTTGTTTATGGAAAGTGGAAAGCTACATCCTTGTTTTCACCTTTGACAGGAATCAGAACCCAGGGTGGGAGACCATTTTTGGAGGGCAATGCTCCCCCACACATTCCCTCCCTCTGCACCTGCACAGGCAGCCTGGAGGGCAGCCCTGACAGTGCCACAGGGGCTGTGCATAGGCAAAGTGAACTTCAGAAAAAAGCACTACTAAAGCTCCCTGACAAAGAACTACAGCGTGCTTAAAAACAGGACTCCTGGGTGCCTCTAAGTCCATTTGTGAATTTTTTATAAAAGATCAGGGAAAAAAAAAACCTGTTGAGAACTTTTTGTATTAAAACCTGCTCAGCAGATATCAATTTAATTTGATGTTGTAACCAATTGCTTTTACAAACTATAGGAAGAGACAAGTGTGAAAATTACAGTTATTTATATTCAGGCAAACAGCTGACAAGACTGCACAACAGCCCAGCAGCACAATAGCAATGGCTCAGAGTGAAACAAATTAGCCTGGCATTCATAATTTTAAAAAAATTTCTCCTTCCTAGAATGCATAAATTTTCATCTCTTCCTCCATACCACCCATTACACCGTATCTTTAATTGCTTTTATGCAACAAACTATTCATATATTAAATGTAGAAAAATATTTAAATTACCTGTTTTATCTGCAGAGACTTTTCTTTGACATACATGCTGTAATTGAAATTTTGAATGATGGACACTACAATAAATTGAAGGGTGAGGAAGCTTGAAGCTGCCTTTGACAGATAAATTGGGGAAGGCTGTTTCTTTTTCATTATTTTTAGAGTATAGGTAGTCTAACTCACTTAGACCTCACTCTGCATTTCAGCTAGTGTTATGTTATTCCCTTACCAAATTGTTTTGGTGCTGCATGATTAAATACTTGCCATGTGACAAAATGCTGCTTACTTGTGACCTCTCATTTTTCTTGAGGTTCAAGCTCCAGAGAGATTCTCAAGCTCCAGTTTGTTTTAAGAATCCTTTCAGCTTTGGTGGCATCAGAAAATGGAGTTAACCATTAAGCAGTCCAAAAGCAGAAAACAATCTTAAAATTTTGAGCACTCCCTTAAAACCAAAGCCAACATTAGCATTTTCTCAGTGCCCATTGCAGGAGTTTGCAGTATTGTTACAAGTCTCAAAACATAAGAGAGTGCAGTGACTTTGAGCTTATCACAGTAATAACATCTTAATAAATACTAGAAAGCCTCATCCTTTGCAAAATTATAGTTGTCATCTGCCACAAATAAGCCAATTATTTCTCAGTTTAGGAAATGCTCACCTGCCATTTCTGTCCGCTTTTGTTTAAACACAGGCCTCAGGGGATTTAATAAATTGAGGCAGCTCCACACTGCAACTCAACACATTCAGGTTGTGTTGGTGGGGAACAAAATTGTGCAACAGCATAGTTCTCTTCTGGGAAAGTATGTAATTTTTCTAGATCTAAATCAACTTCTTGTCCTGAAAAAATGTTACGAACATGCTGGTATTTCTATTTCTTGTAGCCTATACAAAACCCACACAAACTAAGGAAACTTATTATATTCCTTCCTCCCCATTTTAGCAGGGATCTGAATTATTGGGTGTGAAAATTAAAGCACACATGATTGGAAAGATAGTACTTACTTGCCCAGACTGTACAAACAAAACCATTACTTAAATTGAGCTTAATTACTCCACTTTTATTCACTTTAAAAAAATTTAGGATGTGTTGGCCTTTTTCTATTCCAAAAGAACAACAGAGATTTCTAACCTTCCACTTTATAATCATCAAAAATTAATTAAATATCATGCAAGATATCCCTGAGTGCAGAATTATGCAGACTGGAAGGGACTTGCCATGCCTTTCTGTCCAAGACACACCTGAGGGACTGTATGACACAAGGAACCTTAGAAAATATGGACAGAAAACACCTGCACTTTCCAACGCTCATGGACAAGCACACAAAACAGGGTGATGGACAGGGAAGGAAAAATTAAACAGAAAAAAAAATAGCACACAGAAAAGCTATTTTTTCTTGTATTGAGAATGAAAATCGACCATGACAGTATTGCACAAACCAGTCCCAGATGCATTTGAACTTCTACTCAGAAAAATTAGCCAGTCCTTTGACCAAGAAATGTTAATCAAGTCTATCCCTCCTGCAAGCTGGTGGAATGCACAAGGTTGCAACCAACTCTGCTTGCACTGACACAGTAGGTTTGCTACTGCTGACTGGCTTTTCTTCTCAGGCAAGTTGTGGCTGCCCACTAAAGGCTGCAAAGTTCTTATTAGCTCAGGAATTAGGCACTGGAACACTTTTTGGCATTTATCATACTATCAAACCATCTATGAAATGTTTTCATGTAGCTGCACCAATTGCCTGATCCACTTAGTCCCTCCATTAATCCCTCTGATTTTGATATTACACAATAAATTATGCACATTTTTTTCTTACTGAGGCTTAATGCACAAAACTATCAAGTACAAGTGAAATAAAGCAGTACAAATAAGCATATCAAACACACATTGAGCTCTAACTCAAATATATCTACACATGATTTAAAGTGAGCCATGCTCACTCACTGCTCATGAATGGAGCAACTTTCCTTAAATCAAGCACTTCATCTCAATGAAAGCAGAGGAGAAGGAATAGGAAAAGTCTTTTTTTTATCTCATTTGATACCATAAACACCAATTATTTTTATTTTTCTTACTGGGCAGCAGTGTAACTTTAGTATTACTTGATCCCTTAATATTGTATTTGCACACTTTGAAGCATCAAGATTTCCTTTGACAGAAAATTATTTTTTGATATGTAGTACCTTTATGGGGGATAACTAATATCCCTCACTGAGAATTTTTTGCTCTTAAATGGTTACAAGTATGTCAGCTTTAACGCCATTTCACCACAGGGGTTTTATGTAACTGTGAGCAGAAAAATTCAGTCGAGTCCTCTGTTCTGATTTTTTTTCTAGCAGGATTATTTTGATGAGGGTATTTGTTACTGAATTTTGTAACCATCTGCACTAGATATTTTTTTGCATTGTCAATACCATGTTTTATGACTCTAAAACATGGGGCAGAATCTTTTTTTTAATAGATGACTAGGAAACTAGGCACCAGCTGGAAAGGTAACACATCTTCAAGTTCAGAGCACTAATGAGTCCCAAATGTCCTGCAACACCATTCTGCTTGTTAGTCTTACTATAATAAACAGTCTTGCTGGAAAGCCTGAATATTTGCTCCCAATTACCAACAGCATATGAAAAATATGCTCATATTCTTTTCAGCATCTTCCAAGACACTCTCTCCACCAGCATCCCATACACAAGCTAAAGGATGAGGCAGACCCAAGGCAGAACCCTGCTCGTGCCAGTCCAGGGTGTGACAAAACATCACACATCTCACCCCTTGAAATCTGAAGGTTTGCAGGACACCTGGTGTTAATCATTTGCAGATGATCTGACTCTGCAACCCTTGGTCTTGTCAGGAGAGGCTCAGACAGCTGAGCTCATTCAGCCTAAGAAAGCAGCAGCTCCAGAGCTTCCAGTGTCAGCCCCCCATCCTCACACCAAGGTTGTTAAAGACATGGAGCCAGGTCCTTCCAACACTATGTGCCTCTAGCATTACCTGTGATGGCATCATTGATTACCTCCATAAAAATAATCAACTTCATAAGAGTGTACCAACTGAGTGCTCAACTGAAAACTGCACTTAAAAATACCCCAGATAAGCAGACATGGCACAGGCCATGCCTAAAGTGTACAAGGGACAAAACCAGGGACAACAGTATTTAACTGCAGGCAATTTAGAGACAGAGAAACAAGATGCCTTCAAGGTCACAGCAGTGATTAGCCAGCTAGATGCTGACATCTTCCCTGGTGCACTTCAGCTTCCCCTTTCCTCAGCTGAGCACAGACAGGAGATATCCCTAATAAACAGTATAGAACAGGCCATATTACTGGGCAAAAGAGAAGGAAGAGAAAATGTGTGCTGCTCTGTGCCATTTGATCTTAATGCTAGAGAGTAGCCATCACCAATTTTATTCACCATTACACCTGCTTTGCTTACTACCCTGTGTCAAGGTTATCTACCAGCTCATCCAGCCTTTAAGTTCTGAGCACATTTCATTCTCTACCCCATTATCACATTTTTTTCTGCAGTGATTAGAGGAAGAATTATTAAAAGAGACCTATAAATTAATTCAGTGAGCACATAAAATAGTAACACAACAATATTTACTTTCCTCCCTATAATGAAGTTGTACTGCTTGCTGTAATCTTCTGCAAACCTTGCTCACCATCATCCAGTTAAATGCAAATCTTGGCTAACTTTTGCTTATAAAGAATTTGCATTTACAAGAACCTCACTATCATTCATATAGTGAAGTCTACATCATGATTTGCATGCAAGGCTCATAAGAACAGCATAACCCAGCTCTCGATGTCATTTTATCTCTTGAATCCAGCCTTCAACCTAACTCATATTAGATGAAAACAAATCTCAAAATATTCCATCCAGTGCCAGCACAGCATCTTTAAGCAGAACCACATTTCTATCACACCTTATTTCTCTTGTTCATTTAAGGTAGTACTGTCAGCAATCATTCAGAATTTTTCTTCATTCCATCCTTTTCAAAATGATTAAAAAAAAACCAAAACCAAGCAACCAACCACCAGCAAATTAAAGAGAAACAGAGTTGCCAGGAAAGAAGCAAAACAGCAAGTTTGCCAAATAAATCATTATGTACTTAATCACTTGAAAACTACTTAGCTAATTTTGAGAACCTCCATTTTATGCATGCTGGGTCACATTATAGCAAATTAAAACCTCTGTATGGCAATATTAATGCAGTTACATCTATGTGAAAGATGAAGAGAGCAGCGGCTGTACAAACTAGAGATGGGTAAAGAAAAAACTTGTACAGAACCCTCCAAAATGCATCTGAAGTCACGATAAAGAGAAAAATGTCTTGATGTTCCCAGTGTTCAATCTAAATAGTGTGAAAGCAGCACCAGCGATGGGTTTCACGCAGAGGTGGGCCCAGATGGCAAGCTTCCAGTTTGAATGTGGGTGTGCTTGAATTCATAGTTTTGGCTCATGTTACTAAGCATTTTAACACTTAAACCTCCTGTCAGAAACGGAAAAAGAAAATAACAGGCTGAGCTGTTGCAGAAGAGACAGGAACAAAGAAAGAACAGCAAAATGAAACCAATCTCAAAGAATTTTAAGGATGGGTTCAGCTGAACTCCAAGCAGGGATGATAGTTCTTGCTATCCTCACACAGACTTGTCTTCCTGGAGAGCTTAATGATGTCTTTACTAATTTGAGAAATATCAGCACTGAACTGACTCTTAGACTGAATACTAAGAGAGCAGGATCTTCATAAATTGCCAGTTACCTCAAAGAAAAACAGAAGCTGGATTTTTTTTTTTTACATTTTGCAACAATAAATTAAAGGCTTAAAATATTGAAAAGTGTTCCCTACACAAAACTGTATAACAAGGTAGAGAGGGGAGGGGAAAAAAAGTTTATATTAACATCCAAACTCAGATGAGGATTGATGGCAGCTTTGATTTTAGCAAGGATTAGGAAAGGAAGTCATATTCTGTTAAGAATGGCCTTAAACTGACTTTCTGTGCAGGCAAGTGACAGCAGCACAAGTAGTCAGGAACAAAGTGTCACACTTTGATTAATATGCAAACCTTTAGATCTTCATCTTACATTCAAGGTTTCAGTTCACTCTGGGGTAGTTTCTATTAATTTATCTCCATTTGAAGTAAAATCAAATCATTTTTCATACACTGGCATCTCTTTGCCTTTGAAAATTATACCTGATTCAGCAAGAGGTACAAACAAACATGAGTCCCATCCATACATTCAAAAAGTGCATTTCTGCTCCGTTCGTTTCTCTGGCAGAGATCTGGTGCTCTATGCCACTAATTATGGACTACTGTGTCACAGAAAGAAACAGGTGAGCATCGCTCTAACAAGGAAGATTTTCATGTGCAGGGATGAAGATATTTAATCCCTCTTTAGGAAGCCATATCCACTACTGAAGTCCACCAACTTGTCAAAGCTCTCATTCAGTCCTCAACCAAGTTTTTTTCCAGTGTAAATTTAAACAAATGCATGTTTGTCAATCTCACAGCTCTCAGCCATACTTGCCCAGTCACTTCCACAGCTCTTCCCTCTTCTGAAGAGCATCTGACTCTTTTTCCTTAGATGACTTCTGCATCCATTGTAATGGAACCTCCTTGCTAAGGCCTCTATTGCCTCAGGCCTCCCTCAACCAGTAACTCTATCCATGATCTGCAACCTTCCAGAAAACCATTTTGTATGGCAGTATATAATCATTAAGTAATACATGAAACTTCAGTTTCATCAACAGTGAGTTTCCAACTTGTTTGTATATTTCATTCTTAATTGGTGTTAAGCATCTAGCACTGGTAGTACCCTTTAAAATCTCAGGATCATTCATCTTTCTCCTCCTCTACCCTTGCTCTCTTCCAATATCCTTTTACCTGCATCTGATGGCATTAACTGTACTCATCCAGCACAGGACATCAGGGAAAAATATTTGACTTATATTGCACGTCATTGACAATCTTCAGTCCAAGAGTTAGGCTAAGCCTTTAACAAAAGGCTACAAACACAGCACAAGATAAATAGCCATTTCTTATAAGCCTCTTTTCCCTGCAAGATGCCTATCATCATTCTCCAGCAGCAATAAATTTCTGGGAGAATTAAACATCTCTCACACTACCCCATTGATCAGTATAACCGGGAGATGCTGCTAAGTCCTGCCTCAAGGGAGAGTGCTGTATTTCCAAGGCCCTGTTATCACCAGGAACTGGAAAAACCCAATGCTTCCAAGCAAGAGTGAACTTTCAGAAGAGCCACTCTGCCTCAGAGCCATATTATTTTACTCTGTATTAAAAGCAGTAATAGTTGATCTTTTCTCTCAGTGCTTTTTTCTCCCCTTCCTATCACCTTGTGCACTTCACTATATAAAATGTTATCAGATAGTTAATAGCCCAAGAAAGGTTTTTACCCCTCAAACACCAGAAAATCCAGACATGCTCTCTGAGTCTGGCAACCTCTCTCATGTTTTAGTACACTGAATTCAATAACTGATTATCAGATCAGAGACCTCGAGAGCTTGTTCATCATCATCCTAAAAATCCCATCTCTCTTCTCAAAGGTCAGAGGGAGATGTCTTGCATGAGAATTTCTGCCACCCAAATTTCAGTTCACTTTTTGCCATTTTACACCATGAAGAAATCTTGGCAAATCCTGACAATGACTGGATTTTCTTTGGGTTTTAATTTAGTTTTGGAGAACAGCTGTAGTCAGATACCATCATTTCAAAGACTAGTGCAGATAATTAAAGAAAGGGCTCATTTACTCCTAAGTAGCTTGCAGAAAACTTTCTTCTCAATATGTGGCCTTCCTCTCCTTCCCCTCCTTTCTTCCATAATCATTATTTGTAATTTGTTATATGTGCCTAATTAAACGTGGGATGAAACAGATCTTAGGTCTCAAATTTCAGCTTATCTTGGTATTTGTACAAGATGTTCTCATTTTATAAATTAACTGACCTAAAACACAGAGAAGATTATAAATCTTCTGCTGGTTAGTACAGCCTAATATAACTACTGTAGTATTCACTGTATTATAAGAGTATTTTCATTTCATAGCCATACTTCTAACATATGCCAGAGCAGGAAAAAAATTAAAGACATGTTTGCCTCCCAAACCACCAGGTAAGCATAAGGTTAAAAGGTTTAGAGTGAAAAACACTGACAAAATGAGATGAGAAACAGTACATCTACGGCTAACTGATTTGCCTGTTAAATATTGTCTGCAGGGCGAAGAAAAGGCAAGGAAAAAAAGAATTTTCCTGTTGTCTCTTCTGTACAACTTCCCCATATCAGTTATCAGACACAAAAAAGCTTCATATATAAAGGGTTGTTTTTCCAAAATTGTCAACATTTCATCGAAATGAAGGGCAGGGGAAACAAAATATATTTTGTAACAGCAGATTACTTAAAACAAGGCTCTCTTTAGGAACACACTGGCCTCTAAAAGACAGGGAAGGCATTGGGGCTGTTTCCCTCAAGCCTCCACGTCCGGCCAAGGAGCTGAGGATGGGCTGTTGAAACACTTGAGGAATTAGGTGATATTTTTTTAATTGCTCTGTTAGACTTTGGCACCTATACTTGGTCCAAAAGGAAAAGACAAACCCAAGTTTGTCTTTTTTTAGGATCTTGGGCTCTAGTTCCTGAATTGAAAAATCAGTCCTAAGGAGTGGGCTGTGCCTGCAGTACCAGCCTTGAAGTTTCTGTCCCAGCCAGCCTGAAGAAAGCATCGCTCACCCTCGTGAGGTGACGCACAGGTCTGGTGTCACCACAGACCCTGAGAATGGAGAGGCTGAGAAAACCAAGCCAGACATGAAAGGGAAAGAGACAAGTCTAGAGATTACCCCCAAGCTGATGAGCTGGCTGGCTTTGGAGCAGCAGTGATTGCTCACTGGCTGTCCCTGAAGACCCTCAGAGCTCCCCCCTGATTAGAAAGGGGGGAACCCTCCATCCTGCAGCACAAACATCAGGGCTGCAACTCCCACCCACTCAGTCACACGCTATTGTTTTATCAGATGCAAGGTTATTCCATCAGGACAAAAGCGTGCTCTGGCTGCTAGATAAAGTAACCCAGAGCTTTGCTGCACCTGCTGATGAATCCATAAGAAGTCTGTGCTGGGGAGCAGGAGCAGAGAGCAGGTACAACACCTCTGGATCATCACCTATCCAACACCCTGGAGTACACAAGGAGTGGGAACACTAACACAGGGAAACACAATGTCTCAAATACATTATATTTAAAGCTATAAAGGGTATACAGCAGGGAGGCAAATCAAATTAGAAATAGCTATCTCCTCAAATTTCAGCCAAATACTTGAAATAATTTCAAGACATGATTCTCATTCAGATTTACTTTTGAATTCTACACACTGTGAAATACCTGGACTTTCTAACACTGGATTTAGAAATTACAGACTTCATGGCAATACATGCCAATATAAATAAACAATTTGGGAACCAACACAACACACCTACTTTTGAATAATAAATGAAATATTTTTTTACACTTTAAGTCAATGCTGAAGGTCTCACAGGCTGCAATAATTGGTCAAAGACTTGCAAGCACAGTCCAGTAAAAGCTGCAATTGTTTTATAATTTAATAAACTATTACAACATTGAAGACTACTCAGAAGCTTTAACAAATAGACAGAGTAGTTATCTACTTATTAGAGACACAAGAATTATTACAGTAACTCCCTGAAGTTTTCCCTACCTTACAATTTTCTTCCAAGTGCTGTTCAGAGAGATCATTTTTATGGTTAAAATTTCATCTGATTTGGTATAGGTTCCTGGAGGACAAGAATGAGTGTAATATGACCTTCTATAAGGGAAGAATATATTCAGAAATGCTATTAATCCTGCATCTTTCTGGCCTTATTTTACTCCTTTTTACCTATTAAGGCAGGAGGCAACATTGTCCATGCAGCCCCACAAGGACATTGACATTTCATTTACTTTCTCCCCCACTGAAATGTAATTAAACCATAGGCAAGCCTTAAGTTTTTGCATAAGAAAAAAAAAGAGGGGGGAAGAAAAATACTGCTGTGCATTCTTGTTCTAACCTTGCATTATCTCCTGCATTAGCAGAAAGGAAATCCTGTTTGAACCATGAACTTACCGTTTTAACAGGCAGACACAGGTTATCAGACTACATTAACTATGTTATTTTGGAGGTGAGTTTACATAACAGAACCTTTCCTGCCAAAACTAGCAGAGGAGCTGGTGAACACTGTTGATTAAACAGATTTTCAGCAGGATCTTTTCCCTGTTTGTAGCTACCAAAAATCACTTCTGCTCTCTAGTCTGACTTACTTCTTTTGAACCTGTTTGATGTAGACACTTAAAATGACCATTTTATTCATTACCCTCATGCCCTAACAGCACACACTGAGCTGAGCTGGGACAACAGCAGTGTTGCATGGAAATCAGGACTCTAGGGGGGGAAAAAAGAAGTGATCAATTTTGGTTTTATCTTTCTATGATAATCTGTGAAGACAGACAAGATACCTTTATGACTGAAATCTAATTTTCCCCTCTAAAAGTTATGTCATACATTTCATCTAGCAAGAAAAACCATATGCCTGTTAACAGATCTTGTAAATCCTGGTTCTAAGGAAGAATTCATCAAGTTATTGCTCCAACACAGCTGCACTAAAAGGCTAAAATACCCACCAGCAACTATTCAAAGGAAGAAAAAAAAGAAAAAAACCCCAAACTTTTACCTAGATGCTTTGCCATCAGATTCAGCTTCTGTCTGTATTGTTTCTCTTATTGTTCCACCTACAGTTGTCAGTATAAATCTGCAGTAGCTCTAAGCAGGAAGCTACAGCTGATAAAGCAATTCAGTTACAAAGAGTATCAGGAGTCCCCCTAAAACCTAATCTTTCAGGACTGCTTCAAAATTCAGTTGCTGTGCAGAACATATTCCCACATTGGTTCCCAAACAAGAAAAAGAAGCTTGTTGCTATGGTCTTGTGAAGGAAGGATAAATACAATTATCCTCTGTCAGTTTAAAGAAATATGACTCAAGGTTCTCTCAGACCATGCTGTTTCAACAGATCAGATCTTCACAGCTGCCCGTAGGAAATGCAGACCAGCAAGAACAAGGAAGCATCTGAACAGAAGAAATTACACCTGTTCTGTCATTCCTCTGATGTTTAAATCAAATTAATTTAAGTAGTTTCATATCTTAGTTTAAGATCTGGAAATTCCTAGTAATTAAAAGATGCATTCAATCAACTATTCCCTGTCTGCAAGGAGAGAACACATTTAGATTCTGCTTTCCTGAATGCACAGACAGGCACCATTGTCCAGACTTGTTACCTGCTCCCAGAATGGTGGAGCCCAGACCCCACAGCAGGAACCCCAAATGAGTTATTACTAACCCCAGTCAAAATGCACAGAGGACAGTGGAAACTTCTGGAGAATAGGAACAGAACACGGAAAAAGATGGGGAAGAAACCTGAGCATAAAAGGATACACTCTGGCTTCTTACAGTAGGAGGACTTGTTTCTTCAAAAAAAGGTGACAACCAAGAAGGGAATTGATGCTAGACAAGCACTGTTTTGCTCTTAAGCGCTGATTTCCACAGGCCTTCTGGCTGAGGACCACCTGGGCAGAACTGGGATGCAAAGCTGATGTGGTGCCACTATTTCCCTTTGCATTTTTTAAACATGTTTGCTTAGGCAAGCTTTAGTTCTTTATTTCCAGCCTCTAAAACACAGTAAATCAATGGGAGACAAGAGATTCATATTAAAAATAGAAACCCCAATGACACTCAAAATCAACAGTAGTCTTACTCCTTCACATATAAATGTAAGAGCTACTGTTGAGTTTCACAACCTTTGACAATTTCCCATCTTCCTCGGTCTTTAGGCATCTTCTTTCTGCTTTGTTAACTAGGAAAGAGTCCAGAAGTACATTTTGTTGGGCACATTAAAAACTGAGCTATTTAAAGTATTAGTTCAAAATTATTTAGCTACACAACCTTGTGGAAATGGTGTAAAACTAGGAAGTGTAAAACACATAGGGGAAAAATGATCATCCAGTTTCATTTGATTTAAAACCATTTCTTTCTTATCCAGAAGAAATTTATCATTCCAGTAATCTAATTTATTAGGGCAACACCTCTACTTGTAGAGGTTTTTTTTTCCCCAAAAAAACCACAGGAAACACTCAGCATAAAAAAAAATATTTTAGATTTCACTGGTAATGGCAACCCATAGCCTGAATCTATAATGACTTTATTAATTATACATTGTTCTCAATGCATAATTATGTAAAGTGTAACAAATTTGGTCTGATTTAGTTTTCCCTTATGTAGCAAGAGTACATCCATATTTAATAAGACCACTGGAGCAAAAGCGAAAGTCTAAACACTCTGCACTGTCCACAGTTATGAAGACAGTAAATTAGAGCTCCAGCATGGGTCCTCTGACAAAATGCAACAATTAAAAACTGTACCCAGAAGTTACTTTTTAAAAATACTAAACAGCACACTCCAACATTTTTGCTACAAAGCCAGTGATATTTTCAAATTTACATCAATGACGTTTATCATATATTATCTTTCAGGTAAAACACTAAAAACATAATATGGTTTCAATCTGCATGCAATGGGCCATTCACTCTTTAAAGTATTCTACCCAATGCTTCCAAGCATTCTTTCTAATGGCACTTCAGCTCCCTTCTCCTTAACATTTTAAACCACATCCAGATTTCTCCAGTACCTCTTTGTTAAGACCCTCAATTGTCAGTTGTATAGCTTTTGTCACTGTTTTAGACAGAAAATCTAGAAGACCAACCCAGAGAAAACAAAGGAACAGCTCTGTAGGAAGGAAGCCCAGGAACACAGCAAGGTGTTTGTGTAGGAAACATGCCAGGAAGTCACATCACAAACAAGCCAGAAAATTACAACAAGCTTAGGTCTGAGGTGCTGGAAAGAGAGGACTGCAACACAACCAAACCAGAAAAAGGACAAAATAATGCAATAAACTTCCAAAATAAGACTTGTGTCTCTCTGTAATGCTCAAATACAAAACCCCTCAGACTTCTGTCTCCAAAAACTCCAACTGCAGTTTGTGAGAAGAGTTCCTTACCCACATTAGCCTTATCAGGCTTTCTTCTGAAGCAGTCTCAATGTCTATCTCATGCATCAAAAAGTAAACCTATTTTTAAAAAATTTAAAAATAAAAAATAAGAAAAACCACACCACAGAGATAACAAAAAGGTACACATTCTGATACAGCAGATGCACCACCAAGGAGTTTGAAAAACTTTATGTTCTAACGTCAAAACTTCAACTGAATTTTCCTAAGGACACTAAAACAATTATTTTATAAGTGCAAAACTTTTGCAGTTCTTTCTCCAAAAGGAATTCAAAAGCCTGAAATACTCTCTTCAATCTAATACAGCCCTATACTTCTTAAAGTTTTGCCAACGTCTCAGAAACCAGTTTTGAGAAAGTTCATAGCCATTCTTTTTTTCCATGATATCCAGTTTCCACAGATTTCCATTTTGAAAAAGCCCCAGAACAGGAGCAGAACAGAGGAGGACTCTGGTGGCTGATTTCTGCTGGCCTCACTGAGCAACAGCTGAGGTGGTCTAAGCTTCCACATGCAATGTTTTTGTAAGACTTGGCTTTTTCTGGATCCCTTCCACCTTTTCTGTATCCAATATATTCATGAAAGCAAGTCTAGCAATAACAGACTCATGAGAATATAAATCTGTGCATTTGATTAAAGTCAGCCTGAGTACGTCAAAACAAACCCAGAAATAACTCAGTCTGCTTCTGGTAAATGAGGCTTTGAAGCCAGATTCCACCCATGCTTTTCTCTGCAACTTCCCAAACTAAAAGTTTATTCCCCACCGCATGAAAAGTAAATCCGCTGTAGATTTTCTTCTCAAGGTATTTCTCATTTTAAGCACTGCTGAGTGCATGAAATTTGGCACATGAAATATCAGAGTGCAAAATAGTCTTCAAGGCCCTCAGCATAAAAATCAAATCTAATATTTATAGCTAAAAAAAAAAAAAAGCTGGAGATGATGCATAAGGAAAACTCAGAAGAAACCTGAAAGCATCAAAAATATTAAATTAAAACCATTTATCTGAAGCAGAAAATAAGTTGAAGGAGTTTACAAAAGGAGGGAAAGCCGACAGTGATGAATATAGCAATTTGGAAACTGAGAAAGAAGGAAAAGCATGAGGAGGAGAAGTTATGGAGGAGGGAAGCAGGGAGGACTAATAAAATGAGAGACTTCAGAGAGAGGAAACTCTGGGTAGCCCTGTATGCCTCAAATTGCTTTCCATGGAAGCAAAACAGAAATGAGCAACCTCATCCCTCTTCTGACTTTAGTGACCTCACTAGAGTTAAAATGATAAAACAGGCTGCAAAATATTAAGCTGAAATCTCTGTCCTAAAACCCTCTCAAACCATCACATAAAAATAGCTCATCTCCCTCACAGAATTTTCAGTTCCATTATCTAAAGGCAGTTGACATATTTACAGTTTTGACACTGAGGAAGGCAACAATCTGGATTGTTTAGGAAAGCCATGGGCTTCCAGGGACTATAAGGTTGCAGTGGAGTTGGAGATATCTTTCGCCTGTTCTCTCCTACTGCAGCATTTGACATATAGCATGTGAGACTTTTAGGTCTTTGTACTAAACATCCTCATTCTCTTAATAGACATAGAAGCCATTTAATGATCTGCTTGCAGTGGCTTAGGAGACATTTAAGAAGAACAGACATTTCTGTGAAATTCTCTGAATTCAACATCTGCTCTATAGCTGCCAGTGACTGCAGCAGAATACATTCAACAGCCCATGTGTTCCCTGGCTAGCCTGTGGTTCCAGTCATTTCTTTCCTGCTGCAAGGGAGCAAGGTACAAAAAATGTAGACCTAAGACAGCAAAGAAACAAGATGCACAAATTGCACACTGAAGTATTTCTTCATAGCCCAAGGTTCTTTGTTATCACAGGAAGTTTTGCAAAATCAGAAATTAATTGCTTAATAATGGCAATCACTGATAGAACAGATGTTAATGTTCATTACCATATTAAAAAACTGGCTAGACAGTTAAACAAGCCTGAAGCCATATGAACATTACCCCACAAAAATAATTTTAATTCAAATGAAATGTTCTTGAGTACTTGTGTTGCATCTCTGGATTGCTGACAGCTGTGTCCAGCCTCCAGCCCATCTAATCAATACCCCTTTTCCTGAAAATCCATAGATGAGTTGGCTATTTATCCCAAGATTCCTTGGAAAATGGCAAAAGCAAGGCACTGTTGGAAGTATCTAACTTTTCAAGAAGATGAAGGACATCAAAGTGCTTTGCAAATTGTTCTATTCAAGTTTCTAGAGCTACAGCTCTGGTTTTTGAATAACCCTGAATAGCACATTGACTTTGTTTCTTCATCCAACTGCTTCTCTGTACTGCTTATCCTGCACACTTCCTACAAAAGCCACCCACCACTGTCTTTCATGCTGGCCCATTCACAACGTGTTCTAGCTGAGTATGGAACTAGAACCTTTCATGCCACCAAGCTGACCAAGGACACCTTCAAAAAAGGAAAGACAAGCACAATCCAAACAGGTTGCCAATCCAAACCAGTGAAATCAGACACAGCCTCAACTGGAAACACAAGAACCAAGGTGTACAATTGTAAGAGAACATCTCATTTTTCTGCCACTCTATAGTCATACATTAATTTAACTTTTCTCACCTCCCTCCTTAGCTTTTTGGGGGGGATTTGTTGGGGAGGAGGGTAGGGGGTCGGTTTTTTGTTTCTGTACCCCCTAAATGTGCTCTCCTCACTATAAGGGGTTCAACGCTTATCTTTACTTCCTCTCTTATACACTGATCCTTCTCATGCCTTTCAATGTTAATACCGACCTGAAAAAACAAGTAGCTAACAGCTAACTTCTAGTTATATCATCTCAGTAAAAAAATTTTGTGCTAGACCAGATAACAGAAGTGCTGAGTATCCAGCATGTGAGAAGCAGCACCGTGGGATAAGGCACCTCGGTCCTGGTTCCAGCAAACAAAAGGCTCCTTTGCAACTGCCATGGACAAGTCACCATGACAGACACCTTAGAGGGTTTTGAGACTTAGCAGTGAATTCAATCCAACTATTACGTTCCTACATAAAACATGGCAACAATCAGGAGAATTTTAACCCATCCATTTTATTACAGCCAAGCACAGACTGGAGGTCCCTCTGTACGTGAAGTGAAAAGATCAGCATATGAAACATATGAAAATATTTTCCTTCCTTTTGTACCAAGGGAATTTATATAATAACTTGGACTTCAAGCACATTCCAAACTCACCAGGCACTTTGACCACATGCTGCTTCCCGCAAGCTCTGCTGGCTGAGGCAAAACATGTTTTTCCCCTTCCAGCCACGTTAATGCTGCATTTTGGATCCTTGGCTGAACAAAGAGTTGACACAGTGTCAACATGAAGATGCCAATTAGCACATTTTACCATGACAGCCACTACATCTTCCCAAGATCCTAGAGATGTTTTAACATCTTTTCTGGGAATTGAGTTGTTAGCAAACTCTGTGGGTTCATGTTCCTCTCAAGAAAAGCTAAATACTCTTCCACACCAGAGATGCAAAAGGGTGGAATCAGAAATGAGTCACAAAGCTATTTTAATGCTGAGGTGGAACAAAAATTAGAAATGAGAAAATTAAGTCCTTGTTGGAAATCAATTCTTTAATGAAGAAACACAGAGTTTGCTGCTGTCATTTTTCTTTTTGGAAGATTTGCAACGTTCTTGATGCAACCTACTTGTGACTGACAGACACCTATGCATGATTTGCACCTTTATGAGGAGGAAGAATAGCAACAATCCAGTAAAAAGCAGAGCAATGTGTTACTCTTTCCAGTAGACATTCCACCAGGGACATTGCAAAGGATAATCATAAACTAGACTGTCACCAATCATTTGAGCAACTTTTTTTCTGGTTCACCAAGGTTTACAAACCCCTAGGACTAGAATGGAGGACAGTATCTGGGAAAAGACAGGGATCACTTACATCTTCATGATAAAGGTACAGCATGGGGCTGAATAGCTTAAGAGAAAATAAAACAATTTTTCTTGCAGAG
Source organism: Irena cyanogastra (assembly GCA_013397155.1). Lineage (NCBI taxonomy): Eukaryota > Metazoa > Chordata > Aves > Passeriformes > Irenidae > Irena > Irena cyanogastra. The sequence continues at coordinate 85,001 of VWZV01009956.1, read as the reverse complement.
TTTTCTTAAAATCATTGAAAACATTGTGAATTGGGGCCTCCAAGCCAAGACAAACTGAAAGGCAAGCACCTTCTGTCTGCTCTGAACCTGAGGCAACTCCACCAGGAGCTCCTGTACTCAGCTACAGAAATGCAGAACCTCTGTCCAGCTCATGGGGATTCCTGCAGTCTCATCCTTTCCTTGAAGTATTGCAAAAATTCATTCTGACGCTTCAAGCATACAATAAAAGAGAATGATGATGAGATGTTATCATCTAACCAATCAGCAAATGGACACTTCCATACTGCCTCCTGGAAACTCATTTTCCAGTGTTCAGTAGAGAAACATCTCAAGAAACTTACAGGCAGTAAGAACTAGCAGCTATTGTTAAGCATCTATTAAATTCTATATGTTTTCCTGTAAGAGTTATACTGTTTTGAGCTGAGTGGCTTGAATTTAATTTCATCAGTCAGCCTGAAGCCACAGGAGTGCAGGAGCAATCTATTATGTGTCTTGAAGTCATTAGAAGAACTGTTACCAATTTTTGAGGCAGTTTTATTTAATGGCATCCATCACAGCCCTGCATCCCATCATCAGTCCTGCCTCAGCACAGCCCTCTCTTAGGCAGGATAACCAGGCCTTCAGACTCCAAAGGGCACTGGGAACATGTGCCCTGCAGCAGCACCTCAAAGGTCAAGGTTTAAAATTAGGTTTTACTGTTTGACTTCATATGAGCAATTTTGGGCTAGTAGCTGTCCCATCCCTTATTTGCTCTGAGCAATAAGTCATGCTGCAAAAGCCCCACAAGGCACACCTAACAATGATCTCATTTTTTACTGCTAACACATTCAGGCATTCTCCTTGAGCTGGCACAAGAATATTACTTACATTACAGTTAGGAAGTAGACAGATGCTGCATTTTGATTGGCTTCACGTATTGTATTTCTAGGATTCAGAATTTGCACTCAGCCGAGTGGCTGAGTCCCCCTGAGACTCATTACTAAATACAGAGCAATCTAGACAAATGTTACTGTTCTCATCATTTGTACTCCTCAAAGGCATCAGCCCTGCAACCACAGAGCAGCAGTTTCAAGGTAGATATAAAAGATTTTCCATGCTTATCAATTTGCATATTGGAAACAGCAACACTCTTCCTTACAGTTAACAAATGAGATGCTCAATTTACTGCCGATGCTTTTACAGGTTGGCATTTGCAATTCACTACATTCAAATCAAAATGTAGAGGATGGCCTTATGACGTTTAGCAGAGAGGCTTCCAGCACTATATATATCAGCAGTAATATCTTTCCACCCTAAATAACCACTGTCACTTGCAACAGTAGGCTCAATTCTGACTTCATCCAGATGCGTGGGAGTTTATGCATGAGCTCCTGATTATGCCTAGATTTTTCACTTCAAGCATAGAATATGTGCACCTCCATATCATCAGATAGTGGCAGTCCCTGTAATTATCTTGTCTCTTTCGATTTTTCTTAGGCTTTCCAAAGATTACTCTCCCTCTCAGAAATTATTACACCCAAGAAAATTATATTCATTAAATACAATGAGGCAGTGCTAATATCAAGGACAAGGAAGGAAAAGGGGTTGAGCTTTTATCCTTTTCATTCAGGAAAGCTGAATGAAATTATTTTATTGTAATCCTGGAATAGGAAAAGAGTAGTCTCAAGTTTTAAATTCTATGAATCTCCAAAGCACTGTTTTTTCCACAGACTTCTTAAGCTTATCTTTAAGATTTCAGATTTCTTCACTGAGTGAAAATTTATCTGTATATTCCAAAAAACATGATTCCTGGGCTAAACAAGTACCTATGTAATACCCACTCAATGCATTCAAATATCCAGTGAGATAATTTGTACTTCTCCCCTTTGCCATTTGCATTTAAATAGCCTGGCATTTTGCTGGGAAGAAAATTTCGTTTAAAAGGCTATAACCTGTAATAGTTATACTTTTGTGAACAGAAAATTAGAATTACTAAAATAATCATACAAAAGCTCTTGAGAAGCCAAGAGACACCAACAACAAAGGCCAAAGCTGAGCTAATGCAAAATTCTTTGACTCCCTAAGATCCACTCAGTATTATCTGCAATTTTGGAAGTGATGTTATTCCTCTGTAAGTCCAGTAGCTGTATTAAACTGATAACACATGTCTATATATCTTAGGGAAAAGCAATAAACCCTGCTGTGAAACACTATTTCCGTAGTATCTTGGAGGAAAGATAACTTTTTCCACAAACTCATTTTTCATTTCCACAGCATTGTCTTCTTTCTCAAACAGGATATAACATGATTCCACAGACAACTTCAAAAATGAGTGTTTATCCAAGCCCACTTTCTGCACAAAAGCTGCCCATCTCAAGAAATTAATAAAAACAGAAATGCATTATATTTCACCAGAAAGTGAAAGACAACACTGAGATCAGCAGAGCTGAACTATTTCAAGTTGTTTTCAAGGCAGAAAATTCACCTCCCATGGGTTAAAAGAAGACTAGCTGAGAAATAGCATTTTTACAAACAGTCACTTTTATTCTCACTTTTCCCTTAGAAAAATAAATCATTTGAAATGCTAACTGTATCATAAGACATCGGGAATGGTGATTTCCCAGTTTTTCCCATAGCAGTTTTCTTTCCACCACTGGTCAAACACAACTTTCTTACTGTATTTTCTCTACCTTTTCTAGAAATATTTAGAAAAAGCTTACTATAAGAGTTGTAATGGTGCAAAGATAAAGGCAGCAGCTTCCACAATTCAGGGAACTCTTCCCTGCAGTGAGACCCTCTAGCTCTCTTCATGCTATGAGCATCCCTGATGTCCACAAGAACAACTGCTTACTGCACTTTTACAACTTCCTTTTCATTTAATTTCCCACTGAAGATGTTTTTGAAGTATGAACACTACTGTAATGAGATAACATGTTATTATAATCCTATTGAAACAGAACAACTCAGAAATTATTGCTGTCAGCTGTGTAATTGCAGAGGTAACTCTGCTCCTTGGCTGCTGGGGTGGGAGGGAAGCAGAGCCCCACAACCCATCCAAACTTCTGCTCCAGCACAGAGAGGGACACACCAGACTTGGTTTAGGCTCCAACAAAAGCAATAACTAAGGTCTCCTCTAGCCCAGTAATCATCACCGTCTGCTCAGCACTTTGTGTCCTCACCCAAAGCAAGGTCTGTGGTACTGCCTGCACACAGGGCACGTCCTTGGGTTTGTTACAGACCTGCCTGGAGACTGGGGGAGGTCTGTGTCCTGCAGACTGAGTATCAGGACAGCCCCACGCAGTAAGTGAGGAAAAGGAAGAAGGGGAGGGAGTCCAAAGAAATTTCCAGAGTGAAGATAGTAAGGTCCCAGGTTAATCACTTTGTTCTAGTAAAGCGAGAGACTGGGGAACTGCATAAAGTCAAGACTTAAACAAGGGATTCCTGAGTGTGAGGAGTGTCTGAGCTAAGTCTCTGCTGCGACTGGTTCAAGCCAGGGATTTGAATGTAGGCCTGGCACAATCCAGTAAGCAATATAATCCAGTTATCAGTGTCTGACAGAGACAGGACTCCTTTGGAGCTGTGCTACTTTTATAAAGAAATGTTTGCTGCTGGCAAGATACAAAGATAAGTCATGACTTAGAGACAGTTTATGACAGGCTACAAGGTTCAGTGTCCTTCCCACAAAGTTTTAATTTACTTACATGAAGAGCTGCAGCCACAGAGATTGAGACCAAACCCTTAGAGAGTCCTAGAGCACAGCCTTCCTTTCTTTTTACCAAGAGCCTTAATTGAAAAGGTATCACAAAAAAAAAACCTAGTAAAAATGTATCTAGAGGAAGAATTAATTGATAGCAAGCTCATAACCTTCACAAAATGCAAAGATAGCTAGTTTACAGAGGGACAAAATAAAGCAGAGTTCACAAAATTCCCCCAGATTTTTAAGAAGCTGGATATCTTACATTATAATTCTGAAAATTACTGTTCAAGCTTAAAAAATTTAGACACTGCTTTCTCTGAACTGAAATAGAGTCTTGAGATTCATAGCATGACATACTATGAAAATATACACATTTGCAAGCTACTCTATGCTCAAAACCTGGGTCAACCACAGATAGAATCAATATTCCTATTTTACAGTACCTGAAATAGTTTTATTATTGTATCTTGGAGCTGTGCTTTAGTCCACTTCCAAGGACACTGAAACTCAGATGGTTGTTTTCCCCTTTTAAAATTGTAACACTTCGGCCAGACAGGAAGAGCTCTTAACACTAGATATAAACCAATGTATGTTTTTCAGCCCATTTTCCAGATCCCCTATAGGTATTGTTTATGTCCGACCCAAAAGTCTTGGCTGAGTATTGTCCTTAGCCAGGTGCCACCAGCCATGTGCATGTCCAGCCTGGATGTAGGCACAGGTGACAGGGTGGTGTGTCCTACATACACACTGCAGGGAAGGACTATCATGGATATAAATGGTACAGCCCTGTTGCAACAAGAAGCACCACAACATTCAACATTGACATTAGGGGGAAAAGTGGTCCTTGTTGAACCTGAGTAGATTGAATCACTTTTCTGCCTTGGAGAAAAAAAAATCATGGCCTCAAATCTCTTGACCCAGACAGATTTACATTCTGTGGATTTCTGATATACTGTATACATTCATGCATGTAATCTTCATTTCAGGCAATTTACCCTTTTACAAATCCTGCTACTGAAACAGAAGTCCTCCAATATAAGTTATAAGAAGAGAAATAATACTTTGGAGAAAAACCATTAATGTACATGGAACAGCCTGTGACCAAACCCAGAAACATGAAGTCTTTATGTGCTAGGAACTGTTTCTAGCAGTCTGAAGAGATAAGGGCACAGGGAATTTTTGTAACACCTCAGTACATCTCTCACTTCTAATGGCTTCACCACCCACGTTTTGAGCAGCTCTTCGCTCCTCTTCAGCCAATCTGCACTGTAGGCAGCACCGTGCCATTACCAAGAGGAGCTTTCCTGCTGCCTGCCTGAGTCCCCAGTTGAATTTTTTCCAAGTAAAATAGATGCAGAAAAGGTTATTTCCATCTCTGTTTTAATACACTTCTTTTGCCAAGACCTTTCTTGCAGTCCAGAAAGCAAATGCAACAGAGCCACAAGACAGAAAATAATGTGTGTAAACATGACCTGACACAGGCCAGTAACCTTGCAGCTCAGAGCAACTGATTTCTAGCTCTTGCCATATACAAGTACCAAGCCTGCCTTAAAATTATTTATTTTCATACTACCTGTGCTGGCAGCCAACTGTTCCAAATGACAGCTTATCAGAGACGCATATTTTATCTTCTAGGTTGACTTTGCTTATAAACAAACCAAAAATCCCAATCTGTTGTATGAAGATAAACCTGATGCCTAAGCATCATGGAATGGTTTGGATTAGAAGGGACCTTTAAAGATCATCTAGTCCTACCCCCTGTAATCAGCAGGTACATTTGCAACTAGATCAGGCTGCTCAGAGTCCCATCCAACCTGACCTTGAATGTTTCCAGGAATGGGGCATCTGCAACCTGTGGCATTGTTTCATCACCCTTATCATAAAATTTTTTTCTTCATATCCAGTCTAAATCTAATCTCTTTTAGTATAAAACAACCCATTGTCCTATTGCTACAAGCCTCACCTTTCTTGTAAATCTACTTTAAAACTGCTACAAGGTCTCCCCCAAGCCTTCTCTTCTCCAGGCTGGATAGCCCCAGCTCTGCATCTTCCTAGGAGAGATGTTCCATCCTTTGATCATTTTCATGGCCTTCCTCTGGACCCACTCCAACAGGACAACACAATCTGTTTCATTTTAAAGCACACCTTTATCAACTACAAAAAAACTTAAAATATAGGCTGTAGAATGAAAAATAAGAAAAAAAAAGATAATTTGACATAACAAAAGATAAATACATCTAAATGCCAGCCAAGAGATCATTCTAACAAACAGCTTTTAGATAACTTTGAAGTAGGCATTTAAGAAAGTATTACAGAGGACATAGGTGGTTTCACAGAACTGCATGAAAAGCCACCTCTGTAAAGCTTTGGCAACCCCTCCCTTAGCCAGAAACTAAGGATGCATGCAAAGCCTGCAGATAGATATAATACAGCAGGCCACCAAGATTCCTGCAATGGTGACTAGCACTAGGAAAGTTAGCTGTGAGAAACCATCCATGAAACACTGCTGTACCTGCATGATTAACCCTAGCATCCCTTCCTTCCAGAGGGTAGAGGAAAACAACCTAATAAACATCCCCTGCAGCAGTGGTTAACCTTAATCCTAACCCAAGACAGAAACTTTTCACAGAGGGTGAGGGAAAGAAAAAATGCAATTGTCGTGGTTTGACACTGGCCAAAAGCCAGGCACCCATGAAAGCCATTTGCTCACCCTCTCACTCTCAGCAGGGCAGAGGAGAGGGGAAAAAAAAGTTAACAAAGGGCTCATGAGTTGAGATGAGGACTGGGAGAAAACACTCTAAGGGCAAAACAGGTCCAAAGTTAAAGGTATAAAGTAAATTATTAACAGAGTCAGAGGAAGATAATGAGATGTAAAAGAAGCCTTTAAAACATGTTTTTCCCCTCAGCCACTCCCTCATTCCCAGCAACAGTGCAGGGAGACAGGGTATGGGAGTTTTGGTCAGTTTAGCACTCGAGATCTTCTGTTTGCTCAGGGAAAGGAGTCTTTCCTCTGCTGTGCCGTGGGGTCCCTCCCATGGACAAACAGTCTTCCCAAAATTGTTATGGCACAGGTCACTAGTCCACAGGGTGTAGTCTTCTAAGGATAAGCTACTCTAGTTTGGAAGCACTATCTCTGGAAGCAGGGCCCTCTGTCTCCATTCGGGTCTCTCACTGGATCACAGCTTTCTCTGGCACCCACCCACTCTGGTGTGAGCACTTTTCCCACAGGCTGTGAGTGGATCTCTGCATCCCCCATGGACTCCATGCATTACAGGGGGACAGTTTGTTTCACCATGCTCCTCACCATGGCCTGCAGAGGAATCCCAGTTACAACTATTTAAGCACTTCTTCCTCCCCTCATTTTTTTTTTTCCCACTGACCTTGGTGCCGCCATGTTGTTTCCCTCACATGTCCTCACCTCCTCCTCTTCTCCGTCTAGAAGGAAAACTGCTGCCCATAGGTACCATTGCCAACAAGTTCCACCAATTCAAAGATTCCTACAGGGTCCTGCAGCACCGAGAGGTTGATCTCGTTTAGGTTCAGTGTCAGGGAGTCACTCGCCATGTTGTCCCTGCTGGCCAGGCGGCCCCGCTGCCATCGTGAGGGCAGTGGTGGCTGCGGCGCTGGCGTTGTTTGCCGCCTCTTGGTGCAGGCCCCGGGAAGGAGAAGCTGCTGCCAGCCCTGCCCTTCTGCCCCAGCGGGGCTGCCTGGGGCTGTGCGGGCAGGCGAGGCTCGCTGCAGGCCGCACCGCGATGGCGGCGGCTGCGGCGGCACATCGCCCGGGCTGTGCCGGGACGGCCCCGGCAGGGGCACCTCACCACCCCTGGGAAAAACTGTGCTTGTTCGGCTTTGATTTTCTTCTTAAATATGTCATCACAGAGGGGTTACCAACCTCTCGAATTGGGCCAGCAGCATGTCCATCTTCAGAGCCATCAGAGATTGGCTCTGTCAGACATGGTGGAAGCTTTCAGCAGCTTCTCACAGAAACCACTGCTGTGCTCCACCCCCCGCTACCAAAAAACCTGGCCATGCCAAATCAACATGGTAATTTAGCAAAACATTCAAAACCAAACAAGACCATGGTTGAGTATATTAAATTGGTAAAATATATCACACTTAAAAAGCACAGTGGTGTGTGGTGATGACAAAAAAGAAAACCTCCAATAGGCTTACAGGTAAAATACCCCACTGAAAAACCTGGATATCAACTCAACAGCCTCTGCTAGAAATATGTGATGGTCAAAACATTCAGAATGGACAGACTCACGCTGAAAAGAAGAAAAAAAGGTGCACAGCTCATTCAAGTCTGCTTGAAAAATACACAACACAACGTCAAGCTGTTTAAATTCAGCACCATATCCCTTTTGCTGCCTGATGCAATACCTTACGCAAAACCAGCACAGGGATAGAATGAACAGCCCCTCAGGCAGGGCAGGTGGAAGGGATAAAATACTACAAAAAAACCACATCCCACTTATTCAGGCTACTGGGACTGCAAAGGAGAATAGCCTGTGACAGCAGCCTTGATGCCTGCAACACTCCGGAGAGGCAGGATTATTTCAACAAACACCTTTTCATCTCAGAGAAAATAACAGTCAGTGAGCTTGGGGGAAGGAGGAGGTTTGAGAGAAAAAGAGCAAATGCCTGAGAAAATGGAGGGAGATCTTTGTGCCTGCTCCCTTTCTCATAAAAAAAACCCCACAAAACACACAAAAAAAATCCCACACCACCTAACAATGCAAAAATACACCCCAACTCTTATTTGAAAAACCTAAGCTATATTTTGTGGTAATAAGGACAGCTCATATCCATTACAGGCAGTCAGAATCTAGAACTTGCTGAACCAGTGTGGTCCATCATGCATGACCATATTGTCTTCAGGAGTATTTGCTGTCCGGACACACTGGGTCTGGCAGAGGAGGGGGAGTCCAGTTAGCCCCAAGACAGTTGGTGTCCATGAGAAAATCCTACCCACGCTTCTGGAAAAGCCAAAACTAGGACACAGCTCCATCCAGACAGCTACCACTCCTTCCCATACAAGATATAGGGATAAACAGCAAGGAGGGTGTGGTGAAGCTGTGCAGGTCAGGGTTAGTAACCCAGCTGGAAGAGAAGCCTCTTGTGAGGGAGTGGTTCAGGGCTGCAGCTGATCATTAGCAGCACAGACCCCAAACAGCCAACAAGCTCCCATTTGTTATGAAATCTGTTGGCCCAGCACACATAGCACCAAGAAAGAACACTGGATGTGGCTTCAGACTTCGAGTTACACTTGAAATGAAAAAACACAAGAAGGGCCAAATGCGGTCAGATCAAGTATTTCACCTTCCTGTGTCCTAAGAGGCATCATAAGCAGAGATCATAGGGAAGCTAAAACAGGATAAAATTGAATAACACCTCCCTCAGGTCTCAACCTTTCAGATCCTGCCCCAGGAATTTAATAATACTGTGGTTTTTTGTGTTGTCACCAGCGGACATGACTGCCTGGTCCAGACCTGAGGGGATTCATACGAGTTTGGTCATACCTAATGGCTACCACCAACAGGACCTTCAGGTAACTCTTATTTGAGAGCAAATCAGAGTTGAAAAACCTCGCTATACATTGTCATGGACAGCCAGTAGTAAAGCAATCTTCCCTTCTGTTTTATTTGCTCAGATGCAGGATTGCCTATCTGAGGAGGTACAGGACATCTCTCTCCAGGTCACTCAACCCTTCTAACACAATCCAGATCAGCCCTATGAGATTAAGGGATAGGGAATGCAAAACTCATTTACAGAGCCCTGCAAGCAGCAGCCAATGGTGACAGCCTGTCTCCCTGCACTGTGATGCAGCTCCATTCTCACAGCCAGGCCCTGAGCAGAGCACACCAGTGATTCAACTCTGTGCTGCTGACTATCACCAGAGTTAGAACAGCTGGACCAAGAACAGACCTCACTGAATGCTCACTCTTTTCTGTTGAGTCATTTCAGCAGTTTACAAGGTACAATCCAGGGAAGAAGGCAGTTTAGCTATAATGCTAATTTGGCTGAGAACACAAGACACTTGTTTTATCCTCACCAAAGGCAGCAAATGCTTGCTTTGTTCAGTTTAATTGATAGCAAATTCTAAACACTGCCGATATAAGTGACTTTCACAGACTTGGCTTAGCACTTAGAACAAAGAGACATCTGAAAGTAGAAGGCTATTAATTGTGAAACAAAATTGCATTCTGTATTTATAAACTCCGTGCTACGTCCATACTTGAATGAGTTTAGTAATAAGCAGCCTTAGCTTCAAGTTTCTGCAACTTTGTTTTATTTACTTTGGTTCACAATGTTCTCATAACAATATAAGCCCTAATTTTATCCTAAAGAATTAGGAACAAGGCCTGAAATAATACTTGCTTTTGTTGCCTAACCTATACAATTGTCCTCCCCTGCAACAACTGTCACCAGAGATTTTGATGTCTTGTACCACTGCAAATATAGCAGAAGAAAACTCCCCTCCCGCACAGTTTTCACTTTTCCAATAAACTAAGCATGAAAGGCAATCCATGTACCAAGCAGAGCTTTTCACCTGCAGCAGCCTCCCACCACTTGATCTGGAAAACTTCACATCCTAACCATAAACCTCCCACCTACAGTAGTGCAAGATATAAAGGAAATGAGTCAGGAACATTTCTCAGGCTTAAGAACTTAAAGACAAATTCACACACAGAGAAGAAATGTAGAAAACTGCAGCTCAGCTTGCAGAAACATCACTAAATTCTGTATGACAAAACATTTGGTTAAGAGCAAAAGAAACTACTAACAATCGAAATTTGTTCTCAAAAATGTGAGACAGACTTCTTACTTTATGATTATTGCATAGATACAAAATAGTAGTCCCGTCACAGGTACAGTACCACTAAATACAAGGCAAAAAAAAAAAAATCTATAATGACCAGCTTAGTCATCAGCCTATCACAAACTGAAGCTGGGGAAATTGGGATTATAGACTAGAGCAAAAGGCAGCCCACTGAATATTATGTCAAATTAATAAAAAATAAAACCAAAAGAGAAACTTTGTAAATGGTCAGAGCACAAGGAGATTACTGCAAGGGCTGATCCAAAAACAGTGTCACTAAGTCCACCATGAGGTAGGGAGAGACCAGATGGACCAACAGAAGATGTTCAATCAGATGGTCCCAAGTAATTATATAATCCACATTTTAAAACATACCAGAAGTGATAGAGATCATCTTGCTTCTATTCCCATCTGTCCCTGGCTCACTCACACAAAGCTTCAGAGCCCCTTTCCAAAGGGAAGTGCTGCTGTTCCCAGGCATACAGAATGCACCAGGTAATAAACCTGCACAGCTTGAGCTCACCTCCACAAAATACTCTGAAATATGTCAGAATTCTTGAAATAGATACTGTCCCAAAAACTTGGGTTCTAACACCATTCCAGCCAAGGCAAATGTAGATTTCAGGCACAACTGAAGGTCGGTGTAACACTTACTAGCACCCTCTGAATGGACAGAGCAAATGAGTCACTAGAATTTTTTTTTTTTAAAGAAACGGCTGGAAACAAAGGGAAAATGGCTACATTGGTTCTCTTATAGTTTTAGTGGTCATTTTGTGCTCTACTCACATCTCCTATTGCATATCAGACACATCCAGTGGTGCTCTTACCACTACCCCAGATAACCTGGACTACCTACACTACTCACCATCTGAAACTAACACCCATAAGCACAGCAGGGCTCTGACATGCACGAGAGAGTTTGCCAGCCACAGACCATGTAACCTGTTTCTCAGCTCACACTCAGCATCCAGCCTCCCTTTCACAGACTTCAGCTGTTGGCATTCAGGGCAGAACATAAATAGTTACAGCTCTCTGCTCTAAGGAACAAGTTGCTGGAAGGGAGATGAAAAGGAAAGAGACCACAAAAGAAGAATCAGGATGACTGTCTTGCAAAGCTGCCTGCATCAACTGGGCTGGACAGAGAGCAGTCAGCCTTATCCAAGGCATCTGCATGTGGACAGGGTGTGTAAGGGAATGATCACCCACATGGAGACAGTTACCTTTTTTCTTATGCCTCCAAAGTCCCAGACCAGTAGGAATGCAGCCTGTAACTGGTTCCTATGCAAGTGGGATATTTGAGGAGAGTGTTGATGAACAGGAATTCTATTTTAAGGGAGGTCATCATCTTTAAAGATGGGCCTTGTTCATTGTGCATCTGATAAAGGTTTCCTTAATTTTTAAATAACTTGCGGTTTTTATTCCCATCTCCTGCATTCAGAATTCCCTTCCCTGCAGCAGTTGCTGTGGCCAGGCTATTTGCAATGGTACATGATCCCTTCCTCCAGCTATACTGTCCTACTTCCTTGCAGACTGAGCTGCCTGACCTGCGACTGAGCCTTCCACTGTGATCAGCTTCACCGGGGATCCCGCCGCCTCGCTGTCTAACGAGCTTAGAGAAACCCTGAACATCTTGTCATGGTTTCACTTTTACAGATTATTTTCCCTTAACTAAGATGGGCAGGAGGCATCACCTCCCATAGCTGCGCTTCAGATGCCAAGGCTGACCTGCTGAATTGAAAAGCAAGGTTGGGGTGGATCCCCCTCCCTTTCCATTTCGACTGTTCTGTTTGACATTTTGGAGTTCAGAAGGCTCTATATGCCAGGAAAAGAAATAATTTCTCACATGGCCAGCAGAAGGTCCCTAACGAGAACAACAAATTAGCAGTAGTAATGGATTACAAGAAGTAAACTGGGTTTTGCTCATCTGCAGCAACGCTCTGCCCCCAAGGGACAATTTTTATAAATACAGTATTGTTGGTATTCAAATGTTTCCCCTCAAATCCACACTCTCACCTCTTTATCAGTGGCAGGTACTATTGTCAGTGTAAATGAACCATCACAATAATCCAAGGGGGCAAACTGCAGACTTGAATTGTAAACAGCTTGCATAGCAGCTCCAAAGCAGGCCTTATGTAACCTGCAAATTTCCTATTCATCTTCATAAAATTCTGATTTTACACAGCAATAGTGTAAAGTCAGTTAAACACAAAGATTTCATGAGTTTCCAGAGAGCTGATGTCATTTGGGAACAGTGTACTCCATTTATGCATTACATCTGAATAAAACAGCTACAAATCAAAGAAACACAGTGTTTTACGAGTTCATAAATTTAAGAGTATGGATATGCAGGGACCAAAATTTTAATATTTAAGCACCATAATTTATGGACACAAAAAGATTCACTTTAACTTTTCAGTATTTAGAATGTGAGCAAAACATGCTGCAGCACAAATATATCATGCACTAAAATAGCACTAACTAAAAATATTTTATTATCATTGCTCCACTGCACAAGTTCAAAGGCAGTGGCCTGAGCATGTAACAGTGCACATTAATAAGAGATGCTGTAAGAACAGACAGCACATGTGCAGTCCTTAACATACGCTCTAGTTTAGCTGATAATTCCATAAATTTCTCTTTTCTCTTCCCCCTTTTGTTCTCCATCAAGAAGGAGCAGGAAAAACAAATGCACAACACAGGGTACCAATTCCTAGCTGGTGAAATGCAATGTTAAGTTCTTCATGACTGTACATTCCTCCGCTGCCTATCGACATAAGTGCTGCTCAAATGTGTAACAATACAAGTTTAATCAGCACTCATCTGCAGCCAGGAAACATGCAAGTCCACAGAGCAGCAAAGATAATGTGCTCCCAAAAACAAATTAAAAAAAAAAAAAAAACCACCATAAAACCTGGACATAATTTTACTTCTTTTAAACCAAATTTTATCATTGCTCCCCCAGCTGCATCTGTCCTGCAGTAAAGCACCTCTTTGTGACAGCAGCTGAAAGCTGTGTCAGCCATGCTTCAGTGGGGCAGAAAAGTACCTTCTGTTTAAAGAAGCAGGACTTGAGTCATCTTAACAGGCAAGATTTGACACTAAATTGCCCACCAGCTTCCAGAGCAACACAGGTGACACTGTACATGGAAATGTTGTCAATTATGGCTAAGGCTCAAGTACCAAAAGTACCCAGAGGTACTTGAGATATGGCACAACACAGGATTCCACACACATCTATCTGCACACTAAGACACACAGAAAGAAGGCACCACCTGTGGTTTAAAGATTCACACTATGGCCAGAACACAGATGCCTGGTTAAACAGAGCAAACACACACACCTGACACGAAGGTGTAATGATCACAGAAATTTCTCAGTACATCAAGTGGATGCTTGCATGCTCTGCCGACTTTGGTTTAAATCCTAATCCAGTTTCAAACCTGAAGGCAATGAGAACACAGAAGACACATTCAAGACATCACCACACACCAGAGCAAGGAACCAACCCTCATCCCTTTGCCCCAGTCCCATTTCACTCATCACAAGTGCTAATACTGCCTTATAAGTTTACTTTGAGAGAGGTCAAGAAGCAACAACATGTAATCACAGAACGCATTGATCAGAAGCCATCCTCATTCAGCACAGCACCACTTGGAGCCAGCAATACCTGGGCATAGCTCCAGGTTCTCTGGGTCTGAACTGAACTTCACCAAAACAGACAGAAAACTTTTCCCTATAGATCAACAAGATGAGGCACAGGATGTTCTCACAAGTAGGCCTAATATCTATTTTGTAAACAAGAAAAGTGAGACACAGATGGGTTTGTGTTCATCTCTCACCTCAATGGTAGTTCAAATAGCACTTTCAGCTGTGATTCCCAGCTGCTTGATATGGTCTTGAAGTGCAGTAAAGTACAAGTGCAAAGTCAGTTTCAAGTAAGGCAAAACACAGGGCCATAGCTGGGACCAATTAGCAAAGGCTCACTAGCTCTGTAATAATCAGGGATGTGCCACAACTGGCAATCCTCCATCTAAACAGAAGAATGTAGATATGATCTGGATGGTTTTAGCTATTTTCCCATCCTTCTATCTTTGTCACACATTGCTACCAATTTTGTTCAGTTTTAAGATACCATCCACATTTTCCTTACTTCCACTTTCACTGTAATGCCTATTTAACAGCACTTGGACAATCATAGTAGGTTTTCCAGATGAAAGATTTCTATCAGGAGATCACCAAGCTTCAAATGGCAGGAGATTTGCATAATCTCCTCTTTAGAGGTGGAGAAACAAATTCAGAAGAATAAAGTGACTCATGGACCATCCAGCAAACTAATAGCAGGACTAGATATAGAAACCTGATATTCCCAGTGTCCCTGTACTGTGCTCTCAGGCTGCTCTCCCAGGAAAGCAGCAGCTTGCTTTCTCTTCTCACAAATTAGACTGTCCCCAGGAGGCAATAGAGAGTTTTCTCTGAATTCAAGCCTATTCCAGTCACCACCATTGCATGTTTAGGCCCAGGCCTCCACTAAGTTTGAAAAAGCAATTCACATAAGGAGTTTAAGAGCTAGCTTAGGACTGAAAACAAAGAAGCAAGATGGAGAAAACTATAAAAACAAAACACAGGTGGAATCTTGAGAGAAAGAAAACACACAGAAATAAATTTAAGGTGGAAGAAAACATACCTATGTAGCAAAAATATCAATGCATGCAATCATACTTACTGTTTATTTTAGCATTTACCCAATGAAGTAGGGCATAAACCATTAAAACAATTGCCCTTATTATTTAAAGGGCAATTTTGCTTTCCAGACCAACTTGTTACAGGAATTTAGTGTAGCACATTCAAAGCTACTGTAGTTAAAACAAATTGCATGTTTGGATTCAATTATGAGATCCTGATGAGTCATAGTCCTCATGTGCCTTTACTTATGAAAAAAAGTGTTGGAAGTCTCTAGGACCACAAAGAAAATTCAAAGGGAGAGTGAATTCAAGCATTTGAAATAAAATGAGAGGTGCATTAATCAGCAGGTTCAACCTCCCAAGGCAGGAAAAAAATTTATTGCTTGTCTCAGGCATCCTTCAATCTGACCTGCAAAGCAAGCAAATTTAAAGTAACATCCAGCACATTACTGAGGCTCACAGGCTGTGAGCCAGAGACTCACAGGCTTTGAGTTTCCATTATTTGCATTTCCCACACAAGTATAGACAAGTGTCTTAACCACATCAAGGTCATTCAATACAGAGACCATTAAGTTCAGTTCTCCTCCAAAATGAGGACTCATTACCAAGACTAATTAAAGAGTGACAAATCCTTCTGAACAGTTCCAATCCTTAGCAAAGGCTTATTCATGACTAGAGCATTCTTTAGAAATAAAGTTGAGTCAAATTAATACAAGTTGTTTTAGTGTCTGTGTGCCTCTAACTCTCAACCGTAGAGCTGTATAAAAATGCTCAGATGTATGACTTTTCTATCTACAGTTCCACCACATGCTTTTTATTGATCTTTTGGACTCACTAGTTCCATGGTTTTGGCAGTTTTCCATCAATGTTTGGAAGTCAGAATACATGGGGAAAAGGCTGGATGCCCCAGTTTTTGCCCAGGGCCACTGGGGGTGTTCACAGAGGCAGACTGGACTACAGGACTACTTACAGGAGCATTCATTAGGATTTTCTATTTCTGAATCAGATATGGTGTCAAAACCATGTTGAGTGGCTCTCAGTTCTAGAGCAGAAACAAGCTAACTTCTCAGTGGCCTGTACAGGTAAGCATTGTTTACACAGCACCTGACACACAAGCAGTGTTTTGTGAGCTCATCCAAAATCTGAATTTCCCATCCCAAGGACCTGATAGAACTCAAAGAATGTAAAAAGACTTGGCATTCCTCTCCAGAGAGTCCACTGTTGGTCTTAGACCTCAGGAAGAGGTTTTATATCCTATTTGTAGTCTCTATGTGAAATAGAAGCCATTCCTCTTCCTCTTCTTATCCACAGTTCCACTAAAGAAATGTCTCCGATGCACTTCCCCTCCTCTGACCCTCCCACCCATTACTCACAGAGATTTCCATGAGATTGAGAGTCCTAGACTGTAAAATCATTTTCAAGATGCACAAAGCTAAGAAATTGTGATACTTAGGAAAGCACTCCAGCTCTTATAAGTTTCTTCCTTTCCAGAACAAGAATGGATCATGAGATGCATTTACAAATAACAAAGAGCCCACAACATCCCCTTCACACCAGACTGTAGACATGAATAACCAGCTCCCTGCTAGCTGAGGAATCCCCTTCAGGCTTTGCCACAAGCCCCACATCCCAGAGGGCTCTCCCTCCACCTCCTCCCAGGGCTGTGCTCACCACTGAGCTTCCTCATCCTCAGCTGTACCCACAAGGCAGAACCCAGCCCCCAGGCTGCTGCCCATCGGTCCTCTCAGTCTAATTGAAATAGCCTTGCCATATACATGCCCCCAGGCTTGAAACAGCAATTTCCCAGCATTTCCACCACCACATGTGGGGTGAAATCACCTCATCCATTGAGGCTGAAGCAGGAAGGGCAATCACATCCATCTGCTCCAACCAGACCTTTGAGGAGTGGCTACCATTAAACCCTTTTGCCTGCAGGCAGACAGAATATTGCTCATTGCTCCTCACTTCTCAGCAGGAAACATTGGTGGAGATTCCATGTAGCTCACAAGAGCATTTTCACTGTGCCTGGGGAAGCTGAAAGCAGCAGGAAATGCTGCAAGACAACCTATGAAAGATTTCATGCTGCATTTCTCAGAACCATGTTGAGGGGATGGATGTGGTCTGTTTTCTGTAATCAGATGCTCCTATTGCATTATCAAGAACACGAAGATAAATCAATTTAATTCTCAGAAATTTCAAAAGAAATACAGTTTTCAAAATAAAGTGTATCAATTGAGTAATAGCAATGGGGTTCTTAAGTAAGAAGCCTGCCTGTGAGCAGGGAGAATGCTGCAGAAAGGAAGCTAACCCAGAGCAGCAGGCACAGAGATAATAAAGAACAGACATTTGTAAGGCACAGCCCCGCAGTAACTACTTGGAAAAAGGTGCAAAGCTTCTAAGAGGGGATTTTTTCATTTGATCTCCTTGAAGGGAGATGGTTCCAAGAATGAAAAGAGACTTCTTAGGGTGTAGGAGCAAGGGATGGTTGGACAGTCCAACCAGGACAAACAGAGACAGATCTCAGAAGCCAGGTCCTGGAATTTGGTGGTTTATTGCAAAGGGCATGGGTGCAGGGGCCCTGCTTGGAGCTGCCAGCCGCAGCTCAGAGCAGGCCCCAAGAAGAGAGAAAGAGATAAGAGAGGAGGAAGAGCAGGAAGAAGACAAAAAGAAAGCGAGCAAAGACAGCAAAAAAGAGAGAGCAAAAAGAGAGCGAGGTTCCCGTTACAACACAATAAATCCTCTTCTGTGATGAATATTCTAATTCTCATTAACCAATCTGATACAGGTTACAAATCCTATAGCATTTACATAAAGCCTATAAGAACCCATACATTACCATGCTATGTTTACATTTAAAACCCTAAATCTACTTTTCAGGCCCCTCCTGCCAGGCTAGCAGGGTCTGCTCTGACCCTTGGGCCTGTCTGCAGGCAGAGGATATTGTGAAATCAAAAAGGGAATTACTTTCAGTTGGTCATACTATTGTTTTCTAGTTGTTCAGTAACTAAAACTTGCTATGTCAAAGCTTGCTTCATTTCAATCTCGCTTACAGTTTCCATATTCTTAAAATCTTTTGCCAGGCAACCATATTTATAAGGCTTTCCTGTTTCATCTTCCCCAATATTAGGGGCCTGAAGAATGTGGAAAAACCTGACTCCAGAACACCTAGCATGTGAAAATTAAATAGATAAATTTGCTACCCAGGATACCTTTTTATACCATGCCTCTGGGAAGAGGCTCCTTTACTTCATCTCTTTGTTTTCTTCTGCTCTGCAGGATCTCTTCCAACCTCACATAAACCTCTCTGCCTGTCCCTGGGCTTTAATTCTTCTGATGAACTTGTCTTTGCCTAACACTGACCTGCCTTTGTACCTTGGAGAAAAGCATCCCATAGAGGTAAAACACAAAGAAAAGACAGTGATGGGCTGTCACTGTTAAAGGTATTTACTCCATTCTCTATGCTCTACATCAAAAATTCAGTCAAAATCCAAGTAATCAATCAATTCTCCATTATTGCAAAACATGTTATAATCCACCTGTATGCTTTGCCAATCTTAAGATTAAAAATTACACTGCCAAGACATTTTTATAGCTTTTAATTTTGTTTTTTAATCTGTTTTTTAATACTTCCTCACTAGGCTTGAAAAGTAAATGTCTTTCCCTATTGATTCTGTTCTTTCCCTTTGGCAAACACCAACTTATTTTTTACAAATAAATCAAAAATTAACATGTCTGTTCTGTTCCATGATAAGTTTCTCAGCATCAACTCTACCCACCCCTCTCAGCTTGCCGAAAACTTCATCATTCATGACTCAGCACTATGAAAGGTGACTAAGCACCCCTTACAACACTACCTTTGCTACAAAGACTGAACAAACCATCTGAGACAGTTGATAAAAAATACTACCTAGTGTTTGCTTTAGTTAAAATTGTGATTACCTAAAGGACAGAAGTCCTCTGAAAATCTACATGAGCTCCCAAGAAGTGGCAGCATGATCCAGGAGAGGAGTACACCATCTTGATTGCCAAGCCTCACTTGATACTGTTCCTAAACATTAAACCACGCTGATTTCAAGAGCTGTGTGTGGCAAGAATGCATTGAGCACAAGTGTGCACATATCCATGCACACCCCAAGGGTCGGGTCAGGTCCCCACCTCTGGAGTCACAAGCAGCCACCCAGTGCTGTGCTTGTCTGACTAAGCCTCAGGACACCATAAGGAGAACAATCCCATGATGTTTTCCTTGCTGTGATTGCCCACAAGAAACAACAGAAAGCTTTGGACAAGAAGAAAGGGAAAAAGTAAAACTAATGTAGACCCTCTCCTGCCATCCACTAGTTTGGCAGCATTAATTTTGTACCTTTGTTAAGCAACTTGCTTTTGGGTTACATAGGGATCCACAGTACTCTGACATTGTGGGGATATAGCTAACAAGTGAGGAAGGAGGTGAAATTGGCCAGGTGTTTCTGAAGACTGAAAAGACAACAGGACTTTGCTGAAAAAGCAAGATACTGTATTGTCTTTGACAAAATCTTCAAGCAATCTTCTGTACACCTACAGAATCCAGGAAGACAAGACTTGGCAGAAAAGCAGTAAGAAGAGAAAGCAGATAATGACGAGCAGGAAAGGTTCTCTCCAAAGTATCTCAAGAGGTAAAGAATGTTCTTTACCACACACAACAGCAACAACTTCCCCTAAAAGAGGCTGAGGGTACAAGTCTTGAGAAGAGTAATTATATCCTGAACATTGAAGAAATCTCTGTGGAAGTTAGAGTTGGAGAAGATCAGAGACAACAGAGCAGGTGGGAACCCGCCATGAGCAACTATCAGAGCTGATCCCCTTTGGAAGCATTAACATGGACAGATGGGTGGGTGAGGAAAGCACAGAGGGGTTTAAACAGGTACACAAACAGGCTAAGTCAAGTTCAGGACAATGCAGCAGAGGAAAACAGAAGCTGGGCAGGGATTTTTAAATACTAAATTCTGGAGCTGAGTGCACAACACAGCACTTTGATGACCAAATCTCTTCAGAGTTCTGGGAATTTAGGGCAGACCAACTCCCAGATCTACTTTCAGGTTGAACTTGAAGCATACAGAAATCACAAGTCATGCTTGTCTGACACTTTTCAATACAGGTATCAACTTTACCTGTTACAACCTCAAACAGCCAGAATCCTGTTAGAAATCTCTCAGAGACAAGCTCACTATGTACTCCCTCCCTCAAACTGTGGCTTGATACAACATAGGAAACAGATCACATCCATCTGTAACTGTGTAAAAAATGCAGTTGTAACCTGGCTAAGCACAAAGAGAATAATTCAAGAAGGGATGACAAGGTGAGAGGGAAGTGCTTTCGCTGGTCACTGCATGAAACAATTTCTTTACCTTGAATAAATATATGCCAGACTGTCAAAGCATATCTGCCAGGGAGCCCAGAATTCTTTCAGAAGATATTAAACAGGCATCCAAGATGTTTATACAACATATCATACCTGAGGTAAGACTCAGAGCCAATATTAATGCTTTTCACATGATGAACAGAAAAAAAACTCCAAAACACGAATTGCTGGAGGGAATAAAAACAGTGCCAGTATAACTGGTCACTGGCTTGCCTGCTGTTGAGAAAGACATCCTCACACATTTTGTACTACACTTTACATCTCCCTGGAATTTCAGAGCATTTCACTCCCTAGGGCAGCTAAGACTTCGAGCTGTTTTACATCAGTATTTTCAGATTATTTTTTCTTTCTTACCTGCTCTTTCACCAAAATCAATATGCTTTTTATCACCATAGCAGCCCAGCTATCAAATTCTTCACATAAGTAATTGCTGATAGGTATCACTAAGAAGCTAAGGAGGAAAAAGGTATGTGGGAAATAAGCATGAAGTATAAAGTAAGTATAAAGTCTTAGGCAAATATACCAAGAGCTAATGGGAAGGAAAAAAAAAAACCACAAAAACCCACACACATAACAGCACAACACCACACACCACTACTTTGTGGCCTTCACTTTAGATGCTGAGGATAAACAGTGTTCAGTTGATGTCCCAGTATTTCAGCAAATCAAAGATAAAACATAATATATAATTATGCATAACATAATAATGTAATACAGCAAGTTTTACCCTGTCAGTCCACAAAGCAAAGTTCCTCATCTTTTATGTAATTCCATTGCCTTTCCAACTACCTTTCAGCTTCACAACAAGCACATCCTCAACTCTGAAAGGTCACACTGTATGTGGAAGTGTTGAAATGACAGGACTATGCAAAGAACAAGGACACTGAAGCAGAAGTTTGGAAAAATGAGCAGAGCAGCCATGGGACAAAACAGCAAGAAAGCCTGAGATGAGTTGGGTCAGACTCATCTTTCATGCCACAACACAATCATTCCCCAAGAAATGCCTGCTTTGACAGCAAAAACCACATGACCTTTCTCTAAATGACACCGGCCTGGTTTGGAGCTCTGTGTGAATGCACAGTCTTTGTGCATGTGTGTCTTTCTGGCACAATCACATACACACCTACTTTTTGATGGCATTCCACTTGGACAGAGGTCTGCAAATTTACTATATGCCTCAACTTTCATGAAAGAAACAGTCCACCAGAGGAAAAAAAATATGTTTAAAAAAAAAGGTATTATGGTAAATAAAGAAGGTTAAGATATCATTATGAGCTCAGACTTTATCAAGAAAATGGGAAAATCTTGCTCTGAGTGTCCTAACTGATGAAAAAGCATCTCTCAAAATCTTTGCAGTTATGAGACATGAAAAATTCTAACTTTTATTCACGTTTTTACACTACTATGAATCCTCCAAAGATCGCTCTTAGTTATAAACTTCCTTCAAGTTCTTCCCATGGCCAAAATACTCAACTCCTTCCCACTTTTTGTGAATTTTCTGACGTCTTATAAATCTCTACCTCACTACTGTAGCTTTAGAATGATTTAGTTCAAAAGCCAATCATCCATGAGACACAAAGCCATAGGAAATGAGTTTTCATTAGTTGTGCTGGTCACAAAAGTACTTGTTCATTATTATAGAAGCAGCTGGAATATATTTGGTTTCTGTACAATGTCTCTCAAATTTTACTCTCAAAACCAAGAACAGCTGGGACATAAGATTATTGACAGTTGCCTCTAACATTATTAGAAAAAGAATAGCATCAAAAGATAAAGCCCCAATCTGCTGAGGAAAAGCACACTAGGGGTAAGGCAAGAAATCTGCCTAAAAGAGGGCTGTAATTTTGAAATTTTTACTAGCACTCTAGAAAAAAGAATAGACATGTTAATGAAAGCAGGCAGGTGATGAGTGCCAGGGGCATGCTGTCAACGACAGAAAAATCCAGAGGAATCTCACAGAGCAAGGAAAATGCTATGAGAAAATGTCCCAAGTTATAACTCATACCTCAAAAGTGAGCTCCCTTTAATGTGTCTCTGCACATTGTGGATGTTGGAAGGTTGAGCTTTGCACACAAGACTACCTGTCTACACTCTGCTATCCACATGTGAGGCAGTATGTTCTATAGCATAATAGAATAAGACAAAAGAGCTTTCCAACCCCCTTCCAGCCTGATGCATCAGCAAGTTAACCAGGACAGAAAGCAAGCAGTAGCAAAAACTTCATTACCAGACACTCAGAAAATGTATCTCCACAAACAAGCAAAGTCAGTATAGAAAATAGCTCCTTGAGGGCCAGAGACAGCCTGCATGGCTGAACAGGCTCTGTAGAAGGGAGGG
This sequence comes from Irena cyanogastra, assembly GCA_013397155.1. Taxonomy (NCBI): domain Eukaryota; kingdom Metazoa; phylum Chordata; class Aves; order Passeriformes; family Irenidae; genus Irena; species Irena cyanogastra. Next base: position 62,085 of record VWZV01009956.1, on the reverse strand, counting down.
TGGTCCACTGTGAAACACCAGTCCAGACTTGCTTAATGCCCTGCTCCAACCCAGATTTCTGCACAGTAGTGACCAACTCAGCACATAGACTTGCATTAAACAGACGCCTAACCACCTTGCAAGTCAACTGAAATGAAGGAATTGATTACCTCAGAAATTCTCTCCATAGTCAGATTTCATCAGTGAGAGGGTCAGGCAATAATGAGAGACAGCAGAAAAGTCCAAGACATTCACTCACAGCAGCAGGTGACTGGGTCTTGCTGTACACTTGAGGCTCCGAGGTTCAGTGGAAGGACTTTCCAAAATTCCCTAGGAAAACAGACCAAGAACATTGAGACAATCTCTAGAGCACAGAAATTAAGAAAAGCAAGAGGCAGCACTTAATGCTGCCATGCATTTCTGTTTCACTATGGGAGCTGTCCAAATTGAGAAATTCAGAACTGCCACATTCCCTCTTCAGGGAAGTGATGCTTTTCACCATGAAGTCTGGCCACAAAAAGACAAGGGATTATTACAGCTAAGACTTTTTTTTCCCCAGGAACTTAAAGGTATATAACAACCTTAGGTGTCTACAAAAGGCTAAGAAAACTCAAGTGTAAAGGAAACCACTTAGTGATACAATCAGTCAGATGTATGCAGCAAGAACTACCATGATCTACACACCCTAGGGACAAACTAGCCAAGTGCTATTCAGCCAAACCTGAACTTCAGCAAAGAAATCTTAGACTTATAGAAAATCTCAAGCTGCAATTGACCCATAAGGACTATCAAAGCCAATTCCTGCTCCTCACTGGAGTTACCTAAAACCAAACCATATGGCTAAAAGTGCCATTCAGATGCTCCTTGAATTCTGACAGGCTTGGTGCTATGACCTCTTCCCTGGGCAGCCTGTCCTAGTGACCAACCTTCTCCTCAGAGAAGAGCTTTTTCCTACCACCTAATCTGGACTTGCCCTGTGCAGCTTCATTCCATTTCCTCTCACCACAGAGATAAGATCAGCATCTTGCTCTCCTCTGTCCCCCTCGAGAAAGTTGTAGAAATGAAGAGACTGCCCCTCACCCTTCTCTTATCCAGGCTGAACAAGCCAAGTGACCTTAGCCACTCCTGACAAGTCTTGCCCCTGAGGCCCTTTGCCCTCCCCCTGAACATACTAATAGTATGATGCCCTTATTTTGGTGTACCCAAAACTGTCCCCAGCATTTGAGGTGAGGCCACCCCAGAGCAGAGTGGGACAATCTCCTCCCTTGCCCTGCTGGCCATGTTGTCCCTGATGCCCCCAGGACAGGGATGTCCCTCCTGGCTGCCAGGGCACTGCTGGCTCATGTTCAACTGGCCATGGACCAGGACTCCCAGATGTTTTTTCCACAAGGCTGCACTCCAGCCCCCTGTCCCCCAGTTTGTATGACTAACCAGGATTACCCCATCCTAGGACAAGATGGAATATTAAAGCTGAGCCCATGTGAAGGTGGCAGCAATGTGGAGGGAAGCATATCATAGCTTCCCAGAGCTTCATCTTCTCCCCCAAATCACAGAAAACAGGCAGAAACACCACTATGTTTGTTTGATGAAGTTTGGGGAGGCTGTTTAAGGAAAGTGAAGCTAATACATTACACTACATCTTGGTAGAACTGTCTGAACTTAAAAACAGCCCAGGAAAAATGTTTATTCTCATTATAACTAAGAAGTACAAGCTACTATTCATCGTCATCCAACAGAAACTAATAGCCACAGTTCCTAAGCAGGGGGGCTGTTCCTCATACTGTTTTCTTCTCTGAACAACAAGTCTTATTTTTCTCTGCCATAGCAGTAGATTAATGAATTCTTTTTACAGGACTACCCTACCAAAGGGGGGGAAAAAAAGCAACAAGGAAAAAAAATGCCTTGAATGATAACATCTACAGCTCTCCTAAAAACCTGAGCAGCTTTGTGTCAGAGTCCCAGCATCCCATACAAATGAATTTTCTATTCCTGTATCCCATGAGATAGAGGAAGTGATTGCTTTTGCAAATGAGAAATGAAGCAGTGACTTATTCCTAGAGGGCTGGCAAGAGCTCATACCTAAAATGCATTTTGCTGCAGGGTAGTCTGACAGGACTATGAAGAGCAGGGAAATAATAAAGTCATCATTTTGAAAAACCCACTGAGCTCACAACAGGGGCACAGAATAACTCAGCAGGCCTGAGGACAGCAGACAGAATGAGGCAGACATGAAAAGGAAAGAACTAGGAGGGACAGTTCTTGGGACCAGGAGGAACTAAAGCTTACAGACCTGGATTTTTGGACTTTTGCAGAACAGCAGCACTGGTTTCACACAGAAATTGAGCATCTGTTGCTCAGTCTTCCACAATTTAAAGGGAAAGGGGCTGTCCAAATATTCCTATCACTAAGCCATTTCTTCATCTACTACTCACAGCACTTGTCTCACCAAGAGTTTAGGCATGAGAAATTAAGGCTAGAAGCATTTAGCTCATCTTAAGACAGGAAAAGGATTCTAAATACTAGTACAAGAATTCCTTTAACTACCAATAAACCATACACCATTCAGGCAATAATAAATGCCTCCAGTTACTACTGCCCAGCTATAAGAAACACAAATCTCAGATCACTGTTACACAGTGGAAAAGCAAGTTATCAAATAAAAAAAGAAAAAGGTCTGTCAAAGTGTGTTGTCTCTGGGTTGGTGTTTTTCTGCATTCTCCTTCCCCTGCTTCAGGGAAAGCCAACAAGACTGCAGTTAAATTCTGTGCCTTTCTGGCAAAGAGGAAACTTAATTGCAGTCTTCAGGAGACTGAATTTCTATTGAATGAGATAATGAAGCATAACCAATAGCATTTCAGTGCCAAGGCTCAGAAGGCAATTTGCTAAGATGCAGAGGTGCAGAGCAACCTCCTCAGCAGAGTGATTCACTGAAGCACCATAACTGGCAGAGACAATCAGTCCAGATAGAAGAGAGTTTCATGGATGACAGTAAGCTTGAAGCTTGCAAAAGGCTCCAGCTCAGGTAAACTGAGAAAGACATATTACCACTGAACAGGTAAGTAATAAAGCATTACTGTTAGAATTAGCAACATACAGGTATAGTACCTTCCCTAAGAACATTGAAGCAAAAATCTTTACCGTTAGCATAACCACTGAATTAGTCATGCAGTCTCTGTATAGCTCCAGCTGCCAGCAGTGCCTGGATTCAACAAAACAGGAAACTGCTCAGGACAGGAATGCCTAACTCTAGCCCTGAATAAATGGACTCTTGAAATGCTTACTAACTCGCTACACAATGCCTAGTACTATATCACAGGAAACCTCATTTTCTACTGCTAGAAAAGGCCAGTTGAACAGCTTTATTTTTCAGTGTATTTTTGAAATGTGCTTCTATGAGCTTAAATGATGGTCTTGAATCATAAGCTCTGGGATTCATCTATTCTGCCCATGCTCAGCTATCTGGAATGCAAAAGGCTGGAAAACAGAAATGAATTTTTGGTTCTTTACAAATTCAATATGTCCTATAGTCCACCATGTATATTCTCCCTCCAAAAGCAACTTACAGAGTAACCTAAGCAATCTATAGAGATACTCCATCTTACATATTGCTGTAGAAAGACCTGACATACTGCAAAATCCAAAATGAGCTCTGCAAAGATAGCTGATCTCAGACAGGACACCAATTCTTTTATCATTGGGGAAGAAAATACAGTTCTTCATTCAACTTGGAATCAGCTCCAAGTTGTGAGAATCTGGTGGCTCTATCACTAAGGATCACTTACCCACTTAAATACCAGATGAACCAAATGTTCACAAACAAAAGCAAGAGCAGAACCAGCACTGACAAACTTCTCTATGTAAAGAACCAGTCAACCTACCACCTAAATGAGACAGCTGCTGCTTCAAGAATACCCACCACATTTGGATTCATTGACACCACCACCTCAAAAAAAAAAAAAAAAAAAATTTCTTGGCTGAAAGTAGGATGGACAACAGGAAAAAGAATTCACGTTCTTCTAGACAACTGTCTAGGTAGATCCAGATAGTGTTGGGTGACACACCCCCCTCTTACTAAAGCAGTATGAGAAAAGGAGAAAGATCTGACACTTTTCTTTGCTGATTTCTTTCAAACTCTTCCTGGTACAAGACAATTTGACAGATCAAATTCTCAAACACATACTCCTCACACTGACAAGATTTAAAGAAGATTTAAATTAGGGAAGAAATTGTACAGCCTTAGTCTCAATTGTGAGACCTCAAATACAATATCCATCATTCAGTAAAGACATTTATGAAATGGAATCTCAGTGGATATGGCAGGAAGAAAGGGCTTGGGATATGTAGCAAAAGCCAATTAAATAGCTTCCATCTCAACCCTCCAAGCATCTGAGATTCCAGCCAGAAGAAGGTGTCTAACCACATCCAACTGTGCCAAAAAACATGAAGCAAAATGTTCAATTTCTCTAACTTCAACATGCTAACAGGAAAGGGAATCCAAATCTGCACTTCCAGATTAAAAACTCTGGATTACAATGTACAGAAGTTTACAGTCCATTCCTAACCAATTAAACAACAAAATCAAGACCTTAAACCAAGAACTAATTATCACAATATTCCTGGGCTTTGGAGAGCTTCTGTCAGAGATCTTGCCTGGTTTAGCTGTACAGATTTAGTGCAGAGTAGCCACACAGAGCAAAAGGTGGGTAAAGATCACACACTGCTGTCATTAGCAAATTCCCAAACAATTCAGTTTCTCCACACTTTTTAGACAGTGCTCTTTTCAAGACAGAATAGAGAGTTTCTGGACAGCATTATTTAATATGTTACAAAGCATTGGGGTTTTTTAATGAATTAGAAAAACAGAACTTGTTGTTACTAAGGTTTTACACACAACTAACATCACAGATTGTACAACACCATGTACTTGAAGTAATATTTGTGGAGGATGGAAATGTGCCAAATTCCAGTGTCACAGGTGGAAAAATGACATGAACAAAAGACTGAAGGTTTGTATTTTTACATCCACATTTCATCCACAAACAAACAGCACAAATACTTAACACTCTGCTGCCTTGGCACAAAAACCTACCTTTGCCCTTCAAGTGGCCACAGGCCAAAGCATTCAGAGGCACTCCAGCACTGGCACAAGCATGTTTCCACTGAAATCAATGGGAATTTCCTCACTGAGCTAATGAGAAGAGACCACAGCCAACACCAGTCCCATCTGTACTGAGTATAATCCATCATTCTAACAAAGTAGAAAATTCATTCATACACAAAACAAATGAATACTCAGCACGATGATACATGACAGAGTCCAGAAGCATTATCAGCTCTGTGACAGTCACAAGTGGGAAAAACAGCATTCTTGCAGGTCCTCACTAAATCTGAACAGGCAAAAGGTACATTATTTATTACCAGCCTCTGAGCCATGCAGTATCTTAAGAGATGTTTTTAAGTTTTTTGATTTCTTGAAAATCTCAGCTATTGTTTATCTGTCATCTGCATCTACTAAAACACTAGTTTGCTTCCCACAGCTCTGACTGAGAATGTTGCAACTTCTAATATCATTCTCTTAGCCCATTTTCTAGCTGGAAGATTCACCTCCCAGCATAACCATTTTACAGAGCACTAAAGCATTATTTAAGCTGTCAGATTCCTTGAAATATATTAAGAAATTTCTGCATTCCCACAGGGTCAAAAAGTCCAAAATTGTTGAATTGCTCAGAGTACTCATATTAGGCAGAAAACTGGAGTGCATTTGCTTTGTTCCATGTATTCTTTCCATAGGCATCCAGTCAGACTGCTGTGCTCAATGGAAAGTAGGATCTGTGTGGAAGAATCTATGTCCCACAATGAGTCTGAAATGAAAAGCAGCACATGCGCATTTGCTTATATTTATTGTTTTTTGCAGTGACCAAGTGCACCCTCTATTTTATCCTTCCACTCTGTTCACAGGCACTATATTCATGGCCATGTAAATGACAGACAGAATTGTCATGTATTAATATAAAACTACATGCTAATTTGAGATTGCACAGGACAAGCACCAGAAAATAGCATTAAACCTGCAAACCTGCCAAAAACAATTATTTGCTTCTCTTTCCAGCGAAATTAACATAACAGTTCATCAACAGCATTCAGGGAAAAATTCTCAGAAAGGGAATAATCATTCTCCAATTTCAAATATTTTTTACTTAAACAGGTGGTAAAAAGCAAAGTCAAATCTGTCCACAGATCTCTAGAAAATCTCTCCTAGAAGAGATGTCATGCAATCCTCGTGAACTCCCACCATTTCACAGCCAATATCTGCTTTAGCAAGAAATTCTCAGCCATACAACATCATCATTTCATCCTGGCTGAGTTCCCTGTGCTGTCCTTATCTCCAGCTGCTGAACCTGCCTCACCTTTTCAGAATCTATTTATATCACATGCCAGAAGGCAGCAGGGATTGTCAGCTCCCACCTGCATGGGACACAGCCCTGTAGAGACAGAGGACATGACTTCTACAATAGGAAAGTTGTTTGCTCCTTCCAGAAGAAAAAGCAACAGAAAACTTTCATGTTAAAGAGTAAACCAAAGCAAGGAGTGGTTGCTGATGTAAGGTAGTGATACACACAGGGGAATTCTTTTGCTAAGAGCACTGCAATGACACCCAGGACAGTGAGTGCTGCAGGAAGCCTGCATGCCAGGAGCCACAGCAAGGGCTGTGCCACAGAGGGGCACACAGGGACCCTCTGCAGGGCCACACACACACACAGAGCAGGCTTTCCTCCTCTCCCTTCACACACAGGAGCTTGCCAGGCTGAAATGTGTCCATACCAGTCCTAGACAGTGTCCCAGCCACCATGCAAATCAAACTGCAGCAATATGAAGCTGTCTGTACCTTATACCTTTCCTCTCCCTACCTAAGTGCAAAGTGATGAAGACCCATTTGCTATTATGTGCTTTAATACATGCCAAGTAGCTGGTTAAACACAATGAGAAAATACATCTCAAAGCTTCAGTATCAATAATCAGAAAGTAGGAGTGAAAATTAACTGCCATAAAGTATCCAGCAGATTAGTCTCACTGCTTCAACATGACAAAAAAATGTTTTTCAGTGTCACCCACTCCTTCTAAGCACTGCAGAATTTGCTCCTGCTGCTAGTATGATGACAACATTTTCTTCTCCACTGTATGATCCATTTGCAAAACTGTTGGTTAACAAACAGTGTTGAAGAAGTTAAAATATAATTATAGCATATATTTTGGCCTGTGGTGTGCAGTGAATTGATAAGTCATCCATTATGCTTTGTGATAGCCTTATCTTAATGATAAAAAAATAAATTCTAAAACAATCCAGTATAAATATCAAAAAATCCCACTCTGCTTCTCAACAGCTTCACTTGGATAAAACCAAATTTCCCCATTATGAAACTGACCCCAAGGCAGCAAGAGATCATAAATGCTTTTGTGTTATGCCAGGAGCATCCTTAAGGGACTCTCCCATCTGATGGCTTATGAATGGCTTATTCCCATAGCAGGAATGCTCCCATGGAAGAGCAGCAAGTCAAACACACTCAGGGATGCAACCAAAAATCATCACAGGGGACTTTTCAGAGTAGACAAGAGCACAAATACCTAATAGATGCTGTGTTAGCAAGTGAAATACCTTGTGCTTGTCAGCAAGATTATCTTCTCTAAATCATCCATCTGCAAAACATGCTTTGTCCCACTCAAGTCACACACGACAACTTTGAAGTGGATAGTGAAGAACAGACTTTTGGCTGAGCAATGCTCTGGAGGAAAACCCAACAGAGGAGACACATCCTGAGCAGCAGGAAATAGCAGGGACATGCATGGCTGACAAATCAGGATTTTGCAAGAGTCACTGATGAACCCTGACCCTAACAGCAAAAGAAACTCCTGACAGCTTTACCACATGGCACAAGATCAGGAAAACCACTGTGCACACCCTCCCTCACCTCACAGATCCAGCAGCACGGGTGGCAGGAGCTCAGCTCCCTCCCAGCACACAGCAGCTCCATGAATCGGAATTTGATCTGGGTATTCAAGAATATTTAAATTGATCTTGGATCCAGCACTGACCTGATGCCAGGAAGCTCTATCAAGAAACAGTTTTGTAGTGTGGTCTGCTCAGTAATTAGGAAATATCAATTTTTTTCTTGCTATTTGATCCAAACAGTAGAAGTTAAATCTTGAAATTCAAAACAACAGTTTTAGCTCCCCAAGGAAAAAGGTAGGAAAAATCTCATAGGGAATCATTCTAAACATGTACTAATATTTTTCCCTCTTTCCTACTGTCAAACAACTTTGCTGTCCAATTTTAGCAGGAGTTACTGCTACACTGATCTTTCCACTACTCAGTGTTTCTCTTCATGAGCTACAATTTTAATAATGGTAACAAAAACAAGCAGATGATCTCCCTATTAAACTTGTATTTCACTAGAATCCATCAGAATTTATGAGCTTCAATTGGCTACAAAAAACACAGAAAGAAAACAGTGATATACAATATTATTTTTTGTTATCCTAGAACACAGCCACCACATTGCAAGTAAGCAAACAATTCTAGGGAAATATCTCCTACATTAACAAGAAATATTCACTACCTTATTGCTAACAACACAAAAGCATAATTCATTTTCATATTCACATATCTGCCAGGATTATTCACTTGTTCTTTAGTAACAAGAAGTCATTCAGTTGCTCCTGCTTTTTTCCCTAATTATGAAAAATGTCCTCCTTCTAATTTTGAGTTATAATAAAAGGACTGCCCAAGGTGGTTCAAATTCCCACCTTTCTGTATGTGAATTGTCCTTGAACAAATGCAAGGTAGCTAATGCATCAGCTTGTGAAAAACCTTCCCAGGTAAGAACCAAGGAAACACATCTGCATGTGTCCTTGAGGCACACTGGGACAGCACCTTGCAATGAGAAATCTGTTTGCAGCCTAAGCTGATGAGGCACAGAATGCATTTTAGTATGTATTCTGCCTTAGTCACTTCCCCTTAATATCAGCAGAGAACACTCTCTGCAGATATTCCACTAATATTTCACACATTCTAAAGCATTTAACTCTTCCATACGTGCTGCAGTGCATTAGGGGAACATCTAAAGCCTACAGTCTTATCACAGCCTGTGGTTGGGAACTTTCTCCTTGTATTTAGTGACTTACAAAGCACAGGCAGCTTCACAGCTCTGCTGCTCTGCACTGGGCAGAGCTTCACATTTGGAATTATCTCTACCACCACAAACCCCAGCACTGAAACACTGATGAGTTTTCCATCCATGACTGATCATCATGGTATTTTGTCCACCAAAACATCAAAGTTTTACACACATTTAATTCAAGAGGGTTTAAGTTTACTCTAAATTTAAGCTAATTACACTTCACAGCATTCTCACTTGGTGAATTCAGTGAAGGCTTCTTAAAAGTCTCAGGCCTGGATACTGAAATCATGTGCATAAAGAACACCCACTGCCACAAAGGCTACTTTAGAGCAGGGAACACACTCTTGAAGAGATCATCTAGATCATTTGTGAGAAGCAGATATATTGGAGATAAGAGGATGAAAAAGGGACAGAGACATGAATGGCTGTAACTGCCAACACAAAGGGCAAAAATAAAGAATTGTATTTGTATGTATTTGTATTTAACTGTATGTATTATATGCATTTAATTTGTTGTATTTGTATTTAATTGCACAGAAAAATCATTCCATTATACACAAAAGATAAAACACCTGGTTTTTTAATACTTACTGTGCCAGTTTAATAAAGCACAGGTGGAGAAAGCCTCTCAGAGGCAGCCTCATGGCTGTTCCAGTATCCTGGGCTGCACAGTGGTATTCCAGGGCAATGTTCATCCCAAACAGATATGCTAAAGTCCAGGATAATATCCAGGGAATGTCCACTTGATGCAGCCGAGGTCCAAGAAAACCAAAACATATACAGTTATATTCATGCATTGCTGAGCCTAAGTTCTCTAAATTTTTGCCAATAAACATTTGTTCACCCACTTATTAGAATTTGTTAGTGCAGCTACAGCATGGTACCTGCCACAGCCATGTGATTTTTGTTGGCACAAAGCCCAGAGGAGCTCCCATCCACAGCAGGTTTCTCCCTCACAGTACATTTATCAGAGCAGTTTGCACGTCATAAAAAACAATTTCTAAGTTCGTGTTGTTTTAACTTCACCTCATATTTCAGTGACCCATCAGACATGCTCTGCTAAGTTAGAGAGGTGATCCTCTTATTCCTTCCACAAGGATTCTTCTCCCTGCAGCTTGACTGTGATATTCACCCCTGGCCATCACTTGAAGCTGTTCATTTTGTCAAGAGAAAAGTCTCCAGGCAGACTGACAGAAAAGTGTGTCAGCTCAATGGTCTCATCTAAGGAAAAAGTTGTACCTAAAGAGCCATCCCCTTCTGCAGCAGGATATGGATTTCTGCAGTGACTCAAGTACAAGTGCTTAACTGGGGTGCCCCTGCTTCTTTTGCCAATTCACAGCCTAGCACAGTATAGCTTCAGGCACTTGGAGATATCTGGAGTTTTGCTTGTGTTTGATTTTTGCCTTGTTTCTGACACAGGTTCATGCTCCCAGAAGCAAGTAATTTCATAAGCCCTTCTACAAGATAGTAAGTAAATACATTATGGTTCTGCATGAAGGAACTGCAATATATACTGAAAATCAATGCTTGCATAATTCTGAGGGCAAGAACTTCAAGATGTAATTTTATTTCAATATCTTATGTATTTACATGCTCTCACTGGGAACCAATAAAAGCTTAACAGCATTCAGTTTGAATACAGTTCTGCTATGGGTGTGCACATTTGAAAAAAAGCATATTATTAAAGCAGTCTTGATCTATTCACTGTGTGACCTGTTCCTGTTTTCTACTTAGAGAACAAAGTCATAATCACAGAATATTATAGTCAGCAGATTCAAAAATACAAGCAACTGTGGGATAGCAGGCAAGCAGCCTGTGGCTGGCACAAGAAATGAAGTGCCACTGGATTCTTTCCTTCTATTTTATCTTCACAGGGCAGCCAGTCCCCGTGATGGTTTTGACCTATTATATCACAGCAGTGAAAGGGGTCCCCCAGTTGAAGAGCAATAGGGTTTCCATGCAGCAGAGGGAAAAAAGAGCAAGTCAAGCAAGAGCAAAGAGCAGCAGGATCCTGAAGAGTGCTCAGGGTCTGAAGCTGCAGCACACAGACCTTGCTGCCCAATAGCCCTGCAAGACTAAACCCAGGGACAGCAGCACAGACAGACAAGCAGCAGACAGCTCAAGCAGCCCTCCATGCCCTTACAAACATCCCTCTGGATGTGAAGTGTATTACAATCCACTTTGCCCTTGCAGTTTTACTGCCTGTGTTCCAAAACAGGTACTGCAAAGCTCAGTTTCCCTGACTAGGGTTATATGTAAGCAGCAGAGAGGAGTCATTTTTCCCAGAAGCACTCGCTTGATATATCTTTTATTTCAAATCAGATTCAAAAGCTTTGTCTTCAGCTTCAAAGATATTAGACAAGCAGGATAAGATTACGTACAGGGCTTAGCTTACAAGAGACTACGTACCTGTCAGCCATCTTTCACAGCAGATTCTCTCTAATGCATCTAAACTAATATATCTAAGTGAAGGCTGGAAGAATGAAAAGCAAGCTCTGCACTCACATGTCACTTGCAAATCAGTGCACCAGCCAGACTTAAGGAGTGACATCTCCATAATGAAAGGAGCTCTAATTTTAATATTCACAGACTTCACAATTAAGTCCACCTGATAAAATATCAGCAGGGGGACAATTAACCAAAAAAAACTAAGTATTGCATTGCTTCCTTTGAGTTTTATGAGATCTGGGAACTTGTTTTATTTTAGTTTTAGGCCTGAAGTTAAATAAGGCCTGGAAATTTCTGATAGGTTTTACTGTGATGAACTGAAGACAGAAAATCTTGTACAGTTTCACTGCAACTGATATAAGAACTATAGCACACTACTGGGTTACACCACACTTCTGCCCATGTGTATGTGCACATTTGCACATGTAATATCTGGAATGTGCTGTGACCTGTCCTAGAGGACATGCCACAGAATTTATCCATAAAACACTGAAATAAATGTAAAAAAAAAAACCAACTTAGAAAAAGGTAAATTTTAACACATCAATATTTTTAGAAGGTTTAGTTAAAAATACATAATTTTCCAAAATGACAAAATGATGATTTTTAACATTCTTCTAGAAGAAAAGCAACTGCTGCCTTCTCATAAGCTCTGCACATAAGCCTTTGAAATCTCCCTGTTTGGCATCTTCTGAACACCAGGCAATTTTAAATATCTCATCAACTAGGAAATGCAGGTGGCAAAAGAGGGTTGATTGAGAACAGAGATTGAACTGTAACTCTGAACAGTTTCTCCTGTGAAGGAGACAGGAGAACAAATTGCAATACAGTTCACATGAGTGAAGCTGTATAATTGCAAAAAGCAATCTCTCTCCATGGATGAGAACAAAGTTTCCCTATCAATATTTATAAGCGCAGTATTTCTGAATCTCATTAGAACATGTCTGATACTCACAGGTTGCATAGAAAATAAAAATAATGGCAGATTTGCCATGGTTTTTGAGAAATGCCAACTTCTTTTTAGATAAACACCATCCTGCATCCACCACCCTGTGCTCACGGAATGTTCTGTCTGATGTTCTGCTTTAGGGACTGTTTGTTGCTGCATGTAGCAGAGCATGTCACAGTAAAGTTCATGCTTCAAAAAAGTCAAGCCTGCCTAACATATGTTGTTCTCCAACCTAGTAGAAATAAATATTTTAGTTACTTCCCCTCTTCTGCAGTCAGGCTGATGCTTTTCTTCTGCTTCTAGACACAGTCTTTTCCTTTGGGCCTCTTTCATTTACACAACTTGATAAAAGAAATGCTCTTCCAAATAACTTCACTTAAATGAAAAGCTTGGTTGGCATTTCCTTCCCTTTTGTGCAAGATCGCCAAAGCCACTAAGGATATTTCAAATAAAAAATTTAAAATGGAATTTGAAACCACCATCCAAACTATTGTACAGCTCGTGGGGTGGGGGGAACAAACAAACACCAAACACACATTTTTCAAAACTGTAGAAGCCTCAGAGGCAGGCCACAGATTCCTGAAAGGGAAATGTACACAAGTGTACATTTGCCTTTGCACACACAAATCAGCTGTGCAGGAACAAAACACCCCTACATCCCTGCATTAACTCAAGTGCAAATATTATAATCTAATAACTTGCACAAGCAAAAAATCTCTACCCTCTATTATTCTCTTTATAACAAAACCATTTTTAAAGTTCATTTTGAGCCATAAGAGTGAGAGTATATTAAAGGCACTGAAATAATGAAAATCCTGCATTATTAAAGCAGATATATCAATAGAGGCAACACCCAAAAAAACATATCTGTGTTATCACTCTTCCTTGAGCAGATCAGAGCAAAAATGAGCATTGCACATCATTCAGCATGAGGATGTGGTTCAGCATGTTCAAAGCTGGGCAGGAATAGTAATGAGAATAAGAGAACTCTTATAATAGAAGAGTCTTTGTAACAAATTCCATGTTGAACTACTTCACTGTTAAAATAAATCCTGACACAGCTTTACATTTTCAAGTTCATTCTAGAATCTTATCCTTGCTCTGCTAAACACCAAGAACTCCTACTCGGATCTCCAGGACCTCTTGGTATAAAATACTCCTCTTCCAACTTTAAAAACAAATACTCAACTACTGCTGAAGAAAAGAGAAATTAAGGATGCAATTCCTCTAAGAACAATAGCACAAATCACCACTACTGAACAGAGAGAACCACTCCACTTGTTTGTAATGCAGTGCCAGAAATATTTCACATCCCCCTGATATAAAAACAATAGCATACAACAATAATACATTTTTCTCCTTTGACACAAATGCTTAGATATAAAAATCCCTAAAAGGCACAACAGAAATCTAAAACAATACAAGAACAGCAAAATGAAAAGCAAATATGAAGAACTGTCATTTTAGTATGATCTTTCCTAGCTAGGAGTAAACAATAAAATGTTATGTAAAGAGCACTATATTTTCCTTCTGTTAGTACCACAGAAACTGAGCTAGAACAGGAATGTTTCCATGACATGTCAGCTTCTTTCCCTTCTTGAGTTGCTCCAGGCAGTAATTAATACTCCTGTAGGAACTCAGTCATTCCCTTTAACCAGTGAAGTCTCAGCAGCCATTCTCTTTTTGAGCCTCAGAATCAACCTCAATAAAGCACATCAGGGATCCACAGCAATCAGAGATTAAAATCTCACATTAAGTGAAGTTTGACTGCATTGTGAGGAATAGTTCATTTGTCTAAATTCACCTCCAGAACAAGATTAAAGCAACACTGTAATCACAATCAAAATCTTCCTACCACTTTTAATATCACAGCTGCCTCACACTAAACTTTCAAAAAGGAGGAAAAAAGTGTATAGATACACATTTCCCCACTGTTACAATCAGGAGGTTTAAAAGACAATGAGCTTACTTGGTCAGGAAAACAGCATATTGAGCTAGTACAATATTTAATAGTCATTATAGACAAAAACATTCCTCAGCAGGTATCTGTGTTTTAGGGACATATGGCTACACTAAAAGGCATTTAACTGTTTTACTACCACCCTGAAATCAAATTGTTCTCCATTATCATCAAATCAAGAAGAGTCCGGAAACTTCCAATACCATGCTTTCTCCATAAAAATAGCACTTTCATGCAAAAACTGTGCATTACAACATTATCCATGCCAACACCCAAAAGCAGGATATTCACAAGGGCCTGTAAGTTAAAATGGTCCCAAAAATACACTCACAACTGGCCTTCTCCCTCAGCAGGCTGACAAAGAGGTAGCAAAGTCCCACAGGCTTGGATAAGTGACTAAACAAAGAACTTTTTAGAAAAGGCTTAAGGATACTTTTTTTCTTTCAGAATTTTCCAATTACTGAAGTCAGCAATGACCAAGAAATAATTAAATGCCTGTGGTGTGATAAAAGCCAGATCTGTAGGCACAGCAAGGTGGAAGAGAAGATGCCCAGTTTGAGCACTAACACACTGGGAGCCCCTGATTTAAATCCTTATGTCATAGGTGGTATCACTTGGAGGAGACAGAAGTTCCTCTGTGCTGCACTGCCACACTCGTGGGGACAGCAGCAGCCCTGCACCTCGCAGAGCACTAAGCAGATAAATGTGTTGGACACTGAAGAAATTCAATACAGTGTCCACAGGGCACAGGAAACCCACCCAGGGATGGATGCTGGAGCAAGCCAGGAGGTGGTGTTTCACAAGGCAGCCCTTCATCCTGAAGTCAGAAGTCAAAACACAGCTGAAGCCACAGTTCTCAGTATCTACCCTTTTTTTAACCTTTTTATTATGTCCACACTGAGTCATTCCCACACAGGCTTCTCAGCATGCAAGGTTTGCAGCAGAGGGGAGTTTGTCCCAAAAGTTTAGGGAGGTATAGTGAGTGATGAAAATGTAGCTCATCGCAAGCTGTATTTCTGCTCTAAGTATGCCCAGCCCCTGGGTGCCAGAAGGGGAAGTCTGCCCTGGACTTTCAGGTACTCCACAAGAGGCACAGAATAAAGCCCTTCCAGCACAGCTCACAGACACCACAGCTCCCCATGGCTTCTGGGTGCCCATGTTTCTCAAAGCCCAGTAATAGTTGTCATTTGCAAACCAAAATATTGCTACGCCCTGTCCACCTGTCTTGAATAGCATCTGCGACATGAAACCATTGATTGAAGTGGTTGTATCTAAAGAAGTGACAACATTTTCCCTCATTTTCCTTTCCAAAATTCAGGTAGCAAAGTCAGGGACCGGTCACATAAACCCTGCTTTTACCATATAAAAACATACCAATAACATTGCTCTTGGGCAAACTGCACATCCAGTAAACAACATCTTTATTTTTTGCTCAGTAGTAAAACAACTGCCTTGGAGAAGGCTCTGAATGCAGTTCAAACTGAGGGAGCTGCATGCAGGTCTCACATATGAGCTGCGGCAGGAGAAGCACTGGCTGAACAGTCAGACACTGTATGTGTAAAACAGCACACTGCAAACTCCTTCCACCCCTCAACACAGTCAGGGTTGAAAAGAAAGGGCTTACCATCAAAAAAATACAAGCAGCTGAGACTAGTAATGTATTCCTTTGACATTTAAGTGCACAATCTCTACAAATTAGGCTTTTACTTTAGCACCTGTTAAGGACAGAGGTGTTAAACACCAACAAAGCTGCTCTCAATTGCCTATGCCACATGTGACTTTCTGAAGTCTGGGGGTGGTTTCCAAGGACTAAGGATGGATAGGAAAGTTACATTAAAAGATTATTTATTTCTTCTCTGCAGATTCAGGGTGAACTCCTAGATTCAAACCCCACTCACCAGCAAAAATAAATATATCAAAACATTTAAACTCTCAAAAAAATTCTCAAAGAAGCTGAAAACTGAAGGGACAATCCATTAGAATGATATTTGTGTAGGGATTTTCACTTTGGTCTGGAACAAAGCTCTCATATCTCAAGGCAGTGTGAAACAATTCTACACTTCTGTTCAGCCTCCAGAACTCCAGTTACTCGCAGTGCTTATGATGGAGACTGGCACTGTAGGCTGCCTCTCAAGGCCAAGCCTACAACAAACCATTCCTCATGCTCTACTGCCAAAAGCTGTTCTTTGTGGCTGGCAAATAAAGCAGAGAATTTGCAGAGAATTACTGTGCTGGTAACCTGGTGAGCTCCTGCTCTTGCACACCGTGTTGATTAACAGTTCAGTCATGTCTAAACTGGGCTGCTCTGCATGCACATCATCCTGCACCCTGATTATATCAGCATTTGTTCTCAGTCATGACAGCAGCCATTGGAATATTAATGTGTTCTGACACATGCCATATCTATTGCCAGCTACAGCTGCAGAGGAAAGCAGGTAATATTATCACTCTTTGGAAATAAGTGGAAAGTGAGACAACACTTGCAATATCTGAGCAAAAAGCTTTCCTGTACAGAACTTCTCATTTTATATCATTCCAAATATGATTCTATAACAGAAGGTGCAAACCTCAATCTATTTTAATTAACAGTTACAGGGTTTTATAATGGGCATACCACATTTGGGATGACTGTTCTTCAAAAAAAGCACTTTAGTAGGAAAGTGTTATTGATCTAATGGTAAGAATGACTATCCCTAAGGATTACTGCAAGCAAATCTAATAATATTATATCAAATATACATCCAACACAGTAAGAAAAAAGCCTGAGGTACCCAGGAGCAAGCCACAAGGAATTGCTAAGTTTGTCTACAGGGTAAAACCAACACACTATTTCAAATTAACAATTCTTTTAATGAAAATCAGCATCATATCTCAGAAGTTATCCACTAGCTTAACTTTCAAAGTTGTTGTTCCACTTTTTTAGAAAGGTGGTGAGATTCTATGTGAGCATTTGAAGAGTACTCGTCCAGGCTTAGCCAAGACAAAAATGTTACGTAAGGTCAAGTCAACACTGATTTGCATCATACTGTCCTGCTTACAGGGAGTTGACCCAGCAACATAAGTCAGGTTACAGCTGTATTTCAAGCCTGTCCCTATCACTTGATAAGGACAAACTGTCCTTGGGATTCAGAGGGAGTAATTCCAGAGCAAGCTCTTCCCCCCACTAACAAGATCTTCAGGGTGAGGATAACCCAAACAAGGGCACAATTTCTTTACAGCAGCATCTATTGAGGTACCCAGAGGGCAGAGGTGCCTAGAAAAGAATGGTTTGAACAGACAGCCTGCCTGCCACTCTTACTGTCACCTGCTCAGGATGAAGCCCTTCACTACAGAAGCAGCTCAGCACTGGCACAAAATGTGCCGAGACATTTGAGTGTACTTGTTACAACAGACAGTACCTGAACACAAAAGGAAAAGAGGACAACGAGTCCAGAGGCTCTTCTGCCTGCCTTTGGGACTGGTTATACTCCAGCAGATAACTGGAAAAGTCAAAATACCTTCTGAGTTCTGAGGAACCCTAAGAATCCAGCAGATGAGATCCTGTTTCAGCTGAATCACAGCCATGGAGATTGTACAAATGAAGGCCTGACCAGGTGTGATTGTGGGAGGTACTGAATCACAACTGGCTCTCATAGATGATTCACAAATGCAGAACAAATTCTTCAATGCAAACAGGATGCAATTAGTGTTTTGGGATCAAGATATCTCTTCCAGCAGTGTTTTTGCAAAGGAAAAAGATCATTCCATAAGGTGCTGAAGTACACATGATACCTGGGCTAAAATTAAATTTCAATTCAACATGGGAAATTGAACACAGCCTTCCTACAGGGAACAGGCTCCACAGTGGTCCAAAGATTGGATATAACCCCAAAAGTCTTCCCAGAGAGAGGACTTTTCTCTTTATTTTTCCCTTTGTTGTGAAGCATTTCCCCTGGGAGTTACTCTGTTCAGATCTCTAAGTCGGCTTTCAATTGATAGGGACTCCTGGTGACAGAATCTTGGCCCAGGCAGAGTTCAGTGTCTGTGTGCAGATACACTCACAGGGCAGAGCCACTTTACTTAAATTATTGGCAATTAGTGGCATGGAAAGAGAACAGCCTCTGCACAGGGGCTTTCCCATGGTCCATTTTGAAAGACCTGCATCTGCTTTAGAAATCCTTGAGCTGCTTGTGTTCAGACAGCAAGACAGGACCCTACAAGTGCGTTGCATTTGTCAAAGACAGAAAGGTCCTTGTGCACCATAACCAGTCTGGTCAAAGGGCTGGTCTGGCCCCTCCCCTGAAACCTGCCCTAAAGGGTCAGAGGCCCCTTCATTTGTCAGTCCTTTGCTGACTGATCACCACCTTCAACATTGTGGTTCTTGTGCCACCACTGCCCTTGGACAGCAACACCAGGGCTTTTGCTTTCACAGCCAGCAAAACAACAGCAGTTTTATACCTCTGCAAAGGGAACAGCCTTTCCTTACCAAGGAACTAAGCTTTAGCTGGTCCCCAGCTGGAGCCTTCCCCCTGCCTGATATTTATCTCCTAGACATATTTACAGGCAAACATATCCCTCTCTTGGCCTTTGCAATACTATGCTAAGCAAACAAGCCAACCTCTTCTAGTCTCCTCTCATAAAGTAAGCTCTCTGTTTTCCTTATCACACTAGCAAGCTTTCTTTGCACCAGTTTATTTTCCTTGGACATGGGTCATCAGATCTGTACCCAACATTCCAGGAGAAATCAATTCAGGTCCTTGTTAAGTAGCATTTATGTTCCCCACTGGAAGCAACTCCCAGCCACTCAGTCTCCTGCAGACACTCCATTCCCATTTTCTGCTCTCCTGTCTCCACAGATGCAAAGCCCAGAGCCACCATTTCCATACCCAAGGCACAAGTCTCCAGAGAGCAAAGTGAGGATGCCAGGGAAGGCAATACCCAGCTGACATTCCCCATTCTGCAATTGTCAGGGATATTAGGACACAGATGGTAAAGTCCTGTCCCAGGTGGAATTTTGCAGTGTTTGAGAGCACAGTCTGGCCAAATTTGGACATATCTTCCCCAGCTAGGAACCTTGACATAAAAATTGCAACCAGATGTATTTTTTTCTACATTTCCTCCACACCAGGCATAGAAATACCAAGACAATTTAAAGGGCTGCCCTACCTGTCTCACCTATAACATTTTCAGAATTTCTTATGAGGACTATTGCCAATACATTTCTTTCACAAGAAATCTTCCCTATGATTCTTTTTACTGGAATGCCTCATCTTTTTCAGTTACAACTGACAATATTATTGACCTGTTTAAATTTTAACTAGAATGCTGAAAAAAACCACTGAAGTGAGTATCCAGCAACAAGCATTCTGCAAGGTTTTACTTCTGGCACTGAGCAGTCAGAGCATGTTGCATTCAAGTCCTATTTACACCTTATTCCATTAACTGAAAGATTTCACTGGATGGATGCAGTTGCCTGGAAGCCCAGTATAAAATGCAATTCCTGCTATCTTGAAAAAAATCAGACACGGGAGTAACAATTAAGTGTGTTTCACATTGTAATGCACACAGTATACCTATTTTGGAAAGAATATGTACTTGTTACATATATTTTAACCAGTAGCCTTCATATAATTCATCTCCACAACTGATCATATGCTCCAAAACTTGATTTTAACCCACCTTCATTTTCAAAACATATTCTGGGTTTGGCAAAGGAGAATCTAATTAGAATGCTCAGTGCCCTTCAAATCAGACTTTTAGAAAAATTAGCACTTAATGAGATTATACAATTAAAGATACATATATTGTTCAAAAATCATCGTGTTCTACAGTTATAGCCTTCTGCTATTAACAGGAGCCTTCTCTGACCTTCAGTTACCCCATTAAGAAACATTAATTGAACTATACAAGTCCTTGGTCAAAACACTATTTACAAACTCAGGAAATACTAAAAGCATGCAGAACTATTCTATGCTTCTCATGAATACAATTTGGCAATACAGTATGGCCCCAAGTCAAAATAACCTGAAATCCAGAGTTCCAGATCTATAGCAGGTATTCACAATCCTGTAACTGAATTTGGAGATTTCTTTGTGGGAAAATACAAGGTCACAGAGGGAATTTTGTTAAGAATGAGGGGAAAACTGGCTATTAAATCAAGCACTATTTCATTGAAGCACACAAGACGTCTCTTTTCAGACACCAAGCCAAATTTGGACAGCACATTTCTCCCCTTGCAGTGAAAAGCCAGAATCAAACGTTGACTGAAACTCTCTCAGCAGGACAGTCAGTAGCACTGTGCTAGTTAAACACTGACATCTACAGTCGTGTCTTGGGAAAAAGAGTAGGATCTGGAATAGGATCCAACAAAACCATCACCCCATACTCACCCTCAGCAGGCACCTGCCATTCACAACTGCCTGGTGTGAGACTCTGCACAGGGTAAGGTGGTGCTGTGACATCAGCCCTGCCACCGTCACCCTTTGTAGTAACAGTGGAAGGACAGACATGCACAACACCACAGAGGAGGCAGGAAAAACACACAGAACTTAAAGCCAGGCCCGTGCTTGGCTTTTCAGTGCTTGAACTTCCATCATTTCAACTGATGCTCATTGTGTGATGGCACTACCAAGAGGAGGAAACACTTTGCAGTTTCTACTGCTCCAAATGTGTGGGGGGGGTTAACCATACTGTTGATTAGAGCAGTAATTGCAATTAAAAGGAAAAATAGTCTGTTCGTTAAATTGTGTAAAAGCAGAACCCCCTACTGCCCACAGACCTTTATGAGAGGTGCAAGTTTAATAATACTTCATATTGAAAAATGAAAAACAACATTCATAGCCAGACTGCATCTTTAAATTAGATAACTAACACTAGCTTGACCTTGAATTTTCCTCAGGTAAGACCGGATGCCTGGATCCACACAAACCCTTCCCAGATACATGTCTTTTGTTCTACCTGCTGCAGAACAAGCTCTCAATTTTTTAAAATATCAAGGAAAAATAAAGCTCTAAGTCCACGGCAACAGTTATTCCCAGGCTCTCTTCATCCCATGCCATATTTTCACTCCACTGTCAGCTCACCATTCCTTGCTTTGTCACTCCAGCACATCACTGGAAGGATCACAGAAGCATCTCAGAAGTTCATTCCTGCTAAATTCCAGTAGTTGACAAAGTTGTTTTCAATATCTCTAAAAGTCAGAAAATAATGCTGGCTGGATAAAGGACTATTCTTGGTGTTATCTTATTACATCATGTCAGAGGCCTTACTTTTAGAGAGAAAGAAAAATTCCTAAGATGCTCCAGGATGCTCTGCAGGCATCACCACTCACTTGACCACTAGGTCAGAATTTGGGAGTAATTGATTGGGGGGTGGCACTTGTAGCTTGACCAAAGTCCATGCCTTTGACTTTCACATCTTTTATCACAGCTAAATCTTCCCTCTCAATTGTTTTCTAGCTCTGTTTATTGTTTCTCAATTTCTTGACATTAGCAAGGCTTCCTCCTATCCCCTGGTTTTTACCTGCTCAGCACTGTGCCCCTCCACAGACACCTAAAAAAGTAGTCAAAGCAGCAGGAAACACAGATCACACAAAGGAGGCACAACATTACTGATAAAAATTAATACTAACGTTTCTGTTTGACTTGAAGACTTGTATTGTCAAGCAGCACATGCCAAACAAGCTACTTGCTGGGGTACCCTGAAAGCACAGAGTGCTGACATGCAGACAGGACACACTTGGAGGTATTCACCTTTGCCATATACACAGCAGCTGGCATTATCTGGCCCAGATATTTGCATCTCCTACGATTTGTCAGACAAGGATTGCCTCTCCAACTGCTTCCTTTAGCACCCTCTTGGGGGTTACATGGTCAGACACAGCACACAGGAAAGCTATTATCACTGTGAAGGCTTTAGGGGAAACACATTAAATTAGATACAAAAACAAGTCCTAAGAAGGGTTACCAGGTAGGGTTTTGCTCAAGATACCTGCCTGAGAAACATTCTCAACCCATACCCAACTTTAGAAACATGCAAATCCAGCACAAAGGTCTAATCAGCAGTCAGGATATCGTCCCAGAAGGCAACATGAGCCACAGCAGTGCAGCCAAACTTGTAACAGATGTGACAAAAACCATTCCAGCCACCATAGAAATACATCACTATGATCTATCAGCAAATTGATAGCACTGCTATTGAGATACAACAGTATATTTCACATCCCACTGTTATTTTAATAGCATTTATTAAATACAGAGCTCAACATCCATGATAAAAAAAATACAGCTTTGCTGCATGCTGTAGGATACATTTTGTTTAAAACAATAAAAAGTATCTATTGCTGTTTTTCTGAAATTCCTGAAGAAACAAACACTGAGATTACTGGATCTCCAAAGATGCCCAAGTGCCTCCCATTCTCTCTGGAAATCTGCCCAGGGCTGGTCTGTGGAGCTGTCCAGCACAGCCCCCAGTTCTGACCAACAGCCACACCTGCTAGAGCTCACCTCACCAAAAGCAGCAAAAATCTCCACATTTTTGCTGACAGTGGAATAACAACTTAGCCTAGTATTTAAAAAAATTAACAATGCTATTAAAAAGCCAGATTTTAATATAGCCTCACATATAGCTTCTTTATCTCAATTAAACAGTTTCAGTAAACCAATGGTATAATGGAAACTGATCTACTGGATCTTATGTATATTTAAGAGACCAAACCAGGCACATTTGGCAATAATACCCTCATTACTATTTTCACCATGACTGCTACATATAGTCAAAAGATATCTTTGAGGCTGCTTCAATTTTTAGGTCCCATCAAGTATGAGAACAAGATGTTAATCCTGGCACACAGGACCTTTTTTTTTTTTTTGGCCAAGTGCTATGACTACAGCTCATAACATACAAATGACCTTATTAATGCTCAAATTCTAAATAGAATTATAGCATTATTAATAATCTTAGAACTGCAAAGGAAATGTTTCCAAAGGAGAAACAATATTGCATGCACCAAAGAAGATCTAGAGCACAGCATTATGCCAAGATCTAGAGGATTGTGAGAACACAACATTAGCACTGTCAACAGGTTGGATAGAGAAAAGCAGAGAGCGAACCACTCTCTAAACACACCAAGCCTCATTCCTCCCCATCCCAGCAGTGTGACTCCACTGCCATGCTGGCTTTTCCAGGCAGTCCTGGAAGCATTTTAGCTTCTGGAGACAGGCTATTCTCCAGCCAGCTTATACTGCCTCTTTCTTCTCATTTCCTTCCAGTAACAGCAATAGCTCTGGGCTTTTTACATCATTTACCACAGACTCTCATACCTACACTGAGGTGAGAAATGCAGAAAAATGCAAAAAAGCAAAATGTTATCAAAATAGTTTTGAGGGGATGAGAAAAACTGTTATCACAAATGATGTAGAATCCAGGAGAGTCAGCTTAGAAACCATTACTCTCTGAGCAAGTCTCCAGATGTATGAGGAGGCCAGGCACTTATGTTCAGTTCTTGACTGATGAAATTGGTATGCACAGCAAACCCACAAGACAAACTGTAGGCAAAGTTCTAATTGCCCTGATTGCACAGCTCTACAAGAAGTTTCCAACAAAATAACACGCAGCAGTTTTCCTTTATTTATATCTGACACTGAAGAACATCACAGGCAATCCATTTTTAAAATGTCCCCTGAATAAGCTATCAGGAGAAGCAAAGAGTAATAAAAACAGGAGATGAAAAAGCAGTGATCTAGTCACTACCTTGAAGTATATCCTGTCTGCTTTAATGCTGCTATTTTGCTTTATTTATGAATGTGTAGGTTTCCTTAAAAAATGCATAACAGTTTTAATGACAAAATAGCAATTTGTGATATAATTTCTCTATGACATAATGTAGCAAGAAAATCTTTCTTGAGATATAAAGAAATGTTTTCTCTCACTAAATAGGCTCACAAAGCAGGTGTGCAGAACAAACATTACCTCTAACTTGAACTGAATTTCTCCCACTATTTTTGACATAAATGTCAATTTATTCAATAGCTTATACTGAACTGTCAAAGTCTTTTCTACACTTACTTTTCCTTCCTCTCCAAACAATTGAAGAGCAAGTAAACACACAGGCTACCTAAGCCAAATATTAGAGAGGAGGGTAAGGGGGAAAAAAAGCCCTTCTAGAACCTCTAAAGATGAAATTCTCTCCCAGCTCACCTCATGCTGTTGTGCAAAGGAGAGGTGTGCAGGTTGGAAACACTTTGACCTAATCCCACAAGCATCCAGCAAAAGCAGGACATGATGTTATGTCTTGCACCAAGGAAACCCTTCCTCTACCACAAAGGCCTGTTTCATCTCTGGCTCGTTAGGTGTCTGCATGAAGTAACTCCTATGTGCACATGGACCAGAGCAAGTACATAGAAAGCACTGACATCTTTAAATTTTCAAAACTATTATTTATATATCCCATTTGCCAGGTAGCCTACAACACAAATGGGAAAGTATTGCCCTAAGAGTCAGTCTTGTCCTGCCACTTCAGAAGCTTACCAGTTCAAGTACTGACCACTCCTCTCACCAATAACAATGGGTGGACTTCTCCCCCTTTCAGGTATTTGTGATCTTCATATTGAATTATGTATCATACTCTCCAACAGCATTTCTTGGCCTATGTAATCAGTTTTCATTAAACACCATCACTTTTACCACTTTAACAGACTGACCAGTGAAATACAGCCTGACACACGCTAATCACTTGGAAGCAAATAAAAGGCTAAAAGAGACCTTGATCAAATTATGACCCCAAATTAGCAAGCACAGCCTCCAAATGGAGGAAGTCACAAGCTGGAACACAGAAATCCAGGTGGAAATTCCTGTTCCATTCCAGCTTCTGTGTGATTTGGAAAAACGCATCTGGCCCATGGATGATTTTCCGAAGTGATACTTGGTACTTATTGCAGCTTCCAGGTAGGTCACTCACTCCCAAAGCCCATGGCAAGGAAATCCAACTTCCTTAGACATTTGTAAATCCACATCGGTATGGAGCTGCATGACTAAGTATCTGAAAACAGCTAGTCCTTCATTTCCCTGTCTTGACTGTCTCCCACTGAAATGAGAGTGACTGAATCAGAAGCTCTGCTGGCATAAGTCTGGCACACATTTATTTGGCATAAACTTGGTCCAGCAGATTTGTTGTCTCAAAGTTTAAAATAAACTAAAAACAAAGCTGCAGAGTCAAAGCTGCATACTTCATTCTTGGAAGGCTGAGATGGTTCTGGAGAATAACTGTGAAAACTACAAATGGCAATAATACATTTTTAATAAAATTGCTGGTTTAAATCACTTGCTTTTAACATCTATTTTGCAAGTCTCACAGGAAACCAAAAGCCATTTTGTGGCAGCTTCCTCATTTTTATATATTATGAAAAATCTCCAGCTATAAATATATGTTATGAATAGAGTTTGGTACTGAGGACAATAGCTGGAAAATAATGCCTGGGGGAATGAAAAATGTACTGAGGATTTGATATAATGCTGACAGAAAAAGGCCCAATGCATTATTTCAGCATCAAGGTAAATTTTTAGTCCCAAGGACAATATTTTACACAGTGATTGCTTAAAAAAACACCAATATTTCTTTTATTACAGTTGTCAGTATTTTTCCCCCCCACACATGCGTATTGAAATTGCTATAAATCCTTTTTACTCAGGGGAACATTACCCATTTCATTCATTTGAAATGTTATTTGAATATTTTTTCTACTCTTCTGCCCAAGTTTTCTAGAAAAATCTGCATATTGGGTTGGTTTAGCCAGTTAAAGGTACAGAGGGGAGAAATAAGATGTCCTCAACACAGTTGTTGTGATCATGACCCCCAAAGAGATGACATACATTTCATGCAGAGTACATGAAATCAATACTCTCCCCAAACCTAGTCACCAATTCTGCATGTGATACAGGTCCTGTGCAAATTGCAGCTGCAAACATTGTGCAGCACGGAGTCAAGACACAGGCAGAAATACTTGTATTTCAAGAGACACTGGGAAAAAAATACTTACATACTCTTTTAGCACACCACCTCAGCAGTGCTGATTCCCCACAAGATCAGGACATGACACCATTAAAGCAGCTTGCTCTGTGCCCCAGAAGGAAACCTTTCAGACACATGCAAGGAGTTCCTCCTGCAAGGCTGCATGTTGAACAGCTGCAACAGCTTTTACACAAATTTCCAAATGCAAGAGGCATTAAGGGAAGCCTGGTCAGCACAGGATTTCTGCCAAGAAAGCAGAGATCACACTGGAACACAGTGCCAACTGGACACTAGCTGTACCCTGCACTCTCCAGCTGCACAGCAGAAGGCTGCTGGGCTCAACCCCTATTCCCCTCTCACCCTCAGTTCAGGAGCTGCAAATAACCTTGGAAAGTTTTCCTCTGGTGGTATTTCCTACCAAATAAGGACTTTTCCTAACTGAGCACTTTTCTAAGTAAAAACCCATTTTGTCTGATTCCCTCACACTAACACTGAAACATGCAGACATGAAGAACATACAGCAAGTCTAAGGGGCTCTTTCAGAGCTACAGGTTCCTCTGAAAGGAGGCTGGCAGGCTCATTGGGAAGATACAGAGCACTGGAGAATTTATATTTGCCAATGTTTGTTATAATTCTGACTGTATTCCAACCAGGAAGTACAAACTCCCTTACATTTCGCAAAGTTGCTGCATCTTGAGTTTTAGCCACTGTCATCTGTGGGTCTTTTCCATTTCCATCACGTTCAGAGTAATGTCTGTCTGTATAGGCAGAAATGACAGCAACCCTGGTAAATGTCACCAAAATGTTCCTGCGTCAATCCAGGAAGAAGTTCCCACGCTCACTGTTGCTTGCAATGGCCAATAAAACAAATTGGGACAAGGAAGATTGAGTGGTTTTTGTGATCAAATTACAAAAAACAAAATCAAAAGTAGCTGAAGGGACCGCAGAAGATGCAATATCTTGACTTTCATCAAACAACCACTACAATGCTTCACAAATTGCTTGAATCAAATTGGTTTGGACAGAAGCATTGTCAGATGGCTGGAAAGTTAACTGGAAATCATAAGCAGTGAGTGACATTGGGCACCAGTGTTTTGAGCAAAAATGGCATTTAGAAGTGTGCTTCCACAGATGAACGTTAGACTCCATTTTATACAATATTTCTACTGAAGCATCTGGAAAACAAACAAGTAGCATATTAAATTTCTGAATAGTAACTCCATAGAACAAACAGAAGCCAGTTTGATTTGAAAGTATGACCACACAACTACTTACAATGCAACAAAACCATACTATTTTAACAAGCATGAAAACATTACAGCAAGAAAAATAGCCCAAAAGCAGTAAAAGCAAGAGCTGCCTCATCATTTGGCCAGCAGAGTAGCAGAACCATGACTAAGGCCATCTGTTTTCCAAATACGCTGCCATTTTCCTGAGCAGAGTAGATCAGATCACAGTAGACATGACAGCTATTTATGAGATGTACCATCATTTGGTAATACCTGAAGACTAGACACCTCTCAGTAAAGCTGAAAAGTTTTAAAGAAAGGTCTCTAAGTTTATTACATGTTGGGAGATTTTTCTTGTTAATTAGCAAGTGACTTTCCCTGAGCAGCAAGGAAGATGGAATGCAATAAAAGCTGACACTTGCCAACACGAGGCAAGAAACAGATGGTCCTGTGCTCAGTCAGAGAGATCAGGCTATGGATTTGGTCTCTTGATGTGTAAACACTATCCCCTTTCTTTTACGTTATATTAATCTGGAAATAAGATTCCCATAATATAGTCTAGACATCATGCTCAAGCTTGGTTTACTGCTCTCAGATTCACCTTCTGTCAAGTCTGTAGCTGAAACACACAAATATTCCTTTGATTTCTGTCTGCTGTCAACATATCTCTGGTCTTACCCATACAAGAGAAATTTTCATTTACAGTCCATGATCTGTTTTTTGCACAGCCAGTCTCAAAGCTGATTAAGTCCCTAGATAAAACACACTAAATTTCAAGTCCTAATTCCTTTTATCAACCATAACAAAACATTCCACATGATAAAATAACAAGTATTACAGTTAATCTTCAGTAGCACCTACAAAGTTTCAGATGTTAGAGAGAGTCACACCTGCTGCAGCAACGTAAAGCATCCAAATGTTCTGAAACCTCTCCCTGGCAGGGTTTGGCTACTCAAGGCTTGCTCTGACCCAGCACGGTGATCCCAGCAGCCAGATCAGGGTAAAAGCCACAGGGTGAAAGATACAGGAGATGTCTTGCTCACCCTTGATTTGGGAGGTTGTTGCTGTACCAGGCTCAGCACCACCCTTGGCTCCCAGCTCACCTGCCCTTGCAGAGCAGTGTGACCTCACTGCTCCCTGACATCTCACTTGCTTACCCACCACTGGGGTAGAGCACCTGCTACCCAAAGCAATTAACAGGAACTAAGTAACCTCCATTTGTTAGTACTAAACTATTACTGCTAAAGCAAACCATTCCCAAACCTTGTTCTATAACCAACCCTGACCCTCAGGCCATCACCAGTAAGTGAACACAGGCAGGAGAAAGTCCAACCAATGAGTGTGAACAAAGAGCTATGGTGGGTATTACTGCTGATACTCTGGGCATGTTACCTTCCTCACACCTGTCCAAACTTCATCCTGACCCACTGGTCCTCTAGACACCACAAAGCACCAGCCTAGTGACACTTTGCTCCCAAACCCACAAAAGCTGGAGTTGCTGAGGATCTGTTGCTCTCAAATTACAAGCCATACAATGCACAGAATGGCCTGTTCTCATAGGTGATCTGCAAAGGAAGGGGAGAGGAAAGAAAAAAAGGAAAAGGGACCCTCAGGCCAGTCATGCTAAACTCCAGAGGCTGCTCACCAAGACATATTCCAACGTCAGTTATGACTGTGTGGTTCACAACATGACATACTGGTCACATGGCTCACTTGCTTTGTTTTCCAGAGGGGAGGGCACAGTAGATGTCAAACAAGAGCAGGAAATACATCCAGGCATGCTGCACGCAACAGGGTGAAGCATGTAAGTCATCACCTACTGCCCTATTCCTATAAACACAAACTGGATTAATGGAAAAGCCCCAACCTTGTAATCAGCAGCACCACAACCAACTGGTGCCAGTAGGAACATTCCTGAGACAGATATTGGAGTCAATGCTACTTAAAGTCTTTTTTAAAATAAACTAGACAACACTCTTTACAAGTTTGCAGACAACATCAAATTAAGACCAGTGCTTGAAATTCTGATCAGATATGTGCATGTTTGGTTGTTTCTCTTTTTTTCCGCCATGGAGGTGATCAAACACCAGAACAGGGGACAGAGTGGGCAGGGAAGCCTTATCTTTGGTGATATTTAAAACTCAACTGGATAGGCCTTGTGCTTTTGTATACTCTATAAGCAATATTACTACAATGGGTTATGGAAGCCTGGACATCCAGAGCAACACCCTGTCTTCAGGCTTCCTTTTGGTTGAAGCATCCAGCTTCTGACACAAAGTAAATTAGACTTTACTCAACACTAAGCTGCAGTGAACAGATTCTCTAGTGGGTACAGACACCCTCAAACCACATTGCCTCTCCTTGATGGATATTGTTACAATGGCATATTTTGTGTTAGCAGCCACTTTCAGGGCAAGTTATGCAAACTACACACATTCTCCTCAGAATGAGGTACAAACCTTAGGTCAGCTACTTTATAGACTAAAAAAAAAGTAATGCACAATAAAGCTCCTGATGGTCAGTGTAAGCAACTACTTATCTAACCAAAAGCACATATTCCCCCCTCTTCCCTGGGTCCTGAGTGCTCTAGAGATTGCCTGTCCATGATTTTGTGAGCAGAGCCATTCTCAGCCTGCCATTCTTTGCCTACACTAGCTCACGCTGCTGTGATAAATTGCTACCTGTAGATGTACTGAATTAAAAAAAAAAAAAGGACTTCTACTTACAGTAATACTGCTAGAAAAGAGCAAATCACGAAAACATTCATTTTAGCCATAGTGCAATGAGTAATGACAGAATAAATTACAATTGGTTAAATTATTGATGTCTATCATTTAGGAATCTACTTGCTCAGCAGTAGATGTTTTCCTCCTGTAGGTATTTGTGATGTGTGGGTGGAGCAGAGGTAGAGGGTGATATATTTGCAGCTATATTTGGATAGCATGCTGCAACCATGCAGCATTCTACTGAGATTTGCAAGTTGTTGACCTTGCCAGCAAATAGCAATTACAAGTTCAGTAATTGACTGTCCTAAAGCCTTGCTTTAAGGAAGTCTTCAGCTTATTAATATGATATCAGTTTTCAAAATAAATACTGAGGGATCTCCTTGCTTATGAGTACATAGCATTATACATAGTGCAGCCTGAGATCCACAGAACATTTTTCTGGTTGGTTGGCATTTTTCTTTATATTTATGGTACTAATGATTCTATTAAGCAAATAATGCTGAGAAACAGAGGAAATTTATCCTGTGTAATGGACTGTTTCTTCTTAAGGATGAGGTTCGATGGAAATACAGACCATAAACCTTCCCTTTTGATAGAAAAATATCATGCTTTGCAGGATATTAAGGCTTAAGCAGTTATCAGAAAAATAAGGCCCAACCAATTACAATGCTGTGTTCTTTCAGCACAACATTAAAATGCACCCATTCAAAAGAAATGAAAGCTGCAGCCACAAAATATCACCATAGACTTTTGTGGTTCCCCTCATTTTGGTGTTGTTTTGCCTTGTGAAGGAGTATGTGACACCTGAACAACACAGCAGCTTCCAGAAGAAAGAAAAAAAAAATCTTTACCCAGCCTGTACTGCGTCCCAGATTGGTCCTTGGACCTAATGCTGAAAGGCAACACCTGAGCAAATGCTGCAATCCCAGCAGCCACATGAATCAAGACAAGTAACTTAATCATGCTGTGCCTCCATCCTCTCACAGGAATAATGCACAGCTGCTTCACTGGGGTAATGCAAAGCTGATTTCATTAGCATTCACAAACTGCTTTCTGCCCAGCAGAGGAAAGTATTAGGGAAATGTTAAGAATCCCTACTGCTGGGCTTCTCTTCTAAACTAGCTCTTTTCCTAAGTTATGTTTTAACAAGCATACAAAAATTTCTTAGAACCTTCTTAATCAAGAAAGCAAACATAGCCTCATTTGCCAAATGCAGCCTTGTAATTATGTGGAAATGAGGCAGAAACAGCACATACATGCATTAACATTGACATGATCAAGAGATAACACCACCATTAATACATCCTTTTGGAAATGACAGTTTTCAGCCAGACAAACAGTTGGAAACTCACAAGTTGGGCTCATTAAACATTTTCTTTTTCAAATTAATTAAACAAAAAAAGAGAAAATGCTGCAGTAACTCAAGGGAGAAAAGGAGCCATGCTGCTTAAATGAATTAAATACATTCTAAGCTGTTCATCCAAATGGACCCACAGATCCTACATAGCCAGAGCAGACATTTAATGGACTGTTGAATAGCTGTTAACAACCAGGTGACCTCGTGCCAGCTCCTTCACCTGCTTCATACAGAAAAAATCTGTCATTAAAGATAAAAACACAGGCACCTGACTAATCAATGCTTGCACCAATGAACAGTATGGGATCAGGAAGACAAGCAGCAGAACTGGGCATAGAAACAGAGCAGTACATAAAACTTTTGCCATTACAACACAGGTTACCTGAAGGAAAGCACTGTGGAAACACCTGAATCTGTGTTGGAAGCCATTTAAAAGTCAGGGTAAATTATAATCCACTCTCAATCTGTAACATTGAAGATATTCCTACTCATACCACAGTATAGACACCCATATAACTTCATAGCATGCTGCCATATGCTGAATTAATTTATTTATCTTCTTTTTGTGGCTTTTTGTAATTAGAACAGGTTTATCTTTCCAATTATCATCTTTCAGCATCACAAGTCACCATTCTAACTCCCATTATTTTCAACTATGTTGACATTGAGAAATAGAAAAACAGTCCCTCTGTTGTTTCTTTACTTCCAAACTCCATTGTATTGTAACCATAGGTGACTGTTTTTCTCCAGAAGTGAAATTTGGTAGATCTTTCTCTGTGCGACATGTAAGATAAAGCACTTTCATTTTAGCACTGTTTAAGATTGCATTAGGTTAAACAAATGCAAAGCACTCGGATCATTTTCTAAAACAAATTAAGGATCCAATATACTTTATTACATCTGGGGAACAGCAGATATTTCAGCAGACTAAAAGCTATATTGTTTCTGTTGGGTGATATTGATACAGCTCAGGTGCTCAGAATTTGTATTAGCACCTTCCAATATCTTTAAAGTTCCAGCATGTTGAGAAGCTTTAATTTTTTTTTTTTGCCATTTATATCATTGAAGATCTGCTATATGCATCACTGTACTAAATCACAGAACAGAGATGTGACATGGGCAAATAGTACTGATGGAGAGTTCTGGAAAAAAAGAAAAAAAATCTCCTTAGTTACATTAATAAGCTTTCCCTAGAAGGCAAACTCAGCTCAAGCTGCTGCAGTCTTGATTTCTAAATTGTTTGGAGTCTGTTTTGATTTTCTGTCTCCTGTTA
Source organism: Irena cyanogastra (assembly GCA_013397155.1). Lineage (NCBI taxonomy): Eukaryota > Metazoa > Chordata > Aves > Passeriformes > Irenidae > Irena > Irena cyanogastra. The sequence continues at coordinate 29,002 of VWZV01009956.1, read as the reverse complement.
AACATAATTCTCTTCTGGGCTCTGTTTTATGCATTGATTTTTGCAATTGCATCTATATTACATTGGGACCCAAATCCACAGTTCTCAAATTGAGGTTACATGAAAAATTTAGACAAATAACCACTTTTTTTTAATTAGACAGATACTTTGCCTCTTTGAACAAGGATGGGACTCAGAGTAGTTACAGCACCATTTTTCTCCACAGTCAAGGATCTACACGAATAAATGACAGACTGTTGACTTCTTAAGAGTATACTAAAAACTTCTCTCTAGCCTATACTTTGTATGGGAGAAACTTACAGTTTAATGAAATGAAAGTATTATTTTAAATCACTGTGCTCCAGAGTAGCAATCAGTGCTGGCCTGAGAACACAGAGAATCTCCTAAAACTCTCAGCTGTACAGGCCTCATCACTAACACAGCACATGGTGACTATTTCTGTTTAAATAATCACATATGGAGCTGACATTTTATTTAAAAAAAGTGATTTTTACTGATTTTTATGGCTACTAGGTAAGTTTTAACATGTGTTCATCTCAAAAATACACACAGAGAAGAGAAATATCATTACCACAGCATAGGTTTCTATTCCTAGACAGTCATTTAGGGCTTTCTGGGAAATGTAGGTGCAGACAAAGGCAAAGCCTCCTATTCCTGCCCTCAGCTGTGTTACTTGTGCAGCACAGGACCACACCCAACCTAACCCAGGTGAATCCTCTTAGGAGAAGCTTCTTCAGCTACCCATGTCTTCAACTGGACTGTAAGAAGGCAACAGCTCTGATGATTGCAATTCAAAATTAACTGAGCTTGAGACTCTCCCATTTGTAAGGGGCAAACATTAATAACTACTTTTTGGTGGTTTGCCAGCTGAAGTCACTTGGAGCATGTAGAATTACTTTGTGGGTATGAAACAGAGAATGATATATAAAAGTTGAGAACCATGAAAGTGGATTTTGGTTTTAGATGGTTTTTTCTGTTTTACATAAAACCAATTAAGAATTCTGACTAGCAGCTGACAATTTCTGCTGCTAAAAAATACTATTTCAAAGGCAATGAAATCTTTGTACCTACACACACTTTCTTCACCCCCTTCACTCAAAGGGTGCAATCCTCTCCATTCAAATAAATATTTTCAAACTTATTTTATATAGACAATGAGAATATTGACAAGATCCTCTTTCTCCTCTCCACCTCTAGTTTCTTCCTGCAATGAATATGCTACAAGATAGATATCCATGGCACAATTCCACTAATATTAAGAAATTTGGTTACCTTTCTCTCAAAAACCAGTGGATTAGATTTAAATGCATGACAGACTGTTTGCTTTCAAAATAGTCAAGAAATAGCCTGACTCTTTGGGGGCTTGTGGGGAATGAGGAAGAGCTCCTTTCTCACTCCTCTTCAAGTAGAGCATAATTGACAATGGTTTTCTGAGATACTGCTCCTTGTCTAAGTTTGGTCATCACATTGACCAAGGAGTCTGGAATGCTTTAAGTACCTTTATTATATTGTCATTTTCATTTCAGACATTGCCTTCCCCCCATCTCAAATGGAGGAAAGCAGAGCACTGCTGGCCACTTTGTACATAAGAAGACAGTTTTCTATTGCCCCAGCAGAGTGCTCATTTTTGTGCCTCATTATTTCAAGCCCTTTCCACTTCATTATAAAAACACCATTTGCTAGAGCTAAGGTAAGTATCACAATAGCATTTCAAGGCAGCATGAATTAATCAATACAGCCCATACAGCTGAGAAGTACAATGCCACTCTCACTGGATGGTGTAGGTTCCATTTCAAGCTGCTCTCTATCCTTCTAATTAAGTACTTCATAACTCATCTTCTACAAAAAGCCTCAGCTCCCAGGTATAAAAACAAACATCTCTGTTGAGAAACAGATGTGAATATAACTAAAGTAGAAACAAAATAACCCATCTGTAGGAAGAGCAAAAAAGAAAAAGAGGAAAACTGAGTCAAACATGTTAGTCTCTACTCCATCTAGAATAGTTAGGCTTGACCCATATACACCTGCTATTTTACAGTGTTCTCAAGCCTCAGGGTAATTTGTTTGATCCAGCAAGAAGAAAGCAAGGGCCAAGAGAGCTTTCCTACCCATCCTTTTCACTGCCTAACACCTCATCTCATTGTCAAAGAGCACAGTCAGCTTTCAGCCTGGCACTCACTAGAACTCAGAAAGCCAATCCAACATTCAGTCCATTAGCTGTACTTACAAAAACCTGACTTCTGCTCTTGAAATAGGCTACTGTGCTCCATTGTGTATTATGAGTGGAGATAATTTCCACCACCTACGCAGACCAAACCAGACCAGTGGGAGCCAGCAAAGCCCTGGGTTAATTGCTGTAGGAGCTGCCTACCAAACTCCTGTACAGCCCCACCAACAGTCATTCACAGCCCTTCTATCCATGCAACTTGCAACTCAGCCTCTTGAGTTAAGAGAAATGTTTCACAGCAAGAAAGTCAGCTCTGGTCCTTTCTACTTTCAAGACATTATTTTAATATGTAGAAGAAGCCAGGCTCAGGGACTGTAGTCAAATAGTAGATCTTTCTAATTGCTTCACTAGAAAACAGGAGGAGTAGTACCAGTCCTTCACAGCAGTTGTTCATCCCTTCCTGCAGTACAGCAGTACTGTCATCTTCTCCTTCAGTAGGCACAGAGGCACTGACTAGGAGTTAGCACTCACCTACTTGTGATCCTACCATGCTGAGGTGGATCCCCCACACACTAATTTTACCTCCACTGATCATACAGAAAAAAGGGAAAACATTGATTCCCCTGTTACTCCCAAATCTCTTATCTGCTCTGCAGTCAAGCTATAAAGCAAAGACTTTGAAGCAATAGCTAGTTTGTTCATTAACAAGAGGTCTCACCCAAGTTGCTTTTGTTCAGCTGTGCTATGTACAGATCTGGTTTGAAGTCTTGTAGAAGGCACTGCAGAGCTGACAGAGATATAATAAATGCCTTAAACAAGGAAATGTTGTGCAATTTTTTAATTTACTTTCCGGGAATCCTCCTCACAGACCAAGACTAATACTGTGCCACAAACCTTATACATACAAGACTGCAGCTCATTCTGTATCATGCTGCTAGTTTTCCACTGTAATTAATGGATGGGATTTTTATCTCTAGTCTTTCAACTGCAGATCTCAAGCAGAACAAAATGGCTTACAACATCTCTTACTAGCAAGAGTTTAGATGTCTGCTTGAAAGGCAACTGGAGTTAAAATATGACAGGCAGTAGACTAACTTTAACCAAGGATTAAGCTTTCAGACAGTACTTTCTCTCCCAAAACACGGTCAGCTCCTCTGGGGTCTGCTTGCTCTCTATGTTAAAGGTCTGTAACAGGGTACTAATCCAGCCCTTGGGGGTGGCTCACAACAGAGACAGTGCTGAGTGCAGGCTTAGGAAAGGGCAGGACTCTTTTGATTGAGATGAAGCTGGCTGGCTGTTATTTACTTTCTGCCTTATAAAGATATTTGCTTAAAAACAAACACAATCAAGACAACAGACCCTGACCCTGTGGCAGGTGGAAAGTAACTCAGTTTTTAGTAACAATATCCCAGAAGAGTTTCATTTTGTTCAGTTTCTAAGTCTATCTAAAAAAAGATCTAGTAGAAACTTGCCTCCATAGAGTTAATCCTGAAGGAAGATGTGCTGGTTTTGCCTGGGGTTTCTTCACAGTGGCTGGTATAGGGCTGTGTTTTGGATTTGCTGAACACAGGGCTGATAATATAAAGATGCTTTTGCTATTGCCAAGCAGGGCTTACACAGAGGCAAGGCCAGTTCTGCTTTCTGTACTACCACACTAGTGAGGACATTCCCCCATTCCTGACTCTGACTACTCATCGACTCAGCCTGAGCACAACATTCTGGAGCAACATAAATGGAGGGAAGAGAGCTCAGCATGCAAAGGCTCTTTGCGAGACTGCCCCAACCTGCAGCATGGACACGAGTACCCTGTCTTTGGTGAGCCAGCTCAGTCCCCCAGTTTCAGCCTGGGAAGGGTCAGAGCACAGTGACATCTCCCACCTGCTGGGCTGACCATGTGTACACACAGCCCTGACACCTTCTAAGCAAATGTGCTTTGTTCTGCAAGTGCAGAACAGCAGCTGCTTTAGCTGAGGAAAATGCACTGGGTTTGCTGTAGAGCTGAAGAAGCATAGACAGGTGCAAATCCTGTGGATGCCTGCCAGCACATAGAATGGTGACTGCCAATCCACAGCACTGTCCTCCCACAGCAGAGATGGCAGGTGACACTGCAGAGAGCCAGGGGTGGGCTGGTACCAGCAGAGCCCACTTGTTCTGAGGACAGCTCACAGAGGAGAGTCTAAGCCACAACATGTGGCAGTCTGAGCAGCCCTGCCCTAAAAACGAGAAGCACCTATGTAGCACATTACTCAACAGGCACACACCCTTTCTATCCTACTAGCAATGCTCTTCCTGACACTAAACAACATCAGAGCTACTCAGCTGAAAGCCAGTTTTAATCCTTTTGCAGAGTGAGTTTACAGAAGTTCAAAAGAGAGTTCTCTATCATTGTTACAAACCTCATCTCCTAAAACCAGGTGAGGCAAGCTAATCAAAAGAGGCATGGTTACTAAAGCACAGGAGAAACTGGTGTATTGGAACTGAGCTGGTTTTCTAACTACAGCTTTGATTCACCTATTTTTTTCAAGCCTGTCTCATCTGTTAAGCTTTCTGAAGTGGTACCAATTCCACGTCTAGCTGAGCCATCAACTTTCCACTATTCCTCTTTCACTTCATGTAGCACTTAAGCCTCTACACTTAAAACTCTGATGCCACACAGAGAGAATAGATAGCTTAAATTTAATGCTCACTATGACTAAGTCATTTATGTTAATAGACATTTTTGTTCCTTGGAATTAATTTGGTTTTGGTGGCATAAATCAGAAGAAATTATTTCCCTTACAACTTAGAATACTCTCCTTTCTCAGATACTAAAAGCAGAGAACAATAATCAAGAGCAATCAAATTACCATATCCTAATGAACTACCACTTGTCAGCTGAGCCAGAGTTACTATTTCCTTGAATGTAGCAGGAAAACATCAGAGGGGCTTGAGGATGGTGATTAAAGGCAGTATGTTTAATTGTGCATTTGCAGGAGGTTCTCTCAACCACTTGCCTTCAAATCTCCATCAATTACAATCTCTTGTCCTTACTCTGAATTTTTATTTTAGCCTTTTCCAACTCTCCCAACACTTGCTACTCCAGCCAGTTCCTGCTGAATTCTCCACTGGCCTCTGAGTGCTGGACAGAGATGAGTTCCTGAGCAATAGAGGTTTCTGGACTACCAGCACTGGAAAGTGAAGAGGCTTGCCTGCTTTCCTAGGAAGCCAGAGGGCAGCTCTAGCTTCAGATCTGCCAGAAACATTTTGACATTTCTTATGCCTCTTTTTCATCTGGATTGATAACTTTGCAAAACATTCTGAGTCCTTGGTAAGGGAATAAGAGAAGATGCCTAAGTGTGACATCTTAGATGACTACAGCATGTATATATTTGAAACACTGGCTACTAAAAGAAAAAAAATCATCCTTTCCTATCCAATAAAAGTCTAAGGACTCAAAAGAAACAGCAACCTTAGAAATTTTGGGTGCAGTATCAGTCCAGATACAGGAGCTGAATCCATATGGCACGTTAACAATTCCCAGCAAGGAAACAATTTCAGGAGCTATTCATTTAGGCAATAGTTTCACTCTATCTGAATGCTAGAAGCATAAAGACTCGTATGCACCCAGCAGAATGGATGAGGAAGAGGCATAGTATGAAAATCAGAGAACAGAAGACAGATTTCAGAGTCAGAAAGAACAGAAAGGTAGCATTTTTATTTTTCCTGTTCCAGCATTCTGAGCAGGAAGGCGCACAGACAGAGCCTGCTTTGGTTTTCAACACAGTATCCAAAGATAGGAGTTTGTTTTCCCCCCAGAAGAACACAAGGTGAAAGAGGGGGGACAGTGGACTAAACACAGGTAGTCAGAGGACTAAAGGATTGTATGTCTGAAACAGAGAAGGATTGCTTAATCCCCTTCACCTGAAAGGCAGTTGGACTTACCTCATAATCTGCTACTGTTTTGAAACGAATAGAAAAGTTTGTGGGTGTTTTTGTATCGTATTAATTGGGGCTGGATCAAACCCAGGATGGAGGACAGTATTCTCCACCAACACAAAGGGTAACAGTGACTGGAGCCCTTTCATCTTACTGCCATCAGACCAGCCCATCAATTATATCAGGACTGAACAGAAACTGAGGTTTTTGTCCTGGCTCCTGTTAGCCAGCATTTGAGTAAACTTAAATACTGCAGTATCATTTCCAAAAAAACCTAGGCTGTCACAGGCAGGAATGATCACTTCCCTCTCTCCAGGAGGATGGATGCAGATTGCTGAGGAGTCATAGAGGAAATGCACCACAGAACAGCAAAATGAGTGAAATGCTTTACTTTGTTCAACTCACTGTTGAGTCATCCTATTTGGCCACATATGGAGACAAGTACTGTACTACTGATCTTTAAGGAATTTATATTTACAATTTTTCTTAAAAAAAAAGAAAACTTAAATATCCAAAAGCTCCAAGGCATTCAGGAAGCCTACAGTGCACCTGGCACTGCTCTCTTAATGCACCAGTGCTTTGTCTACTCTCTACCCTGTCCCACCAGATGTGTTACATGTACTCACCTGAGCTGTACTGACAACACCAGCAACTTCTGGGATCACCTTAGATACTTTTCTTGTTCAAGCAACTCTGCAGCAGCAATACCTGCCTCAACAGTATTTCAGCCTTGTTACCAGCTACTCAGACTAAGCAGATCAGCATACAGTTTCACCTGAGTCTGTAGAAACAAGGTTTGTTCTAAGAGAATTCTAGGTGCCACAGCACATGTCATAGTCAAGATGGCCATGCTACACAGAGCAGCAGCATACAAGTTCAGAAAACTTCACCCACACAGAGTGCCATCATACCACATCAGAAGGCTGCAAGCATCTGTACTACTTGATCTCTAGCTCAACCTTTTATACCCTCATGTTCATGCACTGCACCTGTGTGCCCTCTGCTCCCTTTGGTGGTTGGTCAGTGCACCTGGGCACTCCCTGTCTCATTACCTTCAATGCTGCTCACCTGCTCCTCACAGCTGCAGCCCCACTCCCAATTACCACAAACTGTGTGCCTACAGCTGGGGGCCTCTGATAAACTGGATCAAAACCACTGATCATCTTGCAGAAAATTCTGTCTACGTTCGGCCAAGTTCTAAGGTAGGATGTGCATGTGTCATACACAAGAGCCTAATAATTCACTTACAATGTCTTTAATGCTGTTATTGGAAAAAAAAAATCAGAGCAACAGAAGTCTGGTGTTTTAACATTGCCTGAAAACTGGTAAGAAGCCCTACCCACAGCCCCTGAAAAGGCTTTCCTTCATGAGCTGCAAAACTTTTCACTTTTCTTTAGAGTTAAAAGAGCTTTCTGCTGTGCCACTTCCATGTCCTGTTTTCCACCATCTGTGTTTTGCCCATTCCATCAGAGGGTTCTCCCTGATTCCCTTCTCCAGATCTGGGTCCCCTTTGAACAGCCTTTCTGTTCATCAGTTAGAACAGGAAAAACACATTCCTCTCTTCTCATCTCATCTCATCTCTTCTCATTCCGTATCAGCAGTGCTTCCCTCTCTGCCCAGAAAGCTGTCAGTGCAGAGCAACCCTGTGTGTTGGGGAAGAGCTGCTCTGGGTGGCACATCCTGGACCTTGGTAGGTGAGAGAGACAACAGGAGAACCAGGCTCCCTCGGGCTGCTTCAAGCCTGTCTCCAGTAGAAGGCAGGCCTCCAAGGGCACATCCTGACGCCTTGCAAAAAGCAGAGCAGCAGGAGCTGGATGCAGCAAGGAGGGAAGGTCCTGACACCCTGTCTAAAAGGATGAAGAATATCATCACTGTTAGCAAGGTGCTGTTGCCTTTGTGCTGATGTTTGATATACAGACCTAGCAAATAGACTCTCCAAAGCAAACATCACCAATATTGCAAACTGAATTCTGTAAGCTGCAATTTCCTGTCGCTGGCTGGCAGTTACAGGAATGCTGTCAGTATATTCATACCAAAAAGTCCAACCACAAAAGCAAAAAGTTAAATAAAAGGGACGTTGCCAATGAAAATCTGACCTTTCTGAGACTGACAAGTACTGTAGATGTTGGATGTCTCTGCTCCTAAACACACCTGAAGTCAACCATTAAATATTGCACAATAAAACTGCTCCATACTGAAAGTCTTGCCCAAGCCTTAGAGGCCACCCATCCTCTAGAGATGTATTTCCATTCAGCAGAATTGCAGGACCACCAGAGAAAAATAAAACAAATCTGTTAGCAGAGAATTAGGTGATCTTAGGAGAACATCACCTTCTAAGAAACTTAGAGATACAAAACTCAAAATTTGTGGGGTTAAAAGGCCTTACAGGCTTTTGTGTCCTTGATTGCTTCCTCTGAGCCAAGTCATATGTGGAGATGAAGCACTGGGCATGTTAATTTCCATGAAACTCACAGTCCTGATTGTATTTCTTACTGATTTGAGTAATTTCTTAGAACTGTTATTCTTTTAGTGATTATAATCTTACCCTATCCTGGCCATAGGGTAGAAGGGACCTCATGGATGACTGAAACCAGCCTCCTTTTCTTGAAATAGTGCCATATAATCACACTTACAAGACTTGCCAACCCAGGTTTTGAACTGGTAAGGCATCCTGTCCCCTGTGCTCTGTGGATATGACTTCCAACATTGTGCCCTGATGCTTAACTGGTTCTGTTGTGGTTTTAGCAAGTTTTATAGAACACTTACAGTCTTTACAGCTCTACCTGCAAAGCACTTCAAAAGATTCTGTTAAGACTTACCACAGTAAACCTGCTGACTCCATAATACAAATTCAAAGTAATTCCAGGTCAAACCTTTAATCAGAGAGACCTCTGTAAGCTGCTTCTCACCCTTATTAAAGAGATTTATGAAACCATGAAGGAGGCTAGAGAGTTCGTGCTATGCCATTTTAAAAGGCTCTGTTAAGATTTGGGTATTTTTATCTTTTAGAAAAAAACATTTGCAGATTATAACTCTAAGGAGACAATTATAAGAGCATTCTGAGAGTCTTTACACTTTAACTATATGGGGGAGAAATGGTACAGCAAAGTATGGGAAAGAAAATCCATTGCCTAAGCCTTTTTCTTGAATAGGATCCTAACTAGCCATGTCACAGCTGCAGTGAAGTGTCTCATGTTCCTGTGATTTATTACTATAAGGGCCACATCATCTGCCAAAGTGTGCTTGTAAGAAATTAAATGGTTTCCAAAGGAAACTCTCGAATAAGACAGATTTCAGATTTGCATTTTCACCCTGATTAGTGTCTGTGAAGCTCCTTTGAAAACTTTTGTATCAAACACAAATACAAAATTATTTCCAAATGCAGTTTGAATTGGGGAAGGTTTCAGGAAGGAAGCCCAGTTACCCACAGAAAGGGATGAAGAGACTGTTTACAGGACTGAGAAGGCAGAACAGTACTGAAAGAGAAAGGAAGTGGCAGAGTTCCAACATGCTGTGCCTTGGACCCAATTGCTTTCTGTCTAACATGATGAGTTGCTCACAGGCCTGAGTTACTCTGTTACCCTTTTAGCTTGACCGTGGACAATAAGCCTCAAATCAAGTGTAAGTAACAAATTAAGGGCTTGATCCCACATTCCCAGTTCCCTTTCACTTCAAGCTGAGGAGGGAGAATGGTACTAAGACCTATATTGATGTTGATCATGGTGTCATTCCTGATGGGCATCCATCCAGAAAAATCCCAGAAAAGAAAACTCCCACAATTAGCCTAGCTACTGCAGACAGACAATTTCAGACCACAGCAGAAAATGAAGCCGCAATATTTCCATTGATCCCAATAACAGCAGAGAACTTCAGAGTCAGCCTTTCAAGACTCTTGTTTGCATCTCTTTCTGCCAGCTTGTATCAAGTTCTCATTTTCAAAGGGAAAATTTAACCTCAATAAATTTAACCTCACAATATTTGTCCATTCCTGTAAGACCGCTCTGTTCTCCTGATGTAGGTCAGCAAAACTGAGTACATCTGTAAAGTCTCAACACTTCCATCAGAAGGACCTTGGAAACATACAATATGAATCTATTACACCTTTTTTGTCATTAAGGTATGGAAAGAGCCAAAACAAAATACAAATACATAGAAAAGGAAAAGTATGTAATAAACTAAACAGATTGGCAAGCTGTTACGCTGGGTATTCTCCGTAGAATGCCCAGAAGTTTACTACTCCATAACAGGCCAAACAAACATCTTGGTCAGTCTCGACTTGACTTATGTGATATAAAATACCCAAACACCAGCAGTGAGGAAGGACTGAAATCTTGCTGGCCTTAAGAGGTGACTCGATTTCCAGATGTGCCAGGAAGCTGCTGATGGCAAATTACTGTTGTGTCAAATAACAAGCACTCTGTAGAATAAATGCTTTAAATAAATAGCTTTAGTTCTCCAGCATCAGAATCAAAAAGCACATATAGGTGCCATGAGACACTGGGAACAAAGCAGCTTTGGTAGTTAACACCAAGGAGGAGATTCTCCCCTGAGTTATAGTCTTCAGAGGGGATGTAAAAAATCCAAGGGAATAACCAGATGCATGAACAGATGAAAATATGTGGCTAAGAATAAAAACAGAAAGATTTTTTAACTTGGTCTTCCTACCTTTATCTGTATTCCTCCCAGAAAAGTTTTACAGAGATTCTCCAAGAGATTATTTCTGATTTTAAATTTTCAACAGCAGTAGTCCCTAATAGCATCTCCCTACAGACCATGAATACATATTCAAGGAGCACAAGTTACACCACAATACCTCAATCCATTTGCTTTAGCACCAACCTGTAAAAGGACGATGCACAACTGTTCAGTCTTCTACTTGCTTCCTTTTCTTCCTTTCAAGATAAAACAAGCATTTCCCCTAAACTAGTGCAAATTTCCTTGGGGAAACAGGATTGCATTATGATGAAGCCCATCAAGTTTATTTTAGAACTATAAACTGCTGGGATCAGGCCAAAAGAATCCCTCCAGGCATATGGCATGTTTCTCTTCCTATGCATTATATCTACAGTCTCATTCTAATACCATGTACCAAAGCCTTTTCCTCTTGCAGAGAAGCCAGGTAACACATGACAACCCACTGAGAACATTTCTGACAGCTTCTTTGACAGATGCTCAAGACATGCTGTTGACACTGTATTTTTTACCTGGTCAAGATTAATAATTAAAACTGATTCAGCACTGAGAATCTTCTGACTTTGTACTGATCAGGGAAAAACATGTTCAACTATGAGATGACTAGAATCATTAAAATTCTATTTCAGAGAACTGCTGTTAAGTGATAATTTTGCTCTTCAAATTGGAAGAGAGGATTAATAATTGAATCCAAAGACTTAGTTATCTATATTTGGTGAGTTTGTTTCATAATAGAAAGAATGACTTGAGCAGAAATCCATTAAAATTTTTAGTATTCCCATGCTAGTCTGATTCTAAGCTTTTCCATTAAAAAGCACAGTCATAATGGCATTAACCTACTTAAGCAGCAAAAACAGCACATAATTATCACTTTTAATTCAATCTTTTAGCATGTGAATAGATCCTGTACATCACTGACAATTCACATTCCTAGTTTTTCTATTCTGTCATAGCAGCTTTACCTCCTCTTGTACTGATATAACTGATCCAAGCATGTATCATTTTTTCTTCAATAAAAATTCCTCAGATTAATGGGATAGCAAATTTAAACCCCAAGATGCAGCAATCAGTTACTGCTTTATTTACCTTAAGATAGATGTTTAGATATGAGCAGGAACTAGGGCACAATTACCAACGTACCAGCATATCAGCATCTTAAACCGTGTGTGTACTCTCCAAATTATGAGTATGTTAGACATTGCACATGTTAAAAACAAAAGTTCCACATAGAGAGTATAAAGTATATGGAAGGTCTAGAGAAATTAGGGGAGAAAAGAGAAGACTACGCAACACATAGCAACCCTCTCTTGCCTCTCAGAAAAACCCTCTATTTACTGCCTTGGGACCTCCTTTCCTTGGGAATTAGGAAGTGTGACATATTTGTACCTGCAGCCCCAATCCAGCAGTGGCAATGGCTTGCTCCCTGCCCTCACAAGAATGCTGGGAGGTGTTGCTGGTGCAAACAAGCCAAAATTCATGGGCCATCACTGTCATCCTTGGTGCCAGCCCTGCAGGGAGCCAGGAGCAGTACTGGGTATCGTAGGCTCAGGGATCTCCAGGGGCCTTTCGCTTGGTGCCCCCTCTCATACAACTGTCCCTCTTTCACACTGTAGATACTACCGTCAAGCTAAGGAGCAGTGCCACCTTTGCATTTTTATATATTTGTTAAAGGACTCCATAAAGGCCAGTAAAAGGCAGAGCACAGGAGTGCTGTGGTATAGTTGTCAACAGCATAGCTTTTGCAAAAAGCTGCAGCACAGCAACTGTGCAAGTGATAAGTCTAAATGCAGCCCACTATTTCCAAACAAAACTGAAAGAAACCGGTAGTAGGCTCGGACTGGCCAGGCTGAGCCGTTGTGAGGCAACACAGCACTGTCAACATCTGTTTTAAAGATAAATAGGCTGAAATCTAACACATCACTGATCTCACACATAGCAAACTCAGACCTTGTCCCCTCTTCTCTCCTGCCCGCAGCCTATGCCACTCCCTGCTCCTATGTGCCTGCTACTGACTGCTTCCATCTCTGCTTGCCCAGAGCTAAACAGCTTCTACACCTGATCCCAGCGCCGGAGTGACAGCACCCCCTCCCATACCAAACAAGCTCTCTCTTTCACGGGTCCTCAGCTGACAGGGAAAGATGAAACAGCTCTTCCCACACCCCAGGACCAGGCATTTAATGTCCATCTCCTCTCCATGACAGATCTACAGTTGCAGGACAGGGCTCTGAGTTCTGCTCTAACACCATCAGTAATTCCAATTTGTTGCAAACACATTATCTAGCAGACATTTCTACCTCTACACATACAGCTCAGGAGTCTCCTAGTTCAACATTGGTATGAGAAAGCGAATGTCTGCTTGGAGAATCTAATACTTCAAAGCCTCAATTTCCTTAGCAAAATGAAGAGATGTGAACATATGGTACAAGAAAACATCTTGTGCAAGCTATTGACATTCAGGCCTGTCATATGCTCTATTTCCATCCTTCCTCTTTCGTCTCCTTCCTTAGTGGGTTAATATCAACATAAATTCACAGGTCTTTCCATCTAGTAACAATAGCCCATAAGTCCTTTTACAAAAAATACCATGCCAGAAGCTTTTATGTCTCTCCACGTTGCAGGTAGCCAAACCAAGGCAATGTCTAAAATAGATTTTCTCAGACACTGGAACAGAATCCATGTTAACCAAAACGCAAGCCTAGTCTTGTGCTCAGGTTCCATAAACTGTCCATGAATGACATCAAGGCAGCTCCAGAAGAACAAGATTCCCCTTCCGGCTTCTCAGTCTATCTCACTGCTGCTCACAATGGTGCTTCTTACCTACGCAATCTGAACCTGCAAAATCATAATTTGGGACCATAATTTTCTGCAGAGGGCCTTTTTCAAAGAATTCCAGACTGACAAAACTAAGCTCCTTAAAGATGCCACAAAATTACTTTGTCACTCTTTCATGAATTTTATTTTAAAGGTCTAGTAAGAACCCATTCCTTCAAGTAGAATGCTATTTTCATCTCAACTTTTTTTTTCCCTTTGGGATCTTGAAAATAAGATTTCCCTATCTTCACCTCTTTTTTTTTGTCTGTTTCTATTTGATCAATCATGATTCATTTTTTCCTGTGCTTCTGAGAGAGTTGACATTAAAATGCCTATTTCTATTCTCTTTCTGTTGTATTTTTGCATTGGAGCCACTCACAATGATGTCAGCTCAGCTCTAGGCATTGTCTCTGATAGTTCAATTCCAGCTGAATTGCTGGAGCCAGCAGGACATTAGCATTCACTTGATTGATTTAGCATACTCACAGAACAAGATGGGTTTTGTATTCAGCGACACACATGAAAAACTGAAGAAATTATAAAGCAGTCGAAGGTTCTTTTAGAGTGACATACCTTTTCCTTCTCACATATCTTCCTGTGCTTGAGGGCACCATCTAAATAATGGCCATTTCAATGCCAAGCCCTTCCTTGACAGTCCTCATGGAAGAAAGAGGAGAGAAAAGCAATTTAAAACTTGTTTAACATAGTTCATCAATTTAACAGATTTCAAGGCTAAAAGATTGTATTATGCATTACCTCCTATAAATATAGGAGAATTTCAACTGTAATTTCCACACTGTCCAACAATTGGAGAGAACACTTTTTCAAAGGTAAATACTTCAATCTGAGTTCTGAAATAAGTATTAAAAATACAACACTTGATGGCTTTATAACTTTCTTTCCTTGTCCAGTGCCTACCCTTATTGCAAGGTTTTGGTGATGTAGGTGACTCAACATGCACATGACCTACAAAGAGTTTGTGTCTTTTCAGATTCCAGATTCTTGAATGTAAAACTAAAGCAAAGAAGAGAATGCAGGGGAACAATTTTCATAAGAGGTGGCTAAAGTTTGGCTCAGCATCCATCTGCCTCCAAAAGAAATGCTGAGCCGAGCAGGTGCCTGCGAACTGAATGAAGAAATATGGCTTTATTTTCCTGCAAACTAGAATCTCCACCTCATTATTTCATGACTTCAAAACAGGGATTCCCAAACTTTTCAACAATAGAAGACCTCAGCAGATATGTTTGTTCAATTATACACTTTATGGGCTGCATGAAACAATTGGAAGGACCATACTGTAATAGAACATAGTTGGCCTCTTCTTAAAAGCCTTTTGCCTGCACCGTCTCTGTTGGCTCCAATGGGTGTTCAGCTGCTCAAGGTGAGTTTCCAGCCTTCAGACCATGTCCATACTTGACCCCTGTGACAGGACCTTTCACCTCCTGATACAGCAAAAGCTTATCTCTACTTCCGCCATGGCTAAGCTAGGCCAGAATGGTTTGTCTTGGGATTAATAATCTCAGATGAAAACACCTTTAGTCAACAATGAACATCTTTCCTTGAATGATGGGAAATGATAAGCCAGAAATAAGTGAATGACAGACATGCACTTTTTACAACTATAAAAGACCACTATGATCTTCATGAAACCAGAAATCTCCCATACACTCTCTGAGTGTGTAGAGAGTTCTCCTCGATGTGGAGATGTTCACATCGAGATGATACTTCCCTGGGACTGAGAGAAATTTGGAGAAGACTCTTTGCACACCACCATCATTTGTTGGTAAGTGACATTGGCTCCTAATCTATACCATTTCTTCACTAGCTGTAACATAGATACCTTTATTATTGTGCAGCACTGTATTTTTATCTAGTAGAAGAAGCTCTTCTGTTTATCCTGTGTTGTAAGTAAGCCTGTTAAAGTCTTATTAAAGTTTGTTTTCCTAATGTCTATTCAATAAATAATTCATGTTGCAATAGGCCTGATTGGTCATTATTAAGGACTTGCAAGTGAGAGTGGGTTTTGGGGTGCTGGCTGCCTCAATAAAGGTATTGTCTACTGCCAGAGACCTGAGCAAAGGCAAGGACTTGTCTAAGCTCTCCCCTTTCACTTGCAACAATCCCCCTCTTCTGATGTAGTCAAATGGACAGGTAGAATTTGTGTATTTTGCAGTAGATTCAGCATTATAAATATATGGATGATGTGACAACAATGTAAGCTGTTCCAGTTCAACCTCACCTTTGCATTTCTCTTAATTCCAACAGTATCTCCTAATTACGGGTTCTTTCTATATGACATGTAGCTCAACTGATGTTTTGCCTGCTCAGAAACACCTGCAATAGCTCTCCCCTGGCTTCAGTTACCTGTTCTGAGTGCAGCTGCAGGCTCCAGCCCAACCTCCCTGCTGCACACACACGTAACAGGAAGACAGATGGGTCTGGACACTCATTTATGATCATTAACAAGCAGTGCCTGTAAAAGATGACAACTCGTGTCAGCTGAAACATTTCATGTTAATTGGAACAAAGTTCCTATCAAATATATTTTGATAATAGCCAATCTCTCAAGGATATGTTGCACCACACAGCGAGAACATGTTTGATGTCTTTCCTTGGAGGCAAGAAAGAGAACCAGAAGCAAATGCAGTTACAGCAAGTGAAGAAAGACAAACAGAAAATAACAAAGAAACAGTTCCATCTGTAGAGATAAGCAATGAACCATGGAGCCTATCAGCTCTGTCAGCAGTGTAGATCCTGACACAGGTCTGTAGGTACCAAAGGCTGCTATTTTTCTAGAGGGTGGTAGAGACACTGTGAAGGATCAGTAGGAAATAAGGGATGAAGTTGCAGCTAACTAACATCTCCATGGACAGCGAGTCAGTACTCAAGGCTGAAATCTGTCAATACTCTCTATGAATACAGGAGTGCATGATTTAATACCAAACTAATGCAAGGCCATTTGCAGTGATCTTAGAGGAGTCAGTTCTTCTGATTCATTCCTACGATGTGACTGAGCATTTCCCTTGATTTTCCTCACTTAACTTCCATCTTAGGGCTGGCCCTTCCTCAGTTACAAGATTTGGTTGGTTCCCAGCCAACAGCGAAGTGACTTCAAATACTTATTCCCTGAAGTTCTTAAGAATGGTTTCTTGTAGAAATTTGAGATGGATAGTTAACAGGAGTACATGTGTGTCTAAATGAGCTCCAAAATACTTAACAATCACTGTTGTGAGACCTTATGCATTGTGATGCCATTTTAGTATTTTTAACACTAGGCAACAATTTCAAAAGCCAGAGAGTCTCTCTGGGTTTATAGCATGCTTTCCGTGCTGCTTAGACTTTCTCTTCACTGATCTACTGCTGGATAAAAGCAATGTTGAAAAGACATTAAAGCAACAGTCAAGATCTGTAGCTACATTAGTCATTCTGTCAGAGACCTGGAAAGAACCTCACTGAAGTTAAGCAGGAAAACAATTTGTTGAAGCGTCTCCTGAAGCAGTGAGTCGCAACTCATTCAAATCTCTCTAAAGTACATGATCAAGCAACTGCTGAAGCCCTGAAAGCCACAATTGATTCTGCAAACAGGAGATACTAAAAAAAACTTTGAACTCATCTCCAGTCTCTGATATGTGATAAAAACCTGACTTTCCATATATTTATCCCTTTAAAGCAGTCAGGTGGGAAAATACAAGATGAGTGACATTCCCCTAGTGCAGTAACAGAACTACCTGTACAAGCCGACAGTACACTCCTATCAGTGTGTGTAATTGACATTTAGTTCCACTGAACAGAGCCATTTTGGACTGATCCATGGACTGATACAGTTTAAGGCCAGTTCTACCTTTCCTTTACTATTCTGTCCCTATTCATGCACCTTCTCATTTAAAAGCAGAGTTTGTGCTGAAAAGTTGAACTTTTCTTGCAAGATACGGATTGGGATGCAGATTGAGCTCTGGGTGGGAGCCCGAGGCGAGTTCTGAACTGCCAACCTTTGGGATAACAAAGGGCATAAAGATGGGTGATGCCAGCCAGGTGAGTGGAAGGAGAGACATAGCAGGAGCCGGGAACTGCCGATCTTTTTGGATAATAAAGGCAGACGAGGACGGGTGCCAGTGAGGTTGATGGACAGAGAGACGGGGGCATGGGCCGAGGACGGAGGAGGGAGAGTGACACTTGTGGGAGGGGACACTGTGACGGGACAAAAGCCCAGGGGTTGCTTAGCTGGGATTCTCCTCGGAGGCACTAGCTCGAACTATTTATGTCTTGCTGTGCCGGGAATAAATCTCTTTATGGGACGAGACATCTGAGACTCAGCTATGGACACCTGGGGTCGAACCGTGAGGAAACCTGGTCTGACTGTGTGAGTGGGGTGTGTGGGGAGCCAAGCGGCGGACCCGTCGTGTCACTGGGGCCGCCGTGAATCGGCTTCTGTCCCAGCAGCGACTGTGTCTGGCGCTGGGAGCGTGACTGCCAAGGGTCTCGTGAACGGCCAGACTGGAAGGTTCTCTGCGCTGGCACAGCCGGGCCCGCGGGTGTCCCCGCAGCGCTCTGCGAGCGGCTCGGGAGCGGCGCGGGGACACCGGGGACCCCAGAGGGGAGCGCGCCGAGCGGGAGGGTC
>VWZV01009956.1:0-10734 GCA_013397155.1 Irena cyanogastra | reverse complement strand
GCGGTACCGCCGGGGCTGTGGGTCGGGGAGGTGCGGCGGGGCGGGAGTGACGGTACCGCTGGGGACGCGGGTCGGGGAGCTGCGGCGGCTCCGGCACCGAACGCCGTGGAGCGGGGCAGCCGGGGGCCGGGCTCCAGGCGGGCTCTCCGCGAAACGCCGCCGCGCGCGGGCCGCGATGTGGCCGCGTCAGCGCCCGAGCCCGTCCCGCGGCCTCGGTGCTGCGGGCGAGGAGGCGGCGGGGCCAGGGGCCGTGCGGTCACGGCAGCGGAGAGGGTCCGAGGAACAGGGCTCGTGTTGTACCGTTACCGAGAGCCGCGACCGGGGACCTGGATAACGCCACCGCTTTTAACCAGCCTTGTCTTGGTGCGGGACATAAGGGAACTGCAGCTGGGTTTAGAAATTGAGGATTGCATTAGGACCACATGGAACGTGCACTCTTGCACTTATTCCTTTAAGTTCTTACAGTGCGTCTCTTTTCTAGGAAAAATGATTTCTGAAAGCAGCTCCTTCATCAAGGGTGTGGTGCTTGGAGGAGCCTTCTGCATGTTGGTTACGCTCCTCGGACACATTAAGGTGGGCCACGGGACCAAAGCACATCACCACGAGCATCATCACATCCAGGCTCCCAACAAGGAAGATGTCTTAAACCTTTCAGAAGGTGAACGTGTGGAGCTTAGTAAAAGCATTCGCGTTTACTGTATCATCCTTGTCAAACCAAAAGATCTGGGGCACTGGGCTGCAGCAAGGGAGACCTGGAGCAAGCACTGCGACAAGGCAGAATTCTACAGCTCGGAAAATGTCAAAGTGTTCGATTCTGTAGCCATCAACACAAATGATATGTGGGCAATGATGCGGAAAGCTTACAAGATAACGTATGAACGCTATAAGGATGAATTCAGCTGGTTCTTCCTAGCATATCCGACGACATTTGCTATAATTGAAAATCTCAAGTATTTCTTACTGAAAAAAGACCCCTCGCAGCCTTTTTACATAGGCCACACTGTGAAATCTGGTGATCTTGAGTATGTAGATGGCGAGGGAGGAATCGTCTTAAGCATTGAGTCACTAAGACGACTCTCCCATGTTCTTGGAGACCCTGACAAGTGTCCAGAGCAGGGAGGTATGATTTGGAAACTCGCAGAGGACAAACAGCTGGCAATCTGCCTGAAGTACACCGGCGTGTTTGCCGAAAACGCTGAAGATTCAGAAGGGAAGGACGTCTTTAACACCAAATCTGTGGGGGCCCTCATTAAGGAGGCCATGTCCACTCACCCGCAGCAGGTGGTGGACGGCTGCTGCTCCGACATGGCCATCACCTTCAGCGGGCTGGCCCCCAACCACATGCATGTGATGATGTACGGGGTGTACAGGCTCAGGCCCTACGGCCACTCGTACAGCGATGCCCTGGTCTTCCTGCCCCCAGCGGGCTCGGACAATGACTGATGTGTCCTCAGGGAAGGCCTGGAACCATGGAGTTGGCTCTTCTCACAACACACAGTTGTACTGACACATTCTGGTACTGGTGTACAGGTTCTTTTGCACATTGAGGGTTGGTAAAGCTCTTAATTTTAAAAGTGGAAGGAGAGGGTTTTTTTAAATCTTTTATAGAGAAATGGTTCTGGCTTTTGACAGTGCTGGAATGAAAAGATAAAAAGATGTTAATGTTTATTATAAAAGGAAATTAAGTTTATAGGGGGGGTTTGTACATGTAAATATTTATTGATGAAAACTCAAATGAACTTTAGTCTACTCTTACAAATATATTTTTGCAAGACTTTGATTATTTCAGTTCTTCCAGGCATTTCTAGAATGTCTTTATATCTTTCTAAGATGTACCAATAAAATTGACTGCAGATTCAGTCTTAAAGACTAACTTTAAGCTATTTCTTTTACACTGAACTACACTATAGCTTGAGCTTATACAGCACCTGCCACCTCATGTACAGCCTTCTAACAGCAGGAAGCAAAGTGACAAGAAATCTTGCAGCAGAGTATTATCAAGTGCCCTTTGGACTACTGTTTCTAAGTAGACAAAAGAAAAAGATAAACTGTATTTGAATAGGTATTAACATGGTCAGGGAGTCTGTTAGCACAAGATTAATTGCTCATTTAAAATTTCACTCCATCTATAAGCATATTAGAATAAAGGTTCTGTATTATTTTTACTCCTGTTAGAGGATGCTAATAGAGTTTACAAGGAAGAAGTTGGTTAATTGTCAGTACAATTTGGTGTTTGGTTTTGGGGTTTTTTATGCCCTTTTTTTTTTTTTAAACACGAGTGCACTCAAGTTTTACACAAGTTCCTGTCTTACACTCCTATCCACTCACAGCATGTACAGACAAACAGCACTACAGTACTTACTCCATCTAGAATTCACTGACCTGACATGGGTGTTTCAAGACTTGAGGAAGGTACTACATCCATCTGTTACATCTAAGACTGTCACGGGCTTTGTTGGTACTAAGACATTCATAAAACATGGGAGCAGACTGTGTTATCTCACCTTTAACCAACCAGTTGTAACACCCTACCCTGAGCTGCAAGTGGGCAGGTGGGGAAGTGAAACAGCTGCTTCAGAGCTGGTGAGACTATCCACATCTTGGGGTGTTTTTTTTGTTTTAAGCATCAGGTTTTTGCTCAGACCCTCATACCAGCTCCCACAGCTCAGCTGCTTTTTGAAAGATGAGACAAGATGCACCTTCTCATCCTCTCTGTCAGTCAGAGCTCAGCTGACAGCAACACAAGCATACACGGTTGCTGCCGAAACCCAGGTAAAATTTGTACCTTTGATGTTTTGCTATATAAATTAAGCCTGATTTGATTTGTATCTTCTTACAGAATAATACAGCTGCAAAAACTTTGACAAAACCAGATAAAGCAAGCAAAAGTTTCATTTCAGTGTTTCTGATTATTAATAACAGTTCTGACCGCCCTGCAGCAACAGCAGTCATAGAATGAGTGAACAATTCCAACGAGAAAAAATTCTCATTTGTCACAGGTTTGAGGTGCTGTAGGACAACAGGAAGAGATAAGATGGAAGGGCTAAAAGCAAACCACAGAAGACAAGATTAGCTCATTTTACATCCAAAAGGAAAAAAAAAAACCAAACAAAACCAACACTGAAGCATAAACTGATTTCCCACAGTACTAACCAGAAATCGGTACATTGACAATGAAATCTTCAAGATGCACAGAAATGTTCACCAGCATTCTGAAGTGTGATCAGAACTCTTTCTGCAACACTGCCTAAATTTTGTCTTCCTACATTGATAAATAGTCTCAGATTTACTCTGTCATTTTCAGAAGTACAGTCTTGTAAATAATTTTACAGAATTTTTAAAGGAGCATTCCTTCTGCCATGTCTTAACTTGGCTTTAGAGTAAAATGGAGAACACCTTGGCTACTGTAAAGGTCTCAGGGTGGGGAAACCAAGCCTGCAGAACAGCACCAAGACAAGGCACTGGCACACAAAGTTACATTCTGCTGTTTTAAAATTCATGTGTTAGAATAAAGACTTGAAATATTAATAAATGCTTCCAGAGACAGTTATGAGTGGTAGACCTTAAAAGTTTCCTTAATTTATTACAGTATTCCATTTTTTCACAGGCATAGCTTTGGGTATCCTGAACGAAGGACTGGGTGTGCACCTGAACCCATTCTGTCACTGTACAGAGACGTGTGGCAGCGTGCACAAGCTGAGAGATCTTTGAGATCCACCTGAAAAAGTTGCTCCTGGCTACACTGAAATATATGTTTTGCTGTCATGCCTTTATTTAACAGTGATTTTGTTTCTGCTCCTAAAATAAGGCGGCACACAGGGAGCAGAGAGTGTCAGGCACCAGGGTGGCACACACTTCACTGGGATGTGCCCACCATTACTACAAACTCCTCTAGAAGGAGAACAGTGAGCAGTATCAAAGTGTTGGCAGGTGGAAATCTGAACATACACATAGTCTTCAGACATGAGCCGCCATAAAAGAATTTCTAATCCACTTATCAATCTGAGTTCATAAATCCTATACAGATAAATGCATATTAAAAAGAGAAAATCCTTAAGTAAAATGAAGTTAATGCTCTTAATAAGTTAAAAAATAATGTCAAAAAACCTGATTTCTCCACATTCAAGAAACTAGGTAGACTAACAAGATGTCAATTAGAAGAAAAAATCTAAAATCCTTCAGAGGTTTTATAAACCATATTTATATTTCATACACACTTTATATTACTCTTTCAGAAGAGCACAAAAATGTAAACATTTCTTGGCTTTTTCTTCCTTTTCATTTGAAATAGTCTACTCACAGTCCATGCAGAATCTTTCATCAAATATCTTCAGTCACTGCAGACTCAGGTTTAAGACAAAACAAAATAACTGTAATAAAAAGAAATCTAGAAAACTATTGTAACTAACAGTAACTTTTGCATTCAATTGATTTATTTAGCATAGCCACAGAACAAAATAATTTGTACATTCAGTCACATTAAAAACAAGGAATTACAAAGCAGTCCACATTTAATCTAAGTGCATTCCTTTGGAGTAACAGTTCCTGTTGTTTCACTTGTATGTCTTCATATGCCAAAGGCCATCATTTAAATAGTGGATATTTTCAATACCAATCCCTTTGTTGACCTTCTCACTGTAGGAGGAAAAACGTACAGAAGTATTAGCTATGTTAAATAGGAGAGCACTACAAAATATATTATTTCAAGTAGAAACTGCAACATTTGTCAACTGGAAGGGGAAAGCTATCAACCACAAAGTCATCTTCCTCAGCAGGTGGACAAGAAACAATATTTGTTATACATCTGCCCACATTGCTGACTGATAAGAGGACAATATTTGTGTTCCACATTTTTTCAACAGCCTTCCACAGTACACAGTATTTTTACTACTTCTTTGTGGGACACAGTTCTTCAGACAACATTTCTGCTACTTTTCTTAATTTTACCATTTCTCTATCAATGTAGCACAGCAGCTGTGAGCCTTCCCCTCCCAGCACAGGATGTGGTACAAGACAACTGGAATGTGGAATCTAACAAGTTCTGGTTCCAAGTGTGCCAATGACTCAATCAAATGCAGGTGAGCTGCCTCTCTTCTAGTTGCAGGTCATCCACTTAATAAAGAATTAAAAATGCTAAATGTATGTGCCAAGGACTTTCAGCTTGTTAGAGACATGCTATCCTCTACAGTATTGACTATCTTTTGAGTCATGTAATCTTTTAAAAATTATTGGTTTGTGTCTGCATTGAATGTGTTCATTTTTCCAGTTTAAAAAAAAAGAAACAAAACACCAATGAACTAGTTTTGCCACAATAAACAAGACAAATCTCTTTCTGGGAGTGAGAACAAGTTTCATTCCACTGGAGAATATAATTTGCTCTATTTACACCAAGTGTTCTATTACTTACACAACCTGTCCAAAAGTAATCAGGAAGGGAAATGCTGCTAACACAATGTTAACACATTGTATGTAGTAATCACACCAAGAGATTGAAATTCCACTGCCTAAATCAGGAAACTGTGGAACAATGTCACACAAAAAAGCAGCTAACAAGCTGCAGAGTGGCATATCATTTCATTTTCCTCTCCAGTTCATGTTGCTTCTCACAGGAACAGGATACTCAGCTGCAAGGCAGGTGGATTTGAAGTTAGGTATACAAAGGACCTTGGTTTGCAACGATCACAGTTGTGTCACTGCTCTCTTAGGACTGGGACACAGGTAGCTTTTCTTTCCACTTATTCTTGGTCTTTTGAAGCACCACAAAGAATCCTGAAGAATATAATTCCTCAACAGCTACAGCAAGTCCAAATCTAGGTTTCTGCAGTCCCACTCTATCCCTGTCCTCTAAGACATTCCTACTTCTCTGTCTCGTGCTATTACGACTTAGGACAGGCTTCTGCTGAGAATCAACCACACAAAAAAGCCTGACTTCTTTTCACCAAGAAAGCTTCCTCACTGCCACAAGTGACAAAAAGGTCTGGAAACCAATATAGCCCAAACCTGCTGGGTGCACCTCACATCCTGCAAGACCTTAATAGAACTTAAAATGACAAAGTGATTTAGCTACTTATAATTTAGCACTATCTGAAAGCCACGAACAACTAACGTCCACTTCCATTTTCTGTATCTCTTTTCCTTCTCAAACAGTTTTCTGTTTATCCCGAGCAAACCTCTAAATTTCACAAGAGGCTCAGCTAAGTTAGTCACACATCAAGCAGGCGTGCTTGTGGGTACACCCTAAAGGAAAAGAGCAGGACACAGAGAAAAAAAAGCCTGGACAGGCAACCAAGATCCAGCAGGACTTGAGTCTCTGCTGTCCCTGCAGACAAAAATCTCTTCAATGTTTTCAATCCTCTCAAATCCAAATTAATCTCTCGACTAGCCCATACTTGATAAAAGTATGTTTTTGTTCAACAAGATCTTTGAGAAACTATGATCAGAGCACTAGAAATACTAACATTCGTTAGTAGTACTAATGTTTTGTGTCTTAAAATCCATATTCACATGAAAAGAACTATTTTGATTCCCAATAAGGCAGAAGACATTCCCTGCCTCCTCTTCTTTCCCTGAATACCAGTCAACTAAATGAAATCTTACTCTCTAACTCTGCACGTGAACAACACATGGTGCAGCAGCAATGCAGTAACCTTGACAGTGGTGCTTATACTCTAATCTAACATAAGAATAATAACATGGGACAGGTTATATTTCAGCTTTTAAAAAACTTACATGTCCTCAGCTGACATCTTCATTACTCCCACACATAATGCATGTTGTTTTCCCTCTGCCATAATTGCCTACAAATTACTGCTAAGGAAACAGAGTTCTTTTTAAACTATTTCAGAAAAGTAAAAGCAATATGAAGAAATTACTTCTAAAAACACTTTCAAAAGCCAGTGTTGAACTTTTAACCTTTTAGTAATTCTAGAGATCCAGTTCTTAAAGATAAGCAAAACAATGCACTGAATTTAACAATTGAATCAGTGTGTAAAACAAAGCATGTATTTATGAACTTAGAACAGCAATTACAGAAAAAATCTCCCAGTGCTAAATTTCTTCCTTTGTGCCTAACACAGAGATGACAGCCTCTGCCTTTCTGGAACAAAACAGCTCATGTTCGTGCAGCCATTTTAGATTCCAAGGCACAGAAGAACTGAGACATCAATTTAAAAACCACAAGTACTGAAATCACATGTGTCCTTTTCAGAGTTTAGCAACACGTGATGTTAACTGCTGACCTTTTCCTACAGCACCTAACAAACAACAGAAGCAGCACAGCTTGGTGTTATAAATGCTGTATTTGTTCAGGGTTCTTTTCTCAGTAATATAATGAGTGTATTAGCACACTTTTCTCATTTTACATATGCTAACTTCATCAGACACTTACAGCAAGTCCTGACTGCAGTAAAGCTGATTCTAAACATCTTTCTTAATTCCCTAGAAACAGGAGAGAATTCTTCTGAAGGGAATACAAGATTGACTAAGGAGGCAGAGGACAAATTGCACTGCACTTTATCTACTTTTACCATTCTGCATAAAATCACCAAGGAGCTCCACTTACCAATGAGATTAATGGAACAGCAGCCCACCCAACAATACAGCAGGAATAGTTATGTGGTTTGGAACATACAGTAAGAGAAAAAATATTAACTATTTCAACCTTGCCAAGCAACATCTAAACCTCTGCAGTTCCTTTCTGATTCCCAGTTATTTCAAGAAATCCAATTAAAATCCAAAGTAATATAGATAATGATCAACTGAGAACACAAGAACAGAAATTTAACTCATCTCACAGTGAGCAATACTTCATAGTTAAGAAGGATACAACAACAGTGTCAACAGCAGCAGGGTAAAGCTTTGCTCCAGGAGACGTCAGGCCAGGGCACATTATATTAGCTCCACTCAGGACAAATTTAATGGCACCTTTATCAACCTGCTGATGCGGGAGGATAAATGGGTCTAGAAGGGGAAAGATACAGCATTGCAATTAATACAGCACCATGACAACATGAACAGCTCATTACAAAGTCACTTTAAATGGGGCAATTAGAGTGTCCTGCAAGGGTAGGAAGTTTGAGAAACAAATACCAGAGCTTCTTCTGGGCAGTACCATCCCAAAAGGATACAAATACTGACCCAAAAGGACACAGGCACTGTCCTCCCAGACCACATCTTTTACCTGAAAACCAAAGGTGACCCAGCACTTCAGGCTATGGCTCCTGCACACTCACAGACCCATAGACTGCACAACAATTTTCCCCTACGGAAAACAACCACTCAAGTGCCCATCCCAAGAGATCTTAAAACCAAGGGGTCTTAAATCTCACAAACTCCATGTACTCTTACAAATTACTCCAACATGAAAGAAAACCAGTTTTAGGTTAACAGAACAAAAAAGGCAAACATGGGCAAAATTCATGAAAGCTGTCAGCTCTCTAAGCCATCCTTCAAGTGCAGGCACCCTCCTGAAGTATTTCCAACACCGAGATCTGACTGAATAATGTTCTTTGGGATTCAAAACACAGTAACACAATCAAGCAGAACAGCAAGAAAAAAACTGCAAGAGTAAATTGCGAAAAGTAAAAAGCATGAGGCCTAAGTTCATACAGAAGACAGATATACATCATTAAACTCAGGAAGACAGAATATTTTTCTAGTAACAACTTAGAAGTATTTGTATAACAATAAGACTTGAAAGAAAAAAGAAAGGGACCAACAATAGCAAATTTCTATCTCTGTCCTAAGGGAGCCTCTCAAGATTTTTTATAGAGCTTTACACAATTTAATTCTTACTTATCAAAGTTCAGATTGCTTAACATATAGCATGGAAGCAATTAACACAGACATGTCAAATAGAAAATTAATAAATTCCAGTTAAGAAAATATACTGTATCTTTAAGATCTATTCTGGAACATGCATATTCATGGCAGATATGGAATGGAAGCTCTTTTTAATTTGGTTCTACAGATGTCCTGTGGAATCACACTGTCACCCTTCTTTTCCCAGCATGACCACCCTCAGGAAACTTACATTTGTGAAGCAACCTTAGCGTCGGGTAAAAAATCCCTTCTCTTTGCCTGAAGAACAGCAACTCCCCATTCACAGTGAGGATTTCTATATGTTCATGACTGCAAGATTAAAAAAAAAAATTCCAAGAACTACTAAACCCTTCTATACTTTAAATACAGTATTTTACTTTACCAAATCCGGTCTATCCTAGCATCTGAGAATAAAAACAGACAAGTAGCAACAAAATTTAAAACTAAAAATATTATCGTTTTGTATGACTTGGTCTTCAGCAGTGGTCTCCTGTACACTTCTTGCCTCTTTGAGAAAAAAGAAACCTAATGACAAAATAGACAAACTGCATTTCCATGGCATTGCTTTTTGAATGCAGTATAAAGAGCAAGTAAGGATAAGAACTCAGCAAAAATGTAATACCCTCTATTTAAAAAAAGGGAAAATAATCAAGATAATACATGGAAGACCAAAAACAGTACAAAACGTTACTGACGGGAATCCAAACAATTTTGAGCATCCCTGTCCATAAAGCTGAATGCTTCCCTTCAACAACAGGTTGATCCTTGGAGAGACCCTGAATACACAGCACATTAACTATTAGGAAACATTTTTAAGTTCCTCAAGCACCTTACTAGCATGTGCCTTTAAAGCACAATGAGCACATGCCAATTTTCTAGTCTGGCCATAATACAGACTACTAGCTATTAAGACGTGATGGATGCCTATCAAAAGTGCTAGGTTCATCTACTCTACAAAGTAAACATACAAAGGAAGCAATCCTAGCACCTTCAAAGAAAAGTTTAAAAGAAGAGATACTTAAAAGACATACTTACCATCTTACTATTTTGACTGGATCTTTCTTTGGCATGATTTGGTTTAGCCATGGTTCAATAACAGGAAACTGGTCTATCAGTTGATTCTTGATACCTTTAATAACTGAAGTCTTCAGCTGGATGCAGTTTGATACATTCTCCTTTTCATCAAATCTGTCAAGTGAAAGTATTTTAGAAATGCACAATTTGCTGCACAGAAGATGCATTTTTCACCAGCTGTCTTCAGATATGTTTATAAATTCACTATAAAAGTCTAATAGCAGACTGACTGTCTAACTTTCAAATGCAGGATTTCACGAGACTTAAATTTGTTCCCTGGGAACACTGGGCTGGGGGAAGGCAGGGGGTCCCCCCTTAGTAGCCCGTCTTCATCCCTAAACTTTTTGTACGGCAACAACACGTGTTTAGTCTCACAGATAAACCCTGCCACACAGTGCTATTTTACTCGACTCCAAGAGTACTTTGCTGGTAACACGAACACCCACAGCCCTGTTCCGATGAGAATCCTTCACGTCCACCATAGAAACCCGAACGGCGCTCTCTACCACCCGAAGCCGGGATAAGTTAATGACTCAGCTCCATTTAACGAGCGAGTGCCCAAGGCAAAGCCGAGGGCTGCGGGCGGCGCTGCCCGAGGAGGCCGCGGGGCCGCTCCCGCCAGCGCAGCGCCGAGCCCGGGGCTGAGGGGGCACCGGGCCCGCCCGACCCCTTCCCGTCCCGTCCCGTCCCCCGCGCCTCCCACGCCCCCAGCCCGGCCACACTCACTTCTTGAACATCCTGCGGGCGGGGGGCGCCGGGCGGGCAGGCCGGGGCCGGCGGGCGGGCGGGCACCCACAGCCTCGGCGCTGCTCACACGCGGCTCCGGCCGGGCCGTCCCTC